>JAPDOI010000220.1:0-495000 GCA_029168955.1 Aplectana chamaeleonis | reverse complement strand
GTTATCTCTCCTTCCAACATGGTTTCCAGGAGGGAAGTCCACTGTGACGGCAACCATAGAAGCACTAAACAAGTGGACAGCTTTCTAGATGTTGGGAAGAGTGTTGATGTTGTCTATTTTGATTTTGCCAAGGCTTTTTGATAAGGTTCCTCATGACAAATTATTGCAAAAACTCTCAATGGTTAGTATCCATCCGCGAATAGTTTCATGGATACGTTCGTTCCTAACTGACAGGACGTTCTCGGTCTGTGTTGACTCTTCTCCTGCTCCAAGGCCAGTCCTGAGTGGTGTACCACAAGGCGGGGTATTGTCGCCCATACTTTTCAACATATACACTCACGAAATCGCCGGTCTTGTCACTTCCTGTGGCACCGGTTTCAGTGCATTTGCGGATGATATCAAGATCTATCGGGACGTTTCCCAACCGGAGGAACTGTATCTTGCTACAACAGTCTGTTGACATTATTAGTACTTGGTCTCGCGATTGGAATCTCCGTTGGCAAAAGAAAAAACGAAGGTTCTCCACTTGGGTAATAGCAATGCCAACAGTAAATATACTGTCAGTGGCTGTCAGATCCAAGAAAGTTGACCAAATAACTGATTTAGGTTTCACTATTACTAAAAGTCTGAGTTTTGATAAGCACTGTGAATCTATCTCGAATAAAGCAACTTTTGCTATGAATAATATTTTCAGGGGTTTGTCAACTTGCAATCCCTCTGTGCTTATCAGAGCTTACACCACGTATGTAAGGCCTCTACTCGAGTACAGTACCCCGGTATTCAACCCCGCCAAACTCAAGAACGTTAATAGATTGGAAAAGATACAGAACAATTTTACTAGAAGAGTTCTTATCAGACAGCATGGCTTCATTTATGGACAATTGCCCTCCGCTGCTGAAAGAAATGCACTCTTTGGCCTAGAGCCTTTGGCTCTCAGAAGGAAAAAAAGAACGATTTGTTTCTATTCCATCATATCCTTTTCAATGGCAAGTTTGGTCTTAGGCCTGGGGATTTCGTGAGAACGAGGGATTCGGTAACCCGGGGGGGTCCGATTAAATTCCACCGTACCGTGTCAAATCTTGAGTGTCGGCGCTGCTTTTTCACTAATAGAATTGTTCCGGTATTCGAAGATCTCAGTAGGAACGATACTATTCCTACAAACTTCGGCGCCTATAAGAACTTAGTGCACATGAAACTGGCTTCCGGAGAGCGGCGCAGTGACCCTCCGTAGTGCTGGGTTGCTGGTTTCCCTGTGCTATTCCTCGGACTGATCCATCGTTGTTCTCGTTTCATTGGTTTACAGTATCTTTGCTCTGAATATTCTGTTTGAGGTTGATAGTTTGTTTTTATGTTTTCTCTTTTTTTTTTCCACACGAGTGTAAACTTGTGTAAATAAATAAATAAATATATATATATATATATATATATATATATATATATATATATATATATATATATATATATATATATATATATATATATATATATATATATATATATATATATATATATATATATATATATATTTGATGCCAAGGAATAAACGAATTATCATTTATGATAATTCTTTCATGGAATCATTATTTCTTACCCTTATAATTTAAACCAAGCAGAAGATAAAAGACTATAGAAGAGTGGAAGAAACGACGAAACATCAAAAATATGACATCGATCATGCCTTGAAGGCTGGAAGAACAGAAAAGCTGGAGGGACGTTGTTTTTTTTTATTCAGTGTTTGTAACCGTTATTAAGTACAAAGCTGCACCGTCCAATCTGGATTCCCCTGATTCGCACCTCCCGGAATCGCTAGGGTTAAGATTAGCCCACGCCCGGGGTTTTCCTCCCCTGCCGGACGGTGCAGCCGAAGGCTGCACCGTCCAATCTGGATTCCCCCTGATTCGCACCTCCCGGAATCGCTAGGGTAAAGATTAGCCCACGCCCGGGGTTTTCCTCCCCTGCCGGACGGTGCAGCCGAAGGCTTGATCTGCACGCACCTCCCGGAATCGCTAGGGTTAAGATTAGCCCACGCCCGGGGTTTTCCTCCCCTGCCGGACGGTGCAGCCGAAGGCTGCACCGTCCAATCTGGATTCCTCTTGATTCGCACCTCCCGGAATCGCTAGGGTAAACGATTAGCCCACGCCCGGGGTTTTCCTCCCCTGCCGGACGGTGCAGCCGAAGGCTGCACCGTCCAATCTGGATTCCCCCTAATTCGCACCTCCCGGAATCGCTAGGGTAAAAGATTAGCCCACGCCCGGGGTTTTCCTCCCCTGCCGGACGGTGCAGCCCCTTGATTCGCACCTCCCGGAATCGCTAGGGTAAAAGATTAGCCCACGCCTGGGGTTTTCCTCCCCTGCCGGACGGTGCAGCCGAAGGCTGCACTGTCCAATCTGGATTCCCCCTAATTCGCACCTCCCGGAATCGCTAGGGTAAAAGATTAGCCCACGCCCGGGGTTTTCCTCCCCTGCCGCCGTCCAATTTGGATATCCCCTGACCAGTTCGGAATTCTCCTGATTCGCAGTCCGATTCGGGTTTCTACGATTGGCCCTTATTGAAGAATGGTACTAAACTATATAAGACAATTCAACCTAATATTTTCAAGCTCTGAAAAATTGCTTACATGGTTTGGTTCTGCGCCTCAAATTTCTATATTGAACGCTTCAGGATGAAAAAAGTCACTTTGCTTACTACAAGGTTAGATGTGCCATAATCTGAGCATTTCCTCCCTAATACGTTGACACAAGAGTAATTCATAATGATTCATTGTGAAAAAACTCTTCTGTGCTAGAAATCCTCGAAAACAACTTCCTATCCAGTGACTTCGCATTTTGAAAAATGCGCGTATGGTATGGTGCACGTGGGCCGTAGCTGCGGACACATCGGAATTGACGGTTGTACGTTTCTGCGGGGGTGTCCAGCTGCCGACAGCCTGTTATCTACTCCTTGCCTATGTCAGCTCTAAGCGAGACATTGTCTGTAAACAACTAATTTTGAAGCGTATGGCTTCTACCAAACTGCCTAATAAAACATTGGTTACTGTGAAAAACAGAGAGATAAAGTCTGTACGAATGCGAAATTGGCATATACTGATTGGTCATATATTGTACAGTTCAGTTCCGCAATCTCGTTCAGTCCTCATTATCACAATCGTAGAAGCAAAGCGGTTCTTTTTAAAAGATTCAACTGGAATTATTCTCAAAACAACCGCTTCGCTTCGACGATTATGATAATGAGAATTGGCGGACTGAACGCGATTGCGGAACTAGATCATATAAGTCAGCGAATCTGGCCCGGAGCAAAACATTTCATTTCATTGGGGCTGAGCGATTTGAATTGAACTCTTGACTCATGACGGCGGGTACTGCAAATATGATTTAATCGCATCCAGAACAGGCTCCGTTGTTTCGTTCAAGTTGTTTTTTTCCTCATGGGATTAGTGTCCAAATTGCAATGATGGTGGTGTGAGTGTGAAGACATACAATAAGTAGGCTGAAGAAAAATACCAAGGACCGAGTACTGAAATTGCTATTGGGCCATTAGTTCACCTATGCGCGATACAGAACTGGCCAAAACGTACCTATGGCATGGTGTGCAGTTATTTCATGCTTTTATGACCCCTTCCTTACGAAAAAGTTGCATTAGTTGAATATTCTTGTGGAGGAGTGTCAAAATCCAATCTTCAGTTATGATCAATCGGCTGTTTCGCAACGCCAATAGCGCGCTGCACTGCGAATTCGCGCGACCGCGACGCAGCCGCGTTCGGAGCTGGCTGTTACGGCCGTTGGCCATTAAGTTCTTATCCAAGAGTGCGCCATGCGCCGGGGAACGTGTGCGGGACTTGACTGAAAAGGCACCAGGCGCCCGTAAAAGTGTGCGGGACCCAACTGTGAGTGCGACAAGCGCCGGGGAACGTGTGCGGAACCTCAACGGAAATGTGGCAAGCGCCACAGAACGTGTATGGGACCTGACTGGAAGTGCGCCAAGCGACGGGCAACGTGTGCGGGACCCCAATTAAAAAGCGCCGAGCGCCTTAGAAAATGTGCGGGACCCAACTGGGAGTGCGCCAAGCGCCGGAGAAATTGTGCGGGACCCAACTGAGAACGCGCCAAGCGCCGGGGAACGTGTGCGAGACCCAACTTCGGGTGCGCCAAGCAAAGCGTGAGGGGCCCAACTGGGAGTGCGCCAAGCGCGGGGGAAAGTGCGTGGGACTCGACTGAAAAAGCGCCAGCACCGGGAAAAGAGGGCGGGACCCAACTTGGAGTACGCCAAGCGTTACGGATCGTGTGTTTGACCCAAGTGGGAGGACCGGCAAAGGAGTGAAAATCGAAAACGCGGTTGCGATTCATCCGTTCATCTAGAGACGATTATAAGTTGCCACCGGCACAAAATTCTCACTGTAAACAAATTTGATGATAACCAGTTGATAAAGGGTAGGGTATAAAAGAATTTGAGAGCAGTGTGTTTTCATTCACACACCATCTTTCTCCGGAGGTGAGCGACTGGAGCTGAACACATTAGGAATTAGGGAAGCAGCCTTACCGGTGATAGAGATAACACGATATCGGGGCCTACTCATGAAAAACTCTGGTAAGAAAACTACTTCACTTCCGTAACAATTTTGTGCCGGTGGCAAATTATAATCCTGTTTCATCTAGTCGTCATTGGGTTTGGAAATCAAGAAAAAGGGTGTGAACTGTGGTGGCGCTAGAAGGGGTGGGCAAGTGTTATGAAAGAGGGGTCTACTACACAACTGCATGGACATATGAAAGTCATATCTGAGGGTGTAATGTGCCTTTAAAAGGAAACTTTTGCTAAAATAAAGTAAGATTATCTAACTGTTTTGCTTCGCTACGGATTAGTATGATTTGGAAATGTAACAATTGTGAGAAACTCGTTAAAAGAAGTGAAATGTCTTACGCTACTGATTTGACATGGGAATAAACTCGAAAGAAGCGCTAAAAACTCAGTGAAATGATTCTTCGTTGATTTGGCTGTGCACTTGTTTACTAAACAATTTTAAATTGAGTGTGACATTGAAAAACTAAATCACGCACTTCTTACTGATCATTTATGTATTCGTGTGACAGCAGTTCTCTTAGTTGACGATATTCGCATAGGCACACTACCTGATGTTATTTCCACTTTCATTAATTGATAGTTAATCGGAAGCGAACGCGAGGTGGGAGACACAACATAATTTTGCAAGGACCTGAGACTTGTTAACCTAAACTGCAAGCGTTAGGTTGATTTCAGAAGAGAAGCGCGTGATTTGGCTTTTCAATGTCACACTCAATTTTTGTTGTTTAGTAAACAAGTGCACAGCCAAATCAACGATGAATCATTTCACTCAGTTTTTAGCGCTTCTTTCAAGTTTATTCCCATTCCAAATAAGTAGCATAAGACATTTCACTTCTTTTAACGAGTTTCTCACAAATGTTACAATTCCAAATCATACTAATTCGTAGCAAAGCAAAACAGTCCAATGTATCCATTATAGCAATTTAATGTAAACAAACTAAGTTGGAGCGGAGTGAATTTTTTGGACGTGATAAGGTTCATTCAAATGAATCTAGTTGATTAAAAACACCATTAAACATGAGAACTAAGAGCATTGAGAGAAAGAGAAGAATTTTTATATCAATAGGTTTGATATTCAATGAGATTGAAGGACCTTAAAACTCTTCCCGATTTTCGGGGTAAAACCTGGACGAGATTTAAGGTCATCAAGTCACATTAAAAATCGATCCTATTGAAACTAAAGTGTTCGCAAGATTCTCATCTTTCTCACAATATCCTTTGCTCTCTTGTTTAATGCCGCATTTGATCAACCAGGTTCGTTTGAATGAACCTTGTCACGGCTAAATAATTACCCCCGCTCTGACTTTGTTTATTTACATAACATTTTTATAATGGATACATTGAAAGTATCCTATTTCTGCCTTCTTCCATTTCCTTCAGTTTCAATCCTTTTCTCCTCCCCGTTCTGTAATAAAATACATTTTTTATTAATATTGTGTGCGCGTGCACTCCCGTGTACGCTGTGTAGCTGCGTACAAACACAGTATCGCACGGCAAGCCAAGTCTCTAAGGGATTGCGGCATTCTAGGAGGGTAAAGCTCGGATTTTCCACTCCCTACGCATCACATGATGCCTAACATTGTTCCACAACACAAAATAGTTCTGATTTCCACATCAGAACAATCAAAAACTAATCTAATCCTTCAAAGTTTATGAAAACATTCGACAGAAAACATTAATTATCGCAATAGTAGTAGTTTTGTTGTTTGTAATTGTTCAATTGTTTTGAAATCAAAACTGTTCTATCTTTTGTCTTTACTCACCGTCTTACCAACAAATTTTCCTCATGGGAATGTTTTTGGAAGTTCAGAAATTACACTATCTTTTTTGTTGACATTTTCGGATTTTTCTCTATTCATTGCTTTTTTATATTCTTGTTTATCAAAACCAGGAAGTGAAAATCATGGCTGTTGTGCTCAACTTTTCGGAAAACAGATTTTTCCGATTTCCCATAGGGGGTGCCTAAAAATTACCGAGCTAAGGGGGTTGCGTATTCAAAATCGCCCTGCCGGGACGTGTGCCCAGCCCTGGTTGCCATTGCCAACGAGCAGAGATGGTCGAGAAGATTATGGTGGGGAATACTAATGTACGAATGGATGCTGGAGTTGCGGGTTCAATTCCCGCAATGCATCTTCTGACAAAAATTGTTTTGCATTTATTCGGTTGTTTATCCACGAGGGTTCTCATTGACATTTTAACTTGCTTTTTTCCTTTTCTACTGAATTTACAATTTCTGTTGTGTGAATCTTTGTTGTATATGAGCAGTTCCTCCAATTATTCGAAAATTTATTCTTCTCACCTTCTGCTAGCATTTCGGGTTCATTGAGAAATATTGTAATGCGGGCATCTTGTAACTTAGCATTACATTGCTTGAGTAAAGGAGAACACCTTTCTTGAACACATAAAAGTCGTTTGCGAATCATCGTAGAAAGAAGCATTGCCGTTCTAAGAAGCAAAGCGATGAACCCTTTCTCAAAAATGATCATCATGGCAATACATCCGCTGACCCTTCATCGAAAACTACTAAACTACTAAACTTAATTACTTTGGTTTAATTACCCAAGTTTGAGGTTCGTCATTAGCTGAGCTCCCCACGTGCGGTCGTGAGATACCAAGACTCCATCCTCAGCAGCTTCTCTATAGCTCACTATTCTGATTCGGCTGTCGCCTTCACCACGTATTCTGTCTGACTGTCATCTCTGTGGCCTGATAAAGCGAGGAACCTTGTGGCGGGGTCCGAAATACTCAAGAGTATCAAAAGCCACCGGAACAGGTATATACCAGTGCTTGCGATTCGGTTTTGTCATAGCCTGCCGACAGAAGTCAGAGATGTCTTCCCCTGCTGTGACTTCTTTGCAGAAGAGTTCGAAGAGGCTTACAACTGGGCAAGATGGTGTCTCCACGACGAAGTCTGATGATATATCGGTGGCTCTGGAACAACTCCGTAACGACAGGAAGACTCCGGTTTATTTGAAAACGCTTATTGGTCACTTAGTTGAGGTCCAAAATGAGCTATCCTCAGTATTGGCCATAAACCAGGAGCTTCAAGAGCATAATACGCAACTGCGCGTCGAAAATGCTGACTTGAAGCGGGCTCTGGCTGATGCTGAAAAAGCTCGTACATCTGCTGATTCACATGTTATCCCCGCAACCAACCCTGGCGATTCGTTTCATGAAAATGAAAGACTAAGGTCTGTAGTCATATCAGGTGTTGACGAGTCTAATGCTGTTTTGTCTACAGATAGGGCTTCTCATGATTTTCAGTGTGTTTTAAGAATCCTTAATCATCTCGACATTGAATGTCTCCCTCAGATGGTATACAGATTAGGTAAACCACTGGAAGGCCGCCCGCGGCTCCTAAAGGTGGTGCTCCCGTCCACTTTTTATCAGAAATCTACTCTCAGGAAAGCTCATAGGTTGCGCTCATTTTCGAATAGAGGCATTTATATACGGGCCTCGCTCACCAGAGCTGAAATTGAGCGGAATCGTGAAGCTAGACTAGCTCGCCGTGCTTCTGTCACTGCTTCTAGTCCAGCTCTCCAGCGTACACAATCGATTTCATCTGTGGGAAACTAATGAGTGTTCCTCGGGTACTTGTCAATAGGTTGAAATTTCTTTACTGCAACCTTCGTTCTATTCAAAAAAATATGTGTTTTCTTGATTTTGCGATCAAAAAATCTAATTATGATATTGTTATGATTACAGAAACTTGGTTGAACAACTCTTTCGACCTAGCACCTATTCTGAGAGATTTGGGTGATGACTTCGATTACCTACGTTGTGACAGAAACTCCAAAAGGGGTGGCGGTGTACTCATATTAGTTAAACGATCCATTGCTTTTGATTCTATTTGGGTCGAATCTATTCCCGATGCTTACGAAATTCTCTGTTGCGATATAAAACAAATACAGTGTACTATCAGGCTTGTCTGTGTTTACAGAACACCTAGCTGTAACACCTACAATACAATCCAGCTCACAAAGGTTTTAAATGACCTTTCAACTTGCGATGGTCAATATATCATCAGTGGAGATTTTAATTTGCCTGATATAAATTGGTCAACGCATTCCTTCCCTTTTTCATCCACCATCTCGAAAGTTTTCGTAGAAATGTGCAAAGCGTGCAAACTTCAACAGCTTATCCGTGTGCCAACTCGTGGCACCCACGTTCTGGATCTCCTTATTAGCAGCCACCCAAACCTAGTGAAAGACATTACAGTTAGTTCGCCTATAGGCTCAAGTGATCACTCTCGGATATCGTTCAGTATTCCTACAAACGCTGATCCGCCGAGGTACTGTTTTCGTAGATCTTTTAAGAAAGCCAACTACGAACTTATATGTCAATACTTACTCTCTCTAGACTGGCGTTTGCTTCTTGAAGAACACTTACTTGTTAACGATAAGTACGAAATATTTCTATCTATTTTACATCAGTGCATTTCCAGATTTGTTCCTCTAGAAAAGCAACTTATTAATAATCAAAACCTCCCAACGCACCTCTCTAGACTTTTCGCTCAACGAGAGAAAGCTTGGATGGAGGCACAATCTCATCCTAGCACAGAAACAATCAATGATTTCAAATTCATTAGAGACAAATTTGATCGTCTACTCAAGAAGTATAACAGCTACGTTGAACGGAAAATACTCCAATGTCCCAACAAAGCTCCATTTTACAAGCTAATCAACTCTAGAATGAAGAAAATCGGAGGACTCCCTACACTTAAAGACGACGCTGGCGTTTCAGCTTTTTCTGATGCAGCCAAAGCGTCTATGCTTGCCAAACAGTTTCAAGCTTCTTTCTCCGAGTATTCGGCTTTCTCAGTTGACTGGTCCCATACGAATTCTTCTAACTCACCGGCGGATAGTTCTGTATGGTTCCATAAAGAACTTATCTACAGTATATTGTGTAAATTGCCGCTTTCTTTTTCTGCAACTCCTGATGAGATACCATCGTACTTCATTAATAAGATCGCGATTGCTATATCTTACCCTCTGGAACACATATTTAACTGTAGCTTTATGTATTGTGAGATTCCCGCCCGATGGAAACAATCTTTCATTACACCTATACCGAAAAAACCGCCTCATAATCTTGCTTCCAACTATCGTCCAATTAGCATTAGATCCGTATTCGCCAGAGTTTTCTAAAAGATCCTAAAATCGACACTGGTTACCTTTATCGAGACTAGCTCGCTGATACCTGATAATCAATATGGATTCAGAGCTCATAGGTCCACTGAAACACAAATATTAACGGCAATGGAAGATTGGACAAAAGCCCTTGATCGAAAAATCAATGTTGATATTATTTACTTTGATTTTACGAAAGCGTTTGACAAAGTCCCTTTTGAGGAACTAATTTCTAAACTCTTATCATTTGGCATACATCCTAGAATAGTGAGATGGATACACAACTTCATAACTGGAAGGTCTTTCCAAGTAAAAATTAATGAATCGTTTTCGCAAACATACCCAGTTACTAGTGGTGTGCCACAGGGCGGTGTCCTTTCACCTATTCTTTTTAATTTGTACACTTCTGACATCCCCAGCCTAACTAATCAATGTAATGTTTCCTGTAAAATGTTTGCTGATGATATCAAGGTATATAAAAATATCGAAAGCAGTAGCGACTGTCTTGCTCTTCAATTGGCAATTGATTCAATTGCTGATTGGTCAGCCAGGTGGAAGCTCCCACTGTCAGCTAACAAGACCAAGGTGCTCCATCTTGGAGATTCCGTTGATAGATGCATTTACAATCTTGGAGAACTTGAGCTTGATAGTACAGACACATTGAGAGATCTAGGCTTCATACTGGACAAGCATCTCACTTTCAGTGAGCATTGTGAAACAATTGCAAATAGAGCAGATAGGGCCATATACAATCTATTCAAGGCTTTATCCACAAATTCATCACAACACCTTATACTAGCTTACAAATCATATATTCGTCCACTACTAGAATATGGCACTTCAGTGTTTAACCCAAATTCAAAACGCAGCATTCAGAGACTGGAGTCGGTTCAAAATAGTTTTACTAGAAAGCTCTGGATGCGTTTACATGGATATGATTACACGACTACTCCTTCGGCTTCTGTCCGTAACAGAATATTTAAGCTGTCGACTTTACAATACCGCAGAAGGAAATATGATCTCATAATGATCTACAAAATAATCTCCGGTAAAATACCTAATTGTTTCAACAAATTTTATACATTTTCCCCGTCTAACACCAGAGGGGGTCAGTTCAAATTGAATTTTTCGAGGGCAAAAAGTTGTTTGAGAGCTTCATTCTTCACACAGAGAGCAGGCTCTGAATACTTGAAACTTTCCAAGAAGTACGCTATACCAGCGTCCTTTCCTCAATATAAAAAGCTTGTTGAAAAGTACTTACATGAATTAGAGGCTGCTTAGTTCTACCACAGATAAAGTCGTTGTCTGATATTGTTCTATCTGTTTTTCCCGACATTCTCATTTTGTTCTTGACTAATGTTTACCTTATTCCTTGTGTTTTGTGAGTTACGCGTGGAACTCCACGTAATAATAAATAAATAAATAAATAAACTTGACTCGATCACGCAGACTTTTTTTCCGAATATCTGGAGTTCGAGGATGAATGAGTGAGCGAAAAAAAAGTCGAAAAAAATTCTCCCCCTATTCATCCAAATAAAACAGATTGAGGTAGATGGGTGTTAGATGTAGTACCCAGCCGATTTTCGCTTCTGAAAAACCGGAAGCACAGCCATGGTGGTCGCTTGAACAGAATGCGCTCGCTAAATTTCCATATTTTCCCCATTTTTCGCTCTACCGGAAGGTTCATAGTGAGAACTCAACATACAGTAATGTCACTCTATCCACCCCCACAACTCTCATAAAAAACGTTTTTCAGGACGTCTCCTACCCCGAAGGGTTCTCCCTTGTAAGAGCTCGGTCTGGAGTGGCAGTCGATAGAATAAAACATTGTTCACGGTCGTCTCCGATCTGATGCACACCCTACTGACTCACCCGATGGAGCTCGAGTGCTGCATACTACGAAGATCATAGGGACAGATTTGTTTAATGCGGACACCAGTCCCTGTCAACATGCTAGAGCATTTTTAATCAAGATCCAGTGCTCAGGTGAAATTCTCGTATAAGCATAGTGCATTCGCTTTAAAGGCACAGTCCAACCTCGAAATCGCTTTTCTATTTTTCTGTCTATATTGAAAACGGCCCACGCTGATTCCAACAATGTCTCTAAAATCGTACAAAACCCTCTAGGAACGAAGTTATGGCTCCTCAAAAATTGAGCTACGGAAGCATGTTGGACGAGTTGTCCGTGGCTTGTAACTTCCCCCAATTGTAACCGATGTATGCGAGCCGACCTGAATGGATAGAGAGTTTGAGAATGAAGGGAAGAACGGGGCTATTGACTGGAAAGCATCGCTCATCTCGCCACTGTGGAGCTCGAAAGATCGTAAAAGGGGCGTGCCAAAGTGGCTTCCGTATGTGGGAGCCCCAGGGTGGCATCCCCCTATATCTCACTTATTCGGAGGAGTTGAGAGCTCGCACTTGGCAGGTGCTATACGGGGTGGGTCTACTTCACAATTATGTGGAAATCTCAGATTTCGCCCCCGAGCTTGGACTGTGCCTTTAAAGGCAGTGGTCGCGATCAAATATCCTTGTCGTCTTTTTCTCTCTAAACCCTTTTCTGAGTCTCGATTAGTAGTACCTATAGAAAAAATCGCGAAAAAACCACTGTTTTGGGCCAAATTTGAAGCCTGAACTTTCTTGTCCTTTGATGGTGGACGAGCCCTCTCCACATCATCGGTATCGATGACCTCTTATATCCAAAACATCAGCTGGCTTGAAATCAAATTTCAATCAGTGAACCTTCGAATATATGTACACATCTAGTCAAAAACATTGACTGGAGTGCTTTCTTTCATTGTTCAACTGTTTTTATTAGGTAAATTTGCATTTATTTCTCCCTCTGAATATCGATGATTTTTGACTGCTCGGCGTGAGACTGCGATCTTTTTCGTCGGCGCTGAGCACGTGTGCACGAACTGGCTTCTTTGGGCCCTAAAAACTCTGATTCTACCCCGTTTTTCACCGCGCTACCTTCAGAGTTTCTCAGCTGTTTTCGATCTAAGCTGATTTTTGTAGTTTTTTCGATAACGTTTTTCATCGTGACGACTGCCTTTAACTAGATTTTCGTCTGAAACTATGTATTTCTAGCATGTCCACAGAAAACAGCGTTCGCATGAAACAAATCTCATCCGAATCAGGCATGTGCGAAAAACTTTGAGACCGAAAAAACCGAAAAACGAAAAATTTTCGGTTTTGAAAACGAAAAATTTCGAAAAAAAATCGAAAAATTTTTTGCCTTTCAAAACGTCTTCTTTTCGCTATACCATATTTTTGACTGGAGAAAGAAGGCAACGTAACCGACGTGCATCAGATAATGCCAGAATTATGCTTTATTAGAGAAACAAAAGTATACGCAATCAACATATTAATGCGAGGGATTTTAGCCTTGTTGCAGAGGCGAATCCAGATAAAATTATAGCGCTGAACACCTTGCGAAATTCTCAGTGTGAACTCGTGGTTCAAACCTGCAGTACTTCTCTGAGCATCCATGCCCACGTTTTTTCGCGTTTTTGATCAAGACTAAGGGCTCTAAGGTCATCTATAACTTTATGAAAAAAAAAACTGATTTTGTGGAAGTTGAAGTGCAAGCCATTCAAACGGAAAAACGTTGTACGGAGACGAGCATCATTAGTTCCTGATACCTATGACACATTTGCGTGAATTTCTTGCGCTGTCATGTTTAGTTTGAGAGTGAGCGGTCGCGTCGTGGTCAGCACTGACCCGTAGCTCAGTATCCCGGCGTTATTGGATGGTAATGATCTCTACGGAACCGCACGCATTGGGTTGTGGTGTCTACACAGGAGCTCAGATCAATCATTTTCGCTGAATGGAAGTACTGTATTTTCACTAAAAGTACACTTCTATTTGAAGTACACCTCTAATGGAAGTACACCAAAAAGAGAGGGCTGACATTTAGAAGTACACCTTTTATTTTTGAAGAACACCTCTAATAGAAGTACATTTTAAAATAAGATAAGGGAAAAAATCTGGATTCTAATACAGGCTTGCGGCTCATAAAATGACGAGTGTGCAAGCATTGGCTCAATCGGACGTGAATAGCTGACTTTTCAAGGTTCTTGGTCACGAAAAACTGTTTTGTTAATAAAATTTTCACTATGAAAATTTCAACAAACAAGGCTAAAAATAGAAGTGAAGTACACCTCTATTAGAAGTACACCTAAAAGAGAGGCATGAAAAGTACAATCACATTTATATACCTCTGAAAGATAAAATATGGTATATATGAGGCCGTGCCTGCGAGAAAATTTTTATTCTCGTTTATTTTTTGTTATGGTTTGATAGAGGGTGAAAAAGAATTCAGGCTGTTGCTCCCAGGATTTTCGGACACGCTCCTGTTTGAAAATTACGAACCTCCAAAGAGCAATTCTTGACTACTTTTTCATGTACATAGAGTTCGCACAATCATTTTAGTCTGATGAATGGACGTTGCTGCGGTGGTAGATCACGACGCGCGAATCGAAACCGCATTCTCCAGTGAGGCCGCCGACCCCGCACGGCCAGCCGCCTGGTTCATGCGTCAGACTAGTTCGAAAACGGAAACCATACATCATGTACAAACAGAAACGAACTTTCCTGACCATTAAAGGCAGTGTTCACGATAGATTTCACTTATGATAGCTCCACCGTGAATGGAAGGTCTTGTGACCTATATAGCAAGGCATGCTTTGAGAAAACGCGAAAACCATATTCTGCGCTAAAAGAGGGCCAAAAACGCACATCCAGTGCTGGTCATACACCTATCAATGGGGCATGAGGCGTTTTGGTGACCTCAGAACGCTTGTTTGCATTCGTCATTTTGCCATTCCTAGCTCGTTTTTCTTGCTGCAGACGTCTGTGGGGAGCGAAGGATCGACTGCAAGTCGCGTCAGAACCGGCAACTTCAGACCGAAAAAATTTAATCGTTTTCGTTTTTTTCGATATTGAGTTTTTTCACCAAAAAGGGCGAAAAACGAATAAACCGAAAAATCGAAAAACGCACACCCCTGATCCGAATGTGATCGGATATCCGAAAAGGACTCGCTCGGATAACAACTATTGCGCCCATACTGCTATACAACGCCTCGAACTCGAAACTGTTGTGAAAATTTCAGTATGAGAGATTCCTTCTAACTAGTCCCTATATTGAAATCTTCTATTAGTAGTTCGCAGACATTAAATACCTTAAAGGCAGCATACACGCTCGCAAGCATAGTCGAGATAACAGCATAGATAGGTCCGCACGGCCAGTACTATGTCGTCAACGGCGTTTGAAGCGCTGAAAACTGTCCAGGATGACAATATTTGACAATGTTTGAGCAATCTTGCCTTCCACGCCCGTATTTTCACACCCCTTCGAGTAACAGAATGAGAATCGATACTTGTGAAAACGTGTGATAATTGAGAGTGAAAGCACTATCAAATGGGAGTGCACGAGAGAAATAGCTTGGTTTACTTGAGTATAACATGTCTGCATATTCTTCATTTCCACCCTACTCGCAGTCGTATTATCACAATCGTGGATGCGAAGCGGTTGTTTTTCGAAAAATTCAACCATGAAAATGAAGATATCACTCTGAAAACCGCACCACTTCTATGATAGTGATACAGAAAAGTGCGAGTAGCAGGGAAATGAAGGCTACCTATTGACTCTCGTCCACTTTCGAGAATGCCGCTCTACTTTGGCTGACCTCTTGAAATGGAGGAATTTATCAGTGCGCAAACATGTTATATTGAGGTAAATCGAGTTTTTTCTCTACTGCACTCCCTTTTCATAGTGCTATCATTCTAAGTTATCACATGTTTTCTCAAGTATCGATTCTCATTATGTTACTCGAAGGGGTGTGAAAATACGGGCGTGGAAGGCAAGATTGCTCAAACATTGCCAAATATCGTCATCCTGGACAGTTTTCAGCGCTTCAAACGTCGTTGACGACATAGTACGGGCCGTGCGGACCTATCTATGCTGTTATCTCGACTATGCTTGCCAGCGTGTATGCTGCCTTTAAAGAACTATGGTTCTTATGCAAGCTCATCCACGTGGGAAAGCTTTTGAAATCCACTGCCTAGATTAGCCGTAGAGCGCTCGGTTTTTTAACTATTCTGTGACATCAGAGATGAAGCTGGAGTGTAGACGCACTGGTCATAATTTTTGCGTTTTTTTGCGAAAAAAAAACGCAAAAAGCTTTTTTCCGCCCTTTAATGAAGATCCAGCGCTCAGGTGCAATTCTCGTAAGAGAGCATTTGCTTTACCGAAGTTTTCATCTAAACTCTGTTCGTAATGGTCAGTATGGTAATCTAAAGAGATATATGGAATCAGGATCAAAAGATATCTTTTGAGATGCTATTTGGCATACTTTTTACGAAGCATGTAGGCGTGACAACGTGGACGCATTAGCTCATACATGACTTAATTGCGCAATTGCGTTTCACGCGCGCTGCGGGTTGTGTTTCATGTCTAATTTTGCCTATATATGTTGTCGAAGAGTGAGCCAGGTGTAATCCCAGAAGGAAGGGCGCACGATGCTGATATCAAATATCTCTTTAGATTCAAATATCTCCAAATGGACCATCCTGAGCAGAGTTATGAAAAAGGGCGAAAAAAACACTTGTGCGCTTTTTTTCGGAAACGCAAAAATTATGACCGGTATTGCACATATCTTAACCGCTTCTCATCCACAAGACGTCTCACAAAATCGTGGCATAGGAAATATGTCCAGGCGGCATCTTTTTCGTGAGCTATGAAATCTGAACTGATGGGACGATAACAGATGAACAGGCCATTTTCATTGATTCCTGAGCGTTTAATCAAAGGCACGTTACAGCGATTATGAGTGAACAGGCACGAGGATAACAATAAGCACTAAAAACAACTGAAATGCGTGTAATCAAGATTTGCCTTTCTATAGGACAAGCACTATCGTAAGAACCTGTACAGTGGTTACCGGTAACAAACAAACGTAAATACTGGAGTTGAGAGCAAACATGTGCAATTCTGGAGGCAGCGAAGGCGGAATTTATGTATACAGGAGAAAGTTCATTCAAAAGAGTCCCTCTGGTTGATGAATTTATGCTGCTGCTGCGGCTGGAGGGGTCGCTTCAGGAAGTCTAGGAGGACCATTGAAATGGAGGTGAGAGAAGATCAGGTCCTCGGGGAGAAATTGCCATGCATCATCGCTTATCAACTGAAAACAGACGAATCAGAATGGGCTGAAAAATAAATGGGAACTTGCGGGAAACGGAGCCAAAACCCACAAATAAAGTTGATAAAAGGGCTGTATTTGAGGCTGATCCCATTATACCTACTACGATGAACTACGATATGGCAATGACACCGTGCCGCGACCGCACGCCTATGTACATAAATATTTTAGGGTTGCACACTAGGTCCTGCTTGGAAATCAACACCGCATCGGGGAACGAATTGCCTCCGAAAATTCTTGAAATTCTCAGTTTCCATGGTTTCTTTGCATAGAGAATATGGCTGCATTCCCAACAAAAATTTTCCAAAACAGCTCAAATCAACATTTGTACGTTTCGCTGTACCTTATCCTCTTTCATATAACGTTTTCTTTGAAAATTTTTTATTTCACATTTGGTAGCGCGTTTGTAGGGAGAAGAACACCCGAATTGGTAGAAAAATCAGGTTTGATGTGATTTCAACGAAAGGATCAAATTCGAACATGAATATCCTTTAATCTGTGAAAACAGATTAAGTCTTCATTCAGTTTTATCCGGTTGGCGACCGAATGTGAGTTGGCGAGATATTTTCTGCGAAAGTAGTTCAAATGGGGCTTGCAGTGCGATGCCTCCATACTGTAAAGTTTCCGAAACTTCATGCTCCGTTAACACTTAAAGGCAGCAGACACGCTCGAAAAAGTTGTTGAGATAACTACATTAGTGGGGTCGTGCAGGCCCTAGAAGAGCCCTCACGAAGTTGCAAGCGTCAAAAACGAATCCAAATGACCGTATTTGACCCTTTATCATTCACGAAATCATCCTTGCTCCGCCCATCGATACGAGCTCCGCCCCTCCATACAGGTATTCAATGCTCGATTGCGGCCACTTTAGATTACTTTTTAGGCTTCTAACGGCGTAAGCGTTCCAGAAAGGGCCGTACGAGTACATTAGCGTCCTTATCCCAACAAATTTGTTGCTAGCTCCGCTATTTCAGCCAGTGCCGTACAACTCGTCCATTTCTGGGCCAATATAGAACGTACCGTTATATCTTAATTTCCGTCGATTTGTTTTCGTCTTTTTCGTTATTTCTGAATACTAACAGCTTCAGACCTTCAGTTTAATCCATAAAATTGATATCATTTTTGAGCGTGTCTGCTGCCTTTAAGAGACCGCGTGTCCACACTGCGCACCCACGGCTGTTTTGCCCCTCGGACCGCGTGTCCACACTGCGCACCCACGCCATAAAACTTTTGATATTTTTCATATTTCTCTGGCGTAGAGTCTTTCTTAATTACGGATAGGTTCCTTATGATGTAACCTATTTACACTCACAGTGGTCAAGCATTTCCGGTATTCCTAGTAATTTTACAAGCATCTCTGGAAATGGCACTTTTCGATTTTTCGAGCTTCTTTGGCTGGAAATAAATCGTTCCAAACTTGGCTAAGAAGGGGTATCAATGGTGCTTATCACGGAACTGATGTTCTACAGTTGATTGTCGAAATAGTAGTGCCACCTATTTGAGATAACTGAAGTAGGTCATCGTTCAAAATTTTGCTGCATTGACCTCGAGGGTTATTCGAGTTGCTGCACAAGGTTCTGTTTTTTACCTTTCAATTTCCAAGAGTGGAGGGTAACTTGGGGGGAAAGGGGTGAAAACCTAGAAATAGTTCAGTGCTTGAAATTTACTGAAATTAAACTACGGGGTATGTTTGGAGGCGCTGAACAATGAAGTGGTGTATATTTCACAGTATTTTAAAGCTTCGCTGGCGTCTGTCGTTCGTTATTCGTTTGTATAAGTTTCACGTTTTGGTGCGACTTCGCTCACGTGGCCATTGGGGAGGAGGGGGTGCTGATCATGAATCTGATACCCGTTTTGAGATTTCTGACAAAATTTATGTCGGTCGCATCAGACAACTTGGTAGATCATAGTATTTGAGTCCGCCGAAAGTTCTACATGAGGTTTATTAGGGCGTCACAAAGGAGGAGTTTGTTCATTTTTCAAATTTTCAATACTCCGGGTCGACCTAGCACGGCTCAATCCTAACCATTAGCTGTAACCTGAAGAAAATTCCATAAGTCGACAAACAAACGCTTATTTCGTTACCAGCCTTGTGCATGTAAAGCTGGAATAACTTCCAAAATAAAAAAAAGCAGGTCCGCGAAAAAGCGGTGGATCATTGCTTCACCATGGCCTCACTCCAGATCTCTGTGGAGCGACATACTCTCAGGTGGAGTAGAAACGGAATACTGGTTGTCTGAGTAAGAAAGCCTGCTCCGATCAGAATGGTTCCCAGCGGACCGCGTGTCCACACTGCGCACCCACGGAAACGATTAGCCGTGGAGCGCACTGGTCCGCTGTGGAAATTCGCCGTGGAGCAGGCGGTCTCTTAAGTGTTAATGGGGGACACAATGAAGGCGTGAGGTGAAGACGGAACGGTGAGGGCGAATCACGAGTTCCAATTGGGTGCAAATGGACAAGGAATTATTGAGACGAAAATACTAGGGGAAGAGAGGCAGAAAACCTCAGTTTCCGAATTCATCCGTAGTGGCTTAGGGTAACCATTGGACAGCTTGTAGTGTATATCTCAATAAAGCAACTGGACTTGAAACCCTGGTCTATGAAGTGGGATTGCGTATGAGACATATCCATCCTCTCTGAAAAGCATTCTTTTTCAGATAATGGATTTTTCGGCACAAACTGTACTTCTCACGCGCAGAATTCAATAACATGGTTGCCTCACATTCCGACACACGGCGGATCTTTTATAGAAAAAAGTGGCAAAGGGGCAGAGAAGAAATTATTGAATGTTGAGTTTCCGTTGGATTGTGTAGGTTAGGTTCAACACATGCCTCGAAACTACACATATCCCTAATTTCTGACTATGAGGATCAAAAGACTGACTTGTAAAAAAAATAGGACTCAAAAACCCTGGCCTTGCGAACCATCTGCGTGAAGCGTAAAATTTAGACCAACTTCCTAAGTCATTTTCCACCGTAATTTTTTGTTTTGCTGTCATAATAGAGGTCCACAACGATAAGCGAAAAGACAACTCTTCTTTCTCTTCACAAACACTGCTTTCAAATATTCCCAAGAGAACCGGTTTCCAAAACTTAGCGTGAGAGTTTGTTTCCTTTTTGTTGCGGAATAGGAGATTGGCACGCACTCCTTCGGCTAATTTGAGCGCTCGTCGTTCAAGAACCTGCCTTCTCAGACTCTCTATGAATCACAAAATTCACAAAACCTGCAGGGTCAAGAGTGTCTACTTTGTTTGCGAACAAGTGTTCCAATCCAGCGCATTTCTATGAAATCTCATGTGGGTGGAAAATATTTTGACTTTTCTCAAATGGTCGAAATCTCGGGTAGAGCGGAAATCTGATCTGAAATCGCTACGGCCCTTTATCCCGCTAGTAATGTAATTCACAGCCTAAATGCCCTGATGTTGAATACAATTTCGCACTTCACAGCTTTCCGAATGACCACGCGAAGGATAATTCAAGCTTTTGGTTTTTCCCCCACCCCGACAGTTTTCGGCTATACTTCCGTCAACGTTAGTCGCTCTAAATTCACAATTCCGAAGCTCGAACTTGAGAAAAGTCCGTGCGAATAAGAGTGTCCGCCCACGCGGCTGGCGTGCGAGCCGAGCGGCGCTCCGGCCCTCAAAAGGCCGCTTTCAACGAGACTGCACACTGCCAACAGTTGACTAGGATATTATTAACGATGCGTCTGATTATTCCTGCTAATCGATGTACAGGTCCAAAAAATACCTTCGCGACCAAGGCTCGACACGCACGCCGACCGCGTGGATGGAGAGTTGAATTCGAACAGACTTCGGAGCTTCTGAGCCGCGGGAGTAGAGTTATGTAAAAGAAGAAGAGCGCAAATAGAGTAGAACTCGCTGTGCAGATGATGCCTTTCAGCAAGCAAAAATCGTAGTGAGGTGGAAACGATTCGCCCACGGGAGTAGAACTAGTGGGACTTGCATATTAGCCCACGATCATATTGAAAGCAGGTGTGCTCAGCAGGGCTATGCGTAATTACGAATTACGGTTTACGATTTACGAATTACGGGCGTTTTGGCAAACTTTTTACGATTTACGAAATTCGGGCCGAAAATCGTAACGAATCGTAACAAGTCGTAATAAAACGTGAAAACGCGGTTAAATGAACAATGCAAAAAATGCGGTCTAGAACAAATATAAATTTAACACTTTCAATACAATACAGCTTCAACACTTTTAAATTTAACACACTCCTAATATTTGATTACTCTTCCAATTTTCAATTTTTGGTGAACCCGTACCCTTGCATTCCCAGCCGGTCGAAGTCAGCAGTAGGTCAGTCATGAAGAACTACAATTGTTGATAACAAGCTTTAGGTATGACCAATCGCTCCCCTTCTCACTCTGGCGGACCCAAACTTATTATTTGGGTCCAACCTTTCCTTGCTCCAAGCCGAGCCAGGTCGGCAGCTTAACAGCTATTTACTTCTATGGAATGCTCTTGTCACATGATGAACAGTAGGGACGCAGACCTTTGGTGGAGCCACAGTCTATATCGGACCAAAATTTCGGTACGCAGTTGCAGACAACCGCCGTACTGCAAACAGAATCATGATGTGACCGCGAGGTCCAGGCATTATTGCTGTAAACTTCTAAAGCGGTCGTCTGCAACTGCGGACAGCAATTCCATTCCCACATAAATAGACAGTAAATATAGGGCTCGGCTCTAAAGACCTGGCTGGCTCACGGAGCGAGTAAAGGTGGGAACCCAATATACACTTCGCTACAGAATTTTGCGGAGATTTCAAATATAACCTTCCCCACGCATTCATCTTCAGCGGTTAAAATAATACAAACAAAAAAGTGGAACTTCGTGGTTCCAAATCTGCCGGAGAATCGGGAAAATATATTTCTCACCTGAAAACATTATTCCACGAAGATTTTTCACGGAGATCTCCAGAGGCTACGAGAGGAGAGGTGGTGGTTTCAAAACTTGGTTCAAAACATTTCTGAAAAATTATGGCTGCGAGTCTCCTACTTTTTCAAAAAAGTTTTTTACAAATGTTTTCAATAATGAGGAGCAAATTCCGAACGCAAAAGAAAAGAAGATGAATAACCTAATCTTTGAAAGCGCAGATTTAGAGGGAGCCCTCACCCTTTTGCATTTCAGAATCCCAAACAACCTTCACCACTCAGACCGCCGTCTCCATCCCAACAAACTTATGGTTTTCGTTTTCTTTCTAGGCTGACTCATGTACCAGGCGGCTGGCCGTGTGGGGTTGGCGGCCTCACTGGAGAATGGCGTTTCGATTAGCGTGGGGTGATCTACCTTCGCGGCCCCGTCCACTCCTCAGACTAAAATGATTGCGCGCACTCTACGTTTATTGGGAGGAACGCTTATAACTCCGTTCAGAGCAACGCTTGAAAAATTGGTTTTGTAAATGTATATCCACTTTAGAATGCCACCCTATCCAAGCATCCTTCCTTAAAAGGTTAAGACTAAAACTATACCCCCTAAATTTTTTCTCATCACAGTGTTGCCCTCCTTGGCTTCAACTGAAGTGTGTTTGGTAGAGCGATGATAGAGTTTCCATTTTGTTTATTAAAGCCGTTTCTATCCCACGTGTGTACTGAATATTTATTTATTTGCTGCTCCAAAAAATGTCACTTTGAAACTCAACCTCAAACCTCCTTCGATACGGAAACACCTCATCACTGAAATGCTACGGTGTTTCCACATCGAACGAGGTTTGGGTCATGTGTGGGCCTATTACTCATTATCAATTACGATTTACGAATTACGAGGATTTTTAAAAATTACAATTTACGATATTACAAAATTCAGTAACGCACAGCCCTGGTGCTCAGTGGCGTCGGAATGAAATGAAATTGCGGTGAAAGATCCTTAAAAACCGATGTAAGACAATAATCTCAAACCAGTAAAAATTCCACATATCGGGTAAAAATGTAGACGAAAAGCATATTCGACGGAAAATCGATCAACTTCATTGCAGCAGACATGACTATCTAATTCGGGACAGCAAGAACATTATTAGTATAATTAAAAAGAGGAAACTTGCAACTGACCATGACATCTCCAAGGAGATAGGTGAGAATTGTGAATATGCTCATCAGCTGATTCGTGTCTTCGTTCGTAGTTGATAAGGAAAGGGACAGCTGTAGATTGGCAGACCGGCTGGATGGGTTCGGCTTATATTCTCACTGCCAGCAGCAACAGCAGTGATGTGAGAGTGGAAGATAGGCGAGAGTGCGATGCTCTCCGACACTACAATAAACGACACATCGATCAGCTGATACGAAAATATAATCCTCCAAGACGAGAGGGCGTGACCTGGTCACACGAGCAAAAAACGCAGAGTTCATTGAACAGAAATACTCAGACCACAGCAGGAGATCAGGAACAGAGGACCAACCTCAGTCACAGAAAATTGCTCTAATGTTGCTATATTGAACGCTGCGTATCTCAGTGGTGAGACACCTCCCTGATTTGCCTGTTTTTGGTTTGCCGAGGCTTTCAGTTTGCGGGATTAACTTTTCTCCTCCATATTACCCTGATCAGATTAATAAGGAAGGTTTAGCGCACATGCCTTTGTCTACTTTTGGAGTAATTGCCGAAAATCTGATTGATCCGAGGGTTTCCAGATTTTTTAATTTTTTTCCTCAATACCGTTGCTTTGATCCCATATCAATATTTTTTATAATAGTTTTGTCTCTGGTGAAAGTGACTTTTCTGTACTTTTTTATTTTATGTCTATTCGAGGTTTATTTTTTAAAGGCGGTGTTCACGATAATCTTCGATTTTGAGATTAATGGCTAAATCGATTGTTTGGGCCCCGGGTAGAACTGAAATGACGAAGAAATGGAGTAAAACGCCCCAGAAGAGCACCAAATCCTTTACTCTCACCCCACCTTTTCACTCTCACTGGAACTGTTCGCAGTGACAATGAAATTTTTTAAGGACCCGTCTTTTGGAATTCGCTACTACCTGTTGCTCTGTTCATTCCTTTGGACCCTAACTAATACTGTTTTGCTTTAAATATTCTTCTGTTTTTCATTGGCCCCATTTTTTATCAGTGACAAACAACCACCGTGAACATGCTCATCCAATCGGACAACTAGTCCAGGCCAGAGATTAATGTCTTTGAAATAAGACGTTTTAATGCGTTTCAAGCCGTTTCTTCGCAATTTTGGTAACACTTGGTGGCAAACGCATTGTTTTGAGTGGAAAACTCGAGAACGAAAATCATCGTGAACACTGCCTTTAATGCGTTCCCAATTGTTACCCATGCTGGCATGTCATACGTGTCAGGGCTGTGTGTAACTGAATTTTGTAATTTCGTAAATCGTATTTTTCAAATTCCTCGTAATTCGTAACTGATAATGATTAAAAAGCCCACGCATAGCCCAAACCTCATTTGATGTGGAAGCACCTCAGTTTTTCAGTGTTTCCATATCAAAGAGAATTTGAGGTCGGGTTCCAAAATCACATTATTCTGAGCAGTACTCGAAGAAATTTCCAGTATACATACGAGGGATGGAAACTCCAAGCTCAATCCAGTATCAAACATACAGCCCCGTTTTGCGCAACTTCTGAATATGAAAACATACAGAATTATCGCTTCACCAACACAGTTCAATGGAAGCTAACGAGGACAACACTGTGATGAGAGAAAAATGCGGGTCGATAGTTCTAGGCTCAAACTTTCCAGGGAAGGGTACTCGGAAAAGGTGGTCATTCCAAATGGCATATACATTTGCAAAACCAACACAGAAATCGAGTTTGCTTTCTATATTTGTGAAGTGTTACTCTGAACGGAGTTACAAGCGTTCCTCCCCTTAAACATACGTAGTTATGTTTGTTGGGGTGGAAGGAAACAGCGGTGCAAGGTGAAGATTGTTTAGGATTTCGAAATGCTGAAGTTATAGGCTCCCTCCAAATCTGTGAATTGAAAAATTGAACGTTCCCTTCTAATCTTCTCTTTTGCCTTTAAATTTTTTCTTGTACCCTTTCTTTTGTATTATTACCTCTAAAAACATTTAATGACCTTTTTAAAAGGTAGGTGACTCAGCAGCTGTAATAATGTTTCGAACCGAATTTTGAAATTAGCATTTTTCTCTCATAGCACAACTGTCTCTGGAGATATCTATCGAAGGTTGTTTCGGAAATCCTCGTAAAACACTTTGTCGAATAGTGTTTTCAGGCTAGAAAAATATTTTCCCGATCTTGTAGCCCATTTCAGTTCACGAAATGCTAGTTCTTGCTTGTAACAGCTGAAAATGGATGGGTGGTGAAGGTTGTTCTCGAAATCTCCGTGGAATTCTGCAACAAAGTGCATATTAGGTTCCAACCTTTAATTGCTCCATAAACTATGCAGGTCTTTGAGAACCGAGCCCCACATTGAAAGTCTATGTCGGGATGGAATTCGTGTCCGCAGTTGCAGACGACCCCTTTTGCAGTCCTCAGACATTCGAAGAGAGCGACCCGAGGTAATTTTGGGCGTTGCGGCTGACCCGAGGACAGAAATTGAATGCGTGGACTCGAATGAGGCAAGGCGAGGAAAAAAAAGAGCTCGCCCGCAGGAATTTCACGTTGAACGCATTTTGGCGCAACGTGGATGCGATATGGGGGGTGCGTTCCAAGAACATTCCCATGGCAAACGCGTCCATGGAAACGTAGCCACGGCCGTGTGGAAGCATTTTACAGTTATGATTGGTAGCCATGGGAAGCAAACCTGACCATGGAAAGGCGTTTTGCCCTCCCACGCTGTCGTGGGAACATTCTTAGAACGCACTCCAGGATCACTAACATGTTTGAACAATGTTGCCGGTATAATAGGCTCCTCATCTCACAGTGTGCCTCAGTCGGCTCTTTGGAGCCGGACTTGGAAGGTGGCTTCGAGTCACTTTCCGAAAGATCCACCGGATACCGGAGGATAATTTTTATCGGGGGGGGGGTAGGTACCCTCTATAAAACGTCGAAATTCACATCACTCGAGGCGCGCGCGCCGCCTCGGCCTCCGTCCGCTCTACGCTCTCTCACCGTCTCTAACCTCCGCTCCCCACCAGCACGCGTAAGAACCAAGTGAATTTCGCCGTTTTATAGCCTATGCCCAACTGTGAGTCCATTTGTCCACGGTCCCCAGCGGGGTGCACCCCACTGCGGACCGTGGGGACGTCCCAGGACAGGGATGACACCTGTCCTGGGATATCCCAGGGGTCCCCTCTGCGAACCCCGAAACACCCAAAATGGCTTGAAGAAAAAAATCATGAAATCCCTCGGCTCACTCCAAAATTACCTCGGCTGGATCCACAAGGGTGACCCGAGGCGAATTTGGTGCCGCCCGAGTATGTATCCTCGGCTGGCCCTGTATTCGCCGCTCGGGTCGCCCTCTACGAATGCCTGAGTCTGCAGCTTGAAGAATATGATCGTGCTGGCACGAAGATAATTCGTGCCAGGTCCTCGTGATTCCAGCATGGTTCTGTTTGCACCACATGTTGCAACAGGAGTTTTCTGCAGCTGCGGACCGTCCGATATAGACAGTAGCTCCACCAAGTGTCTGCGTCCCTCGTGTTCATCATGGGGACGAGTGCATTCCAATGACTGTGGAGCTCATCTCCTCCAACCTGACTCGCTCATGGAGCAAGAAATGGTTGGAACCCAATAAAAAGTTTGAGGCGGTTAGTGTGAGAGGTGGAGCAATCGGTCATTCCTGAATCTCTTTATCAACAATTATATTTGGCTATATCCGACCTAAAGCGGGATGCGCCCGGCTGGGAATGTCAGGGTAAGGTTTACCGTAATCTAAAATTGGAAAGAATAATTGCATGTCAGAAATGTGAAAGAAGTGTTAAATTCATCTATGCTCTAGACCGCAAATTTACATTTTTCTTCAAGCGCGTGTTCATGACTTGTTACGATTTGTTACGATTCGTTACGACTTTGGGCCGAAATTTCGTAAATCGTAAATCGCAAAAAAGTTGCCGAAATCAGCCGTAATTCGTAAATCGTAATTCCTAATTACGCTTAGCCTTTATGCTTGTACAGATAAATAACAGAATGAAAAACCCTTTTACACAGCCTCTCTCTCATTTTGAGCTGGTCGAAGCAAGGCCTTTCGGGCTTATCATCTCGAAATCTTCTTATCACTGCTAGTTTGTGCCATGACCGACCGCTCCGCCCGGACTTATATGAGCGGGAGAGTCTATCCGTCTCCTGACTATGGTTAAGGGTTTTGCATTTTTCTAGAGAATTTTAATGTTTTTAATCTGGTACCAAAATCGTGAAACGCTCTCTATTATACTAAAACTTTTTGTGCAACGGATTTGTGAGAGCAGAAGTCTCGTAATTGAAGCCCTCTCAGTTCCTTTTTGTGCATCAAATTCTCATGTGATTTGGTACAATTTCTGCCACGTTTATCGGCGCTTGCGAGTCGATCTTGCTCCACTCACCTTTTTGGCCTGTTGGAGGGTGGAAATCGAGAGGAATTCACGGCAACTGACTCACACCTGACGGAGAGTCACTCTAGAGAAGATTTTTTCGCCGAACGAGGATGTACACCGTAGACTTGATCACTTGAACGCTTACGTTGATTTGGTGGGAATTGCGACATTGGCACCCATAAGCGTGGGAAAACAGAGTTATTGTGGTGCGATTGGTTTTGAATCGGCCGTGCGCGCAACCCCTTTTTCGAAATCTCAGTTCAAAGTGAACATAGAAATTAGCTCTAAATTGCATTAAAAAGAGCGCAAAAAGTTGGTATGATCACCCAAAAATGGTTCGGAATGGTTTTCTTATTTTCGAGAAAAAATTGAAAACCCGCTCGTTTTTGTTGTTAATCTCCTTTTTTTCAGACGGCGTTCACGATCTTGCGGGTACACTTAAAATTGAGCTAGAAAGCTCATTTTTGGACAAAAGGCTGGATGCAGGTTGCTCCCATTCCATTTTAAACTTGATACCTTAACTTTGGAGGGTACCTCAAAATCGTGGGTTTACTTTCTAAATTAGCCGTGGAGCACGAAAACTGATTGGGCATGCTACGGCTGTGGAGACCAGTGTGTGTGGGTGAATCTGCAGCCAATCAACACAGGTCGTCGAAGGTAAGTACTGAACATGTCAGATTTCGTACTAATGACACGTCATCGATCGATAATCAATATTATCGATTTTCGCGCTTTCTGCACAAAATGCGGCGAGAACTGGTTGTTGTTGATGGGATTGATTTTCCTGGTTGGGGATTTACGCTCATCAGTCATTATCGATAAATACCAATCAATAAGATCGATTTTTTCGCCTGTTGCACAAAATGCTGCAATAATTCTCAATTTTTGATGGCTCTAAGTCACGTGTTTGGGAAATTCTTCTCATCATGCAAAATCGAATGTCAATGATCAATAATATAGAATTTTCACTTGTTGCACAAAATGCGGCAATGAGTGGTATTTCTTATGGTTGTGGGTCATATGATTCAAAAAATTGCACTCGTACGACAGTATCGTCTGCTAGATGTTTCATCACTCCAAAATTGAAATCGTGGAGCAAAATTAAGGTCAGAAAGGAAACCCTTGGGGAAAATATGTGAAATTTCTGAAAATTTATCTTCCTGGCAAAAGTAACGATTTAGTAATGCCATTTATAAGTCAAAAAAAAAGTTTCAAAAAAATCTTGAAACATCCTAAAGAACGATTTGACGTAAAATGGCATGGAGTAATAAAAAAGCTAGGAAATGAAGTGAAATAACTAAAAATACGATTTGGTGGTCGATGACCGACGAGCGATCAGATTTTACAAGCTTCTCCGTTAAACTTATTAAAACGAAATCGAGCGCCTCAGGGAAGCATTATGCCATCTTCAAAAGCTGTAATAAGGGAATCAGCGTAGGTCAAGCTAGGTGAACGCAACGCTCCAATCCATATCGCGCATGATTTCGCTTTGATAATTTTAACGGAGAAGCTTGTAAAATCCGATCCCTCGTCTGCTATCGACCACCAAATCGTATTTTTAGTTATTTCACTTCATTCCCTAGCCTTTTTACTACTCCAGGCCATTTTACGTCGAATCGTTTTTTAGGATATTTCAAGATATTTTTGAAACTTTTTTTTACTTATAAATGGCATTACCAAATCGTTACTTTTGCCAGGAAGCTAAATTTTCAGAAATTTATCCTCTGGTTCTAAACCTAATTTACTCTGTTCCTTCGCGCGCTTGTGCGGATCAGGAATAGAGACAGCGAGTTTTGTGTGGGGAGAAGGAGATGCAGCATACGGCGCAGACGCACGCCATGAACGGAAATAAATTTCATTCCAAAGCAGAGGAATGGTGACTTTCCGGAAATCCATACAGGTTGCGGAAAAAGTCGTCGATCTACCTTCAAGTAGATGATATGGGTTTTCATTGCAACTTCTTTCAAAAAATAGCGATATTTCAACTTACGTCTGACCAGCAAGAAAGATTTTAAGAAATGCTCAAAGTTTCAACTGTCACCCTCAAAGCATTTCTTCGCTGACTTCAGGAAGGTCTTGACGGTTGTCGCGAATTCTAAACACATGATTGCGCTTCATCATAGCTGAGCTCCGGTTCATAAAACCCTTGCAACTTTCACGCATTGCAACTGGACGTCGATGGACTTCTGCGGCAAGGACATTTGGCAGAGCACCTCGTCCAATCTGAACCTACCCGATTTCTCAGTTTTCTCAAATTCGAAGAGATATCCGGAGAGAGATTCGCCACTGTAAATGCTCTGAAAGCCTATTCTAAGCGAACTTGGGATGCGATGATGGGATTACCACATCAGAGCTCGCGACCATCCCGAGTCGTCCGAAGTAGCGTATTCCATACTATGCTGACGGTGGGAACTCTCAGCATTTGTTATATATGCGTTAATTGGACGCGAAAAGACGTTGTCATTGCTGAAAATCAGATTTCCGAAAAAATCGCAATTTCTGTACACCTAAATTTTCTTATAGTACTTGTCAGAAATCATCCAACATCTGATGAACGCGAGCTGCAGTCGTCACTCACGGGCAAATGCCTCCTCCCACCGTGGAAGATCAACGTTGGACATCGACTACATATAACCTTTACCGTGAAGGGGATACTCTCTGATGAGAAAAAGTTGAATATGAACAAGAATGACGGTCGGGAGTGCCACTTAAAAGATCGATGTAGAGATCCTGTTCAAGTCAGCAGCCGAAGCTCCGAAGGCAGTTCTCTAATGTTCTGCAGTAGCATTCTTCCATTTTCTACGAAACAATGGAGCAAGATCGACTAGCACACACTGATCAACATGACCGAAAGAATTCCACATCGGATTTTCAGGGCAAAAGATGTAGAGGGAACCTAACAACCATTAGATTTGTGACCTCCCACTTTTATCGCACATGAATTGAAATATTATCTAGCGTTTCTTCCCACTTTGATGGGCGATGTAAACCCAGAAGTTTAGTAGAAAAGTGCATAAACCTTTGACAATAAGGTGAAGAAGTACAGTAGCGGTCAAAAGTGTAGGACCACTTAACTTTTTTTCAATAACTCGGCTACTAAACAAGCTACGGAGCTGAAATTTTGCGAGAGGCGTCGAAATGCAAAGAAATCCATGCACTTACTTTATCAAAGTACCTTCTTAATAAATCGCGAAGTTTTTGAAGGAAAAAGGATTACTTGGTGTGCGACCACTTTAAAAATACTAAAAATGCTACTTAAAAATAATCAGAGTCATGGAATTTACCCTAAAACTTGTATACAAAGCTCCTCACCGTGATGTTATAGTGGCCGAATTAATCAGTCGAAAATGCCGAGGCAGCGACCGAAAATCGATATGTTTGTGTAGATCAAACATGTATGATCGCAGGTTTGATCCACTCCGCAGAAAGATCGACCTACGTCAAAAGAGTATTGCTGCTAAGTTGCAGATTACCAATCCATCTCGTTCTTATTTACTGCCAATTTTTCTAAGTGGTCCTACACTTCTGACCGCTACCATATGTATGCAGGGGTTCCTTCATATCAAAGTGGTTTTGAGATTTCTCTCGCTCAACAAAACCGAAGACGTCGAATCCGAGGGTCGCCTCACCATTGTGATACGCAGTATATGTACAGCCTTACCCTAATTTTTTCGAGCAGGGCAAAAAAAACAGCACCGCGGTCTGTCATCTCGGAATACTGTTGATATGGGCTGTTATGGGCTGTTATGGGCTGTTGATAACGAGATCCAGGCAGAACAAACAGCTCTGCTCAAAGCCCTTGAATGAGTCCAGGTGGGGCAAGCAGCGAAACAGTCGGTGGTGGAAAATTGATAGAAAGAATGATAGGGAGATTTCGACATGACAGGCTTGAAAAGTCTAACTTCAACCAACTCAAAATGAGGGAGATAGGCTATCTGTCTCGAAATATCAGAGAAAGGCTAGTTTGAGAGCTGCGAACGCTTGTTTGAAAAGCAAGATCGGGTTCAAAATTCCTTGCTGACATGTAAGGGGTATATTGGGAAGTACGTAATGTGAAGGTGAGGGTGTTTGTTTGCTTTGCGATCACACTAATACACTCTAAATACTGAACTGATATGAAAGACAGGGTTCTCCCTGTTTGTTACTGTGGAGTGCTTCATAACACTGGCATACATGTGAGTAAGGAATTTTTGAGGCGAGAGTTGGATTTACACCGCATGCTGGCGAAGTAGAATTGTTCTTTACTTCGGTGTATTTCGTCAAAGATGCAAACACATAGAGGCGCAAAAGGCGGGAAGCCAGAAAGACTGCGCCCAGCAACCATAGGCTCATATAGATGCTGGCTGGCAGAAAATACCACTAACTGATATACATTTCCGCGTCTACTCTACATACATGTTACATAGAGTCCACGTGACCAATTTAGTCAGGTGAATGAATGGACGGGGCTGCGACGGTAGATCGCCGCGCGCGATCGAAACTCTGTGGGCCGGTGATACCGCCAACACCGCAAGTCCAGCAGCTTGGCCCACGCGTCAGGCTAAATGTAATACGCAGACCATACACCAAGAGGGCTGTATGACAAAAAAAAACAATACTCTTATGTGTGTATGTATGTTGTGATGAAATACATACAACACCGCTGCTGTCCAAGGGAAAAAATGGACGAAATGGGCTAAGTGAGCGACTAAGGCCCTAGTTATACACCAGCGATTCGCCGCAGCTGGCTTCCGCGGCATGTCTGCTATTGGTCGATTTCGAAATCTGACCAATCGCAGACGTCCCGCAAAAACCAGCGGCACCGAATCGCCGATGTATAACTAGGGCCTAAAGGGTCTATCGACCACAACTCGCCTCAATGTGCTTCGTTTTCAATTTCGAAAGGACCAACATGTTCACCGTGCCACAGTCTATCTAAAGCCCCTTTCACACTTGCCCGACCGACTTCGGACGACTCCTTATCGAATGTGTAACATCTACCTACCCTATCCCATCCATCTTACCCATCTTGACTTATCAAATTTGATAACGAATCGTCCGACGTCGGCCGGCAAAGTATGAAAGAGGCTCAACTATACTAGACAAAATTGGAATTGTGGTGCGCGCGAAGCGCGCACCTGATTTGGAAAGGGATTGCCTCTGCACGCACCCCTCATTTCAGAATCTCGTTTCGGGAGATATCTTGAAACTCGGCATTTTCACGAAGGATAGAGCCGTAAAGATTCTGTACATTGCCCGAATTTAAGAAAAATCCGTATTGTGGGTCTTGAGATATAAAAAAATTCGCGAATTTTAAAATGTGTGTGTGCGTGTGCGTGTGTGTGTGCGTGTGTGTGTGCGTGTGCGTGTGCGTGTGCGTGTGTGTGTGTGTGTGTGTGTGTGTGTGTGTGTGTGTGTGTGTGTGTGTGTGTGTGTGTGTGTGTGTGTGTGTGTGTGTGTGTGTGTGTGTGTGTGTGTGTGTGTGTGTGTGTGTGTGTGTGTGTGTGTGTGTGTGTGTGTGTGTGTGTGAATATCTGAAGGAATTTAGTGATAAGAAGCTCGGTCGGTATTTTCAAAGAAATGGAGTGATAACGTGATAAGAATTGGTTTCATAAGAATTGTGCCTCACTTCCATCAGAAAATGATTCGTGTGCGGAACACAGATTTAACAGCGCCAAAAGCTGGAAAAAAGTGGGCGGAGCCTAACAAAGAATGCGCAGAGCGCTGAAAACGTGGACGGGATTCAGTTAGGAGTGCTTAGAACGGCGGGAAATGTGGACAGGACCCAACTAGGAGTGCACAGAACGACGGGAAATTTGGACGGGACCCAAGTTGGAGTGCACATAGCGCAGGGAAAGGTGGGCGGGATTCAACTAGGAGTGCACAGAACGCAGGGAAAGGTAGACAAGGCCCAACTGGGAGTGCACAGAACAACGGGAAATTTGGACGGGACTCAACTGGAAGTGCACATAGCGCCGGGAAAGGTGGGCGGGATTCAACTAGGAGTGCACAGAACGCAGGGAAAGGTAGACAAGGCCCAACTGGGAGTGCACAGAACGACGGGAAATTTGGACCGGACCCAAGTTGGAGTGCACATAGCGCAGGGAAAGGTGGACAGGATCCAACTGGGAGTGCACAGAACGCCGGGAAATTTGGACGGGACCCAACTGGAAGTGCACATAGCGCCGGGAAAGGTGGGCGGGATTCAACTAGGAGTGCACAGAATGCCGGCAAAGGTAGACAAGGCCCAACTGGGAGTGCACAGAACAACGGGAAATCTGGACGGGACTCAACTGGGAGTGCACATAGCGCCGGGAAAGGTGGACAGGATCCAACTGGGAGTGCACAGAACGCCGGGAAATTTGAACGGGACTGAAGTGGGAGTGTACAGAACGACGGGAAATTTGGACGGGACCCAACTGGAAGTGCACATAGCGCAGGGAAAGGTGGGCGGGATTCAACTAGGAGTGCACAGAACGCAGGGAAAGGTAGACAAGGCCCAACTGGGAGTGCACAGAACAACGGGAAATCTGGACGGGACTCAACTGGAAGTGCACATAGCGCCGGGAAAGGTGGGCGGGATTCAACTAGGAGTGCACAGAACGCCGGGAAAGGTAGACAAGGCCCAACTGGGAGTGCAAGGAACGACGGGAAATCTGGACGGGACTTAACTGGGAGTGCACATAGCGCCGGGAAAGGTAGACAAGGCCCAACTGGGAGTGCAAGGAACGACGGGAAATTTGGACGGGACCCAACTGGAAGTGCACATAGCGCCGGGAAAGGTAGGCGGGATTCAACTAGGGGTGGACAGAATGCCGGGAAAGGTAGACAAGGCCCAACTAGGAGTGCACAGAACGCCGGGAAGTCTGGACGGGACTCGACTGGGAGTGCACATAGCGCCGGGAAAGGTGGGCGGGATCCAACTAGGAGTGCACAGAACGCCGGGAAAGGTAGACAAGGCCCAACTGGGAGTGCACAGAACGACGGGAAATCTGGACGGGACTCAACTGGGAGTGCACAGAACGCCGGGAAAGGTAGACAAGGCCCAACTGGGAGTGCACAGAACGACGGGAAATCTGGACGGGACTCAACTGGGAGTGCACATAGCGCCGGGAAAGGTGGGCGGGATTCAACTAGGAGTGCACAGAATGCCGGCAAAGGTAGACAAGGCCCAACTGGGAGTGCACAGAACAACGGGAAATCTGGACGGGACTCAACTGGGAGTGCACATAGTGCCGGGAAAGGTGGGCGGGATAAAACCAGGAGTGCACAGAACGTCGGGAAAGGTAGACAAGTCCCAACTGGGAGTGCACAGAACGACGGGAAATTCGGACGGGACTCAACTGGGAGTGTACAGAACGACGGGAAATTTGGACGGGACTCAAGTGGGAGTGCACATAGCGCCGGGAAAGGTGGGCGGGATTCAACTAGGAGTGCACAGAATGCCGGCAAAGGTAGACAAGGCCCAACTGGGAGTGCACAGAACAACGGGAAATCTGGACGGGACCCAACTGGAAGTGCACATAGCGCCGGGAAAGGTGGGCGGGATTCAACTAGGAGTGCACAGAACGCCGGGAAAGGTAGACAAGGCCCAACTGGGAGTGCACAGAACGACGGGAAATCTGGACGGGACCCAACTGGAAGTGCACATAGCGCCGGGAAAGGTGGGCGGGATTCACCTAGGATTGCACAGAACGCAGGGAAAGGTAGAAAATGCCCAACTGGGAGTGCACAGAACGACGGGAAATTTGGACGGGACTCAACTGGGAGTGCACATTGCGCCGGGAAAGGTGGGCGGTATAAAACTAGGAGTGCACAGAACGCCGGGAAAGGTAGACAAGGCCCAACTGGGAGTGCACAGAACAACGGGAAATCTGGACGGGACCCAACTGGAAGTGCACATAGCGCCGGGAAAGGTGGGCGGGATTCAACTAGGAGTGCACAGAATGCCGGCAAAGGTAGACAAGGCCCAACTGGGAGTGCACAGAACAACGGGAAGTCTGGACGGGACTCAACTGGAAGTGCACATAGCGCCGGGAAAGGTGGGCGGGATTCAACTAGGAGTGCACAGAACGCAGGGAAAGGTAGACAAGGCCCAACTGGGAGTGCACAGAACGACGGTAAATCTGGACGGGACTCAACTGGGAGTGCACATAGCGCCGGGAAAGGTGGACAGGATCCAACTGGGAGTGCACAGAACGCCGGGAAATTTGGACGGGACCCAACTGGAAGTGCACATAGCGCCGGGAAAGGTGGGCGGGATTCAACTAGGAGTGCACAGAATGCCGGCAAAGGTAGACAAGGCCCAACTGGGAGTGCACAGAACAACGGGAAATCTGGACGGGACTCAACTGGGAGTGTACAGAACGACGGGAAAGGTGGGCGGGATTCAACTAGGAGTGCACAGAACGCCGGGAAAGGTAGACAAGGCCCAACTGGGAGTGCACAGAACGACGGGAAATTTGGACGGGACTCAACTGGGAGTGTACAGAACGACGGGAAAGGTGGGCGGGATTCAACTAGGAGTGCACAGAACGCCGGGAAAGGTAGACAAGGCCCAACTGGGAGTGCACAGAACGACGGGAAATCTGGACGGGACTCAACTGGGAGTGTACAGAACGACGGGAAAGGTGGGCGGGATTCAACTAGGAGTGCACAGAACGCCGGGAAAGGTAGACAAGGCCCAACTGGGAGTGCACAGAACGACGGGAAATCTGGACGGGACTCAACTGGGAGTGCACATTGCGCCGGGAAAGGTGGGCGGGATTCAACTAGGAGTGCACAGGATGCCGGCAAAGGTAGACAAGGCCCAACTGGGAGTGCACAGAACAACGGGAAATCTGGACGGGACCCAACTGGAAGTGCACATACCGCCGGGAAAGGTGGGCGGGATTCAACTAGGAGTGCACAGAACGCAGGGAAAGGTAGACAAGGCCCAACTGGGAGTGCACAGAACGACGGTAAATCTGGACGGGACTCAACTGGGAGTGCACATAGCGCCGGGAAAGGTGGGCGGGATAAAACCAGGAGTGCACAGAACGTCGGGAAAGGTAGACAAGTCCCAACTGGGAGTGCACAGAACGCCGGGAAATTTGGACGGGACCCAACTGGAAGTGCACATAGCGCCGGGAAAGGTGGGCGGGATTCAACTAGGAGTGCACAGAATGCCGGCAAAGGTAGACAAGGCTCAACTGGGAGTGCACAGAACAACGGGAAATCTGGACGGGACTCAACTGGGAGTGCACATAGTGCCGGGAAAGGTGGGCGGGATAAAACCAGGAGTGCACAGAACGTCGGGAAAGGTAGACAAGTCCCAACTGGGAGTGTACAGAACGACGGGAAATTTGGACGGGACCCAACTGGAAGTGCACATAGCGCCGGGAGAGGTGGGCGGGATTCAACTAGGAGTGCACAAAATGCCGGCAAAGGTAGACAAGGCCCAACTGGGAGTGCACAGAACAACGGGAAATCTGGACGGGACTCAACTGGGAGTGCACATTGCGCCGGGAAAGGTGGGCGGTATAAAACTAGGAGTGCACAGAACGCCGGGAAAGGTAGACAAGGCCCAACTGGGAGTGCACAGAACGACGGGAAATTTGGACGGGACCCAAGTTGGAGTGCACATAGCGCAGGGAAAGGTGGACGGGATTCAACTAGGAGTGCACAGAACGACGGGAAAGTTGGACGGGACCCAAGCTGGAATGCACATAGCGCAGGGAAAGGTGGGCGGGATCCAACTAGGAGTGCACAGAACGACGGGAAAGGTAGACAAGGCCCAACTGGGAGTGCACAGAAAGACGGGAAATTTGGACGGGACTCAACTGGGAGTGTACAGAACAACGGGAAAGGTGGGCGGGATTCAACTAGGAGTGCACAGAACGCCGTAAAGGTAGACAAGGCCCAACTGGGAGTGCACAGAACGACGGGAAATTTGGACGGGACTCAACTGGGAGTGCACAGAACGCCGGGAAAGGTGTGCGGGAGACAACTAGGAGTGCACAGAACGCCGAGAAATGTAGACAAGGCCCAACTGGGAGTGCACAGAACGACGGGAAATTTGGACGGGACTCAACTGGGAGTGTACAGAACGACGGGAAAGGTGGGCGGGATTCAACTAGGAGTGCACAGAACGCCGGGAAAGGTAGACAAGGCCCAACTGGGAGTGCACAGAACGACGGGAAATTTGGACGGGACTCAACTGGGAGTGTACAGAACGACGGGAAAGGTGGGCGGGATTCAACTAGGAGTGCACAGAACGCCGAGAAATGTAGACAAGGCCCAACTGGGAGTGCACAGAACGACGGGAAATTTGGACGGGACTCAACTGGGAGTGTACAGAACGACGGGAAAGGTGGGCGGGATTCAACTAGGAGTGCACAGAACGCCGAGAAAGGTAGACAAGGCCCAACTGGGAGTGCACAGAACGACGGGAAATTTGGACGGGACTCAACTGGGAGTGTACAGAACGACGGGAAAGGTGGGCGGGATTCAACTAGGAGTGCACAGAACGCCGAGAAAGGTAGACAAGGCCCAACTGGGAGTGCACAGAACGACGGGAAATTTGGACGGGACTCAACTGGGAGTGTACAGAACGACGGGAAAGGTGGGCGGGATTCAACTAGGAGTGCACAGAACGCCGGGAAAGGTAGACAAGGCCCAACTGGGAGTGCACAGAACGACGGGAAATTTGGACGGGACTCAACTGGGAGTGTACAGAACGACGGGAAAGGTGGGCGGGATTCAACTAGGAGTGCACAGAACGCCGGGAAAGGTAGACAAGGCCCAACTGGGAGTGCACAGAACGACGGGAAACTTGGACGGGACTCAACTGGGAGTGTACAGAACGACGGGAAAGGTGGGCGGGATTCAACTAGGAGTGCACAGAACGCCGAGAAAGGTGGAAAAGGCCCAACTGGGAATGCACAGAACGACGGGAAATTTGGACGGGACTCAACTGGGAGTATACAGAACGACGGGAAAGGTGGGCGGGATTCAACTAGGAGTGCACAGAACGCCGGGAAAGGTAGAAAAAGGCCCAACTGGGAGTGCACAGAACGACGGGAAATTTGGACGGGACACAACTGGGAGTGCACAGAACGACGGGAAAGGTGGGCGGTATAAAACTAGGAGTGCACAGAACGCCGAGAAGGTAGACAAGGCCCAACTGGGAGTGCACAGAACGCCGGGAAGTTCGGGCGGGACCCAACTGGAAGTGTACAGAACGACGGGAAAGGTGGGCGGGATTCAACTAGGAGTGCACAGAACGCCGAGAAAGGTAGAAAAGGCCCAACTGGGAGTGCACAGAACGACGGGAAACTTGGACGGGACTCAACTGGGAGTGTACAGAACGACGGGAAAGGTGGGCGGGATTCAACTAGGAGTGCACAGAACGCCGAGAAATGTAGACAAGGCCCAACTGGGAGTGCACAGAACGACGGGAAATTTGGACGGGACTCAACTGGGAGTGTACAGAACGACGGGAAAGGTGGGCGGGATTCAACTAGGAGTGCACAGAACGCCGAGAAATGTAGACAAGGCCCAACTGGGAGTGCACAGAACGACGGGAAATTTGGACGGGACTCAACTGGGAGTGTACAGAACGACGGGAAAGGTGGGCGGGATTCAACTAGGAGTGCACAGAACGCCGAGAAATGTAGACAAGGCCCAACTGGGAGTGCACAGAACGACGGGAAATTTGGACGGGACTCAACTGGGAGTGTACAGAACGACGGGAAAGGTGGGCGGGATTCAACTAGGAGTGCACAGAACGCCGGGAAAGGTAGACAAGGCCCAACTGGGAGTGCACAGAACGACGGGAAATTTGGACGGGACTCAACTGGGAGTGTACAGAACGACGGGAAAGGTGGGCGGGATTCAACTAGGAGTGCACAGAACGCCGGGAAAGGTAGACAAGGCCCAACTGGGAGTGCACAGAACGACGGGAAACTTGGACGGGACTCAACTGGGAGTGTACAGAACGACGGGAAAGGTGGGCGGGATTCAACTAGGAGTGCACAGAACGCCGAGAAAGGTAGAAAAGGCCCAACTGGGAATGCACAGAACGACGGGAAATTTGGACGGGACTCAACTGGGAGTGTACAGAACGACGGGAAAGGTGGGCGGGATTCAACTAGGAGTGCACAGAACGCCGAGAAAGGTAGACAAGGCCCAACTGGGAGTGCACAGAACGACGGGAAACTTGGACGGGACTCAACTGGGAGTGTACAGAACGACGGGAAAGGTGGGCGGGATTCAACTAGGAGTGCACAGAACGCCGAGAAAGGTAGACAAGGCCCAACTGGGAGTGCACAGAACGACGGGAAATTTGGACGGGACTCAACTGGGAGTGTACAGAACGACGGGAAAGGTGGGCGGGATTCAACTAGGAGTGCACAGAACGCCGGTAAAGGTAGACAAGGCCCAACTGGGAGTGCACAGAACGACGGGAAACTTGGACGGGACTCAACTGGGAGTGTACAGAACGACGGGAAAGGTGGGCGGGATTCAACTAGGAGTGCACAGAACGCCGAGAAAGGTGGAAAAGGCCCAACTGGGAGTGCACAGAACGACGGGAAACTTGGACGGGACTCAATTGGGAGGGTACAGAACGACGGGAAAGGTGGGCGGGATGCAACTAGAGTGCACAGAACGCCGAGAAAGGTAGAAAAAGGCCCAACTGGGAATGCACAGAACGACGGGAAATTTGGACGGGACTCAACTGGGAGTATACAGAACGACGGGAAAGGTGGGCGGGATTCAACTAGGAGTGCACAGAACGCCGAGAAGGGTAGAAAAGGCCCAACTGGGAGTGCACAGAACGACGGGAAACTTGGACGGGACTCAATTGGGAGTGTACAGAACGACGGGAAAGGTGGGCGGGATTCAACTAGGAGTGCACAGAACGCCGGGAAAGGTAGACAAGGCCCAACTGGGAGTGCACAGAACGACGGGAAATTTGGACGGGACTCAACTGGGAGTGTACAGAACGACGGGAAAGGTGGGCGGGATTCAACTAGGAGTGCACAGAACGCCGGGAAAGGTAGAAAAGGCCCAACTGGGAGTGCACAGAACGACGGGAAATTTGAACGGGACTCAAATGGGAGTGCACATAGGGCCGGGAAAGGTGGGCGGGATTCACCTAGGAGTGCACAGAACGCGGGGAAAGGTAGAAAAGGCCCAACTGGGAGTGCACAGAACGACGGGAAATTTGGACGGGACTCAACTGGGAGTGTACAGAACGACGGGAAAGGTGGGCGGGATTCAACTAGGAGTGCACAGAACGCCGGGAAAGGTAGACAAGGCCCAACTGGGAGTGCACAGAACGACGGGAAATTTGGACGGGACTCAACTGGGAGTGTACAGAACGACGGGAAAGGTGGGCGGGATTCAACTAGGAGTGCACAGAACGCCGGGAAAGGTAGACAAGGCCTAACTGGGAGTGCACAGAACGACGGGAAATTCGGACGGGACTCAACTGGGAGTGTACAGAACGACGGGAAATTTGGACGGGACTCAAGTGGGAGTGTACAGAACGACGGGAAATTTGGACGGGACTCAACTGGGAGTGTACAGAACGACGGGAAAGGTGGGCGGGACCCGAGTGGGAGTGCGCCAAGCGCCGACGAAGGTGTGCGGGACCCAAATGGGAGTGCGCCGCGTGCCGGGCGACGTGTGCGGGACCTAAGTGGGAGTGAGCAGTGCCAGGAAAAGTGGGCGGGACCCAACTGAGTACACGCCAAGCGTCGATGAAAGTGTGCCGGGCACAAGTGGGAGTGCGCAGAGCACCGGGCAACGTGGGCGGGACCTAAGTTGGAGTGCGCCAAGCGCCAAAATAAATGTGCGGGACCAAACTGTGAGTGCGCCAAGCGCCGTGGAAGGTGTGTGGGACCTAAGGGGGAGTGCGCCAAGCGCCGACGAAGGTGTACGGCACCCAAGTGGGAGTGCGCCGAGTGCCGGGAGACGTGTGCGGGACCTAAGTGGGAGTGAGCAGTGCCAGGAAAAGTGGACGGGACCCAACTGAGTACACGCCAAGCGTCGATGAACGTGTGCCGGACACAAGTGGGAGTGCGCAGAGCACCGGGTAACGTGGGCGGGACCTAAGTTGGAGTGCGCCAAGCGCCAAAATAAATGTGCGGGACCAAACTGTGAGTGCGCCAAGCGCCGTGGACGGTGTGTGGGACCCAAGTAGAGTGAGCAGAGCGCCGGGAAAAGTGGGCGGGACCCGAGTGGGAGTGCGCCAAGCGCCGACGAAGGTGTGCGGGACCCAAGTGGGAGTGCGCAGAGTGCCGGGCAACGTGGGCGGGACCCAAGTGGGGGTGAGCAGAGCGCCGGGAAAAGTTGGTGGGACCTAAACGGAAATAAGCAGGACCTCGATGGGAGTCAGTAGGACCCCATGAGAAGTTCTCTTTAATCATAGCGAAGTTCCAGGGCCTTCCAAGATTTGTGCAAGATCCTATGTGGAGAGAGTTGGGACTTGAAGCGTTAGGCAGGCATTCAGTGGGTAAGCGGGTGCCGTTTTAGGTGAGTCGAATGCTACAATACAAGCAGCTGAAATACTGCGGCTACTTTCGGCACTCGGCGAATTTAAGGGAGTTTAGGCATGATAATGGCGGTCCGATGCGGCTCGATAATGTGCCTGAGAATCTTATTTTTGAGCATTACACGTTATTAATCGAAAGTATTGGTCAGGACACCAGAGAACACTTTGTACCTTGTGTGAAGCATGAATAGTATCGCATAATAGGTGCGCCTCCATTGTAACGCGCATTGTCACGGAAACATGCTCAGCGAATATTTGAGAAGAGGCTGTTTAACGCTGATTCGTCAACTATTATCTTCTACTTGCAAACATTACCTCCAACATGCCTTATCATTCATATCAATAACAAATGTTTCAATGCTCCGCTGAACACATTTCATTCCTCATCTCTGCCTCGGCTGTGCAGGTGAGTCAAGAAATGTTCACATCTACTCACCCACTTGGGGAGGAGCCCGCACAATTTTGAGGCCGAAATGGCGGTCCGTTGGCCTTCAAGGCACAGTCCAAACTCGGGGGCGAAATCTGAGAAGAACACATAATTGAGAAGTTCACCCACCCCACATAACATTTGCCAAGTGCGAGTTCTCAATTCCTCCGAATAAGCGGGATATAGAAGGAAGCCACCCTTGGGCGCCCACACCCGGAAGCCACTTTGGTACGCCACTTTTGCGATTTTTCGACCTCAACAGTGGCGATATGAGAGATGATTTTTTATCAATATCCCCGTTCTACTCTTCATTCTCATCCTCTCTATCCATTCAGGCATTCTCGTTCACGTCGGTTGCAATTAACGAGAATTACAAGCCTCGGGCAACTCGTCCGCAATGCTTCCGTAGCTCAATTTTAGAGGAGCCATAACTCCGTTCCCAGGGGGTCTTGTACGATTCCAGAGACATCAGTGAATTAGGCGTGGAACCGTTTTCAAGATAGGCATAAAAACAGAAAAACGATTCTGAGGTTGGATTGTGCCGACTACACATGAGCATATTACTTTAGAGAATACCGTCATGTGCACCATTTGGCATCGATCCGCTCATTGGTACGCCGCCCGCCCACCAATGGTGCGACGCCCCCTCCACCCCCGCCGAGTGTCTGAGTAGTTGTTTCGTTTGCGAATCGAAACGACATGCGATACTGCTGCTATCACACAAGGGAAGTATACAAAGCGTAGGTCGCATCTGCGGAAATGAGCTGTATTATCATTATGTTTTGGGCATCTACTGTGCTTCTCTGGGCCAAATTCCGGTCCGCAATTGCGTCTCGACACGCTTCGCGGCCGCGCGCATTCGAGTCGGAAGAGTTTCCAGCGGCAGCCGCCGATCTGTTGACTCTAGGTGGGTTTGAGAACCTAGAAAGTAAACAAAATTGGATAAAACTGTATGAAAAAGCCATATCGAGTCGGCTTTGGCGCTGGAAACTCGAATGACTCCAGCGCGTGCGGCCGCAAAGCGTGTCGAGACGCAGTTGCGGACCGGAATTTGGCCCAGATAAGCACAGTATAGTTAAACTTTGCAGTACCCCGCCCTGAGCAGCTGGCTCCAAAAAGTTACACGCGTTTTTAATGGTTTGCGAGAACTGGAGGAGAAATGCCGGACAGCACCGATTGCCAGCATAGCCGTCAAATAATGCGTTGTGGTGTGTGGTATGCACTTGCACACACCGCTCCCAGCTACGCCTATATTGTAATTCACGACCCCCTTACTCAATTCAAGGCTAATTGATCACAATTCATTAATGAGAATGAAAATTTACTAGTATTGAGGATGTCGGCTGTTATCCGTGAATTTCGAGGTGGAATTTCTCTAGAAATCATTTCTAACCCTATTTGGACGGTGCTCAGGGAAGGAAATCCCCTGCGTGGGACTAAATCTATCGTGTATCGGGTATTTCGGGGGGTGAAAATCAGTTCAAACCCTATTTGGACGGTGCAGCCTGCGGCTGCAGCGTCGCTTAGGGGAGGAAATCCCCTGCGTGGAGGCTAAGTCTGTCGTGTATCGGGTATTTCGGGGGTGGAAATCAGTTTGAACCCTATTTGGACGGTGCAGCCTGCGGCTGCACCGTCGGTTAGGGGGGGAAATCCCCTGCGGGGAGGAGATCCCCTGCGTGGAGGCTAAATCTGTCGTGTATCGGGGATTTCGGGGTGGAAATCAGTTTGAACCCTATTTGGACGGTGCAGCCTGCGGCTGCACCGTCGCTTAGGGGAGGAAATCCCCTGCGTGGAGGAAATCCCCTGCGTGGAGGCTAAATCTGTCGTGTATCGGGTATTTCGGGGGTGGAAATCAGTTTGAACCCTATTTGGACGGTGCAGCCTGCGGCTGCACCGTCGCTTAGGGGAGGAAATCCCCTGCGTGGAGGCTAAATCTGTCGTGTATCGGGTATTTCGGGGGTGGAAATCAGTTTGAACCCTATTTGGACGGTGCAGCCTGCGGCTGCACCGTCGCTTAGGAGGAAATCCCCTGCGTGGAGGCTAAATCTGACGTGTATCGGGTATTTCGGGGTGGAAATCAGTTTGAACCCTATTTGGACGGTGCAGCCTGCGGCTGCACCGTCGCTTAGGGGAGGAAATCCCCTGCGTGGAGGAAATCCCCTGCGTGGAGGCTAAATCTGTCGTGTATCGGGTATTTCGGGGGTGGAAATCAGTTTGAACCCTATTTGGACGGTGCAGCCTGCGGCTGCACCGTCGCTTAGGGGAGGAAATCCCCTGCGTGGAGGAAATCCCCTGCGTGGAGGCTAAATCTGTCGTGTATCGGGTATTTCGGGGTGGAAATCAGTTTGAACCTATTTGGACGGTGCAGCCTGCGGCTGCACCGTCGTTTAGGGAGGAATCCTGCGTGGAAATCCCCTGCGTGGAGGCTAAATCTGTCGTGTATCGGGTATTTCGGGGTGGAAATCAGTTTGAACCCTATTTGGACGGTGCAGCCTGCGGCTGCACCGTCGCTTAGGAGGAAATCCTGCGTGGAGGAAATCCCCTGCGTGGAGGCTAAATCTGTCGTGTATCGGGTATTTCGGGGTGGAAATCAGTTTGAACCCTATTTGGACGGTGCAGCCTGCGGCTGCACCGTCGCTTAGGGAGGAAATCCCCTGCGTGGAGGCTAAATCTGTCGTGTGTCGGGTATTTCGGGGGTGAAATAAGTTTGAACCCTATTTGGACAGTGCAGCCTGCGCTGCGTCATCCGTCCTGGGGAAGGAGAAATCCCCTGCGTGGAGGCTAAATCTGACGTGTATCGGGTATTTCGGGGTGGAAATCAGTTTGAACCCTATTTGAACGGTGCAGCCTGCAGCTGCACCGTCGCTTAGCGGAGCAAATCCCCTGCGTGGAGGCTAAATCTGTCGTGTATCGGGTATTTCGGGGGTGGAAATCAGTTTGAACCCTATTTGGACGGTGCAGCCTGCGGCTGCACCGTCGCTTAGGGGAGGAAATCCCCTGCGTGGAGGAAATCCCCTGCGTGGAGGCTAAATCTGTCGTGTATCGGGGATTTCGGGGATGGAAATCAGTTTGAACCCTATTTGGACGGGGCAGCCGGCGGCTGCGCCGTCGCTCTGGGGAGGAAATCCCCTGCGTGGAGGAAATCCCCTGCGTGGAGGCTAAATCTGTCGTGTATCGGGTATTTCGGGGATGGAAATCAGTTTGAACCCTATTTGGAGGGTGCAGCCTGCGGCTGCACCGTCGCTTAGGGGAGGAAATCCCCTGCGTGGAGGAAATCCCTGCGTGGAGGCTAAATCTGTCGTGTATCGGGTATTTCGGGGTGGAAATCAGTTTGAACCCTATTTGGACGGTGCAGCCTGCGGCTGCACCGTCGCTTAGGGAGAAATCCCCTGCGTGGAGGCTAAATCTGTCGTGTGTCGGGTATTTCGGGGTGGAAATAAGTTTGAAGCCTATTTGGACGGGGCAGCCTGCGGCTGGACCGTCGCTTAGGGGAGAAATCCCCTGCGTGGAGGCTAAATCTGTCGTGTATCGGGTATTTCGGGGTGGAAATTAGTTTGAATCCTATTTGGACGGTGCAGCCTGCGGCTCCACCGTCGCTTAGGGGAGGAAATCCCCTGCGTGGAGGAATTCCCCTGCGTGGAGGCTAAATCTGTCGTGTATCGGGTATTTCGGGGGTGGAAATCAGTTTGAACCCTATTTGGGCGGTGCAGCGTGCGGCTGCACCGTCGCTTAGGAGGAAATCCCCTGCGTGGAGGAAATCCCCTGCGTGGAGGCTAAATCTGACGTCTATCGGGTATTTCGGGGTGGAAATCAGTTTGAACCCTATTTGGACGGTGCAGCCTGCGGCTGCACCGTCGCTCAGGGGAGGAAATCCCTGCGTGGAGGAAATCCCTGCGTGGAGGCTAAATCTGTCGTGTATCGGGTATTTCGGGGTGGAAATCAGTTTGAACCCTATTTGGACGGTGCAGCCTGCGGCTGCACCGTCGCTTAGGAGGAAATCCCCTGCGTGGAGAAATCCCCTGCGTGGAGGCTAAATCTGTCGTGTATCGGGTATTTCGGGGTGGAAATCAGTTTGAACCCTATTTGGACGGTGCAGCCTGCGGCTGCACCGTCGCTTAGGAGGAAATCCTGCGTGGAGGCTAAATCTGACGTGTATCGGGTATTTCGGGGTGGAAATCAGTTTGAACCCTATTTGGACGGTGCAGCCTGCGGCTGCTCAAATCGCTTAGGAGGAAATCCCCTGCGTGGAGGTAATCCCCTGCGTGGAGGCTAAATCTGTCGTGTATCGGGTATTTCGGGGTGGAAATCAGTTTGAACCCTATTTGGACGGTGCAGCCTGCGGCTGCTCGTCGCTTAGGGAGGAAATCCCCTGCGTGGAGGAAATCCCCTGCGTGGAGGCTAAATCTGACGTGTATCGGGTATTTCGGGGGTGGAAATCAGTTTGAACCCTATTTGGACGGTGCAGCCTGCGGCTGCACCGTCGCTTAGGGGAGGAAATCCCCTGCGTGGAGGAAATCCCCTGCGTGGAGGCTAAATCTGTCGTGTATCGGGTATTTCGGGGGTGGAAATCAGTTTGAACCCTATTTGGACGGTGCAGCCTGCGGCTGCAGCGTCGCTTAGGGGAGGAAATCCCCTGCGTGGAGGAAATCCTCTGCGTGGAGGCTAAATCTGTCGTGTATCGGGTATTTCGGGGGGGGAAATAAGTTTGAACCCTATTTGGGCGGGGCGGCCTGCGGCTGCACCGTCGCTTAGGGGAGGAAATCTCTGCGTGGAGGAAATCCCCTGCGTGGAGGCTAAATCTGTCGTGTATCGGGTATTTCGGGGTGGAAATCAGTTTGAACCCTATTTGGACGGTGCAGCCTGCGGCTGCACCGTCGCTTAGGGGAGGAAATCCCCTGCGTAGAGGAAATCCCCTGCGTGGAGGCTAAATCTGTCGTGTATCGGGTATTTCGGGGGTGGAAATCAGTTTGAACCCTATTTGGACGGTGCAGCCTGCGGCTGCACCGTCGCTTAGGAGAAATCCCCTGCGTGGAGGAAATCCCTGCATGGAGGCTAAATCTGACGTGTATCGGGTATTTCGGGGTGGAAATCAGTTTGAACCCTATTTGGACGGTGCAGCCTGCGGCTGCACCGTCGCTAGGGAGGAAATCCCCTGCGTGGAGGCTAAATCTGTCGTGTATCGGGTATTTCGGGGTGGAAATCAGTTTGAACCCTATTTGAACGGTGCAGCCTGCGGCTGCACCGTCGCTAGGAGGAAATCCCTGCGTGGAGGCTAAATCTGTCGTGTATCGGGTATTTCGGGTGGAAATCAGTTTGAACCCTATTTGGACGGTGCAGCCTGCGGCTGCACCGTCGCTTAGGGAGGAAATCCCCTGCGTGGAGGCTAAATCTGTCGTGTATCGGGTATTTCGGGGTGGAAATCAGTTTGAACCCTATTTGGACGGTGCAGCCTGCGGCTGCACCGTCGCTTAGGAGAAATCCCCTGCGTGGAGGCTAAATCTGTCGTGTATCGGGTATTTCGGGAGTGGAAATCAGTTTGAACCCTATTTGTACGGTGCGGCTTGCGGCTGCACCGTCGCTTAGGGGAGGAAATCCCATGTGTGGAGGCTAAATCTGTTGTGTATCGGGTATTTCGGGGTGTAAATCAGTTTGAACCCTATTTGGACGGTGCAGCCTGCGGCTGCACCGTCGCTTAGGGGAGGAAATCCCCTGCGTGGAGGCTAAATCTGTCGTGTATCGGGTATTTCGGGGGTGGAAATCAGTTTGAACCCTATTTGGACGGTGCAGCCTGCGGCTGGACCGTGGCTTAGGAGGAAATCCCCTGCGTGGAGGAAATCCCTGCGTGGAGGAAATCCCTGCGTGGAGGCTAAATCTGACGTGTATCGGGTATTTCGGGGTGTAAATCAGTTTGAACCCTATTTGGACGGTGCAGCCTGCGGCTGCACCGTCGCTAGGGAGGAAATCCCTGCGTGGAGGAAGTCCTCTGCGTGGAGGCTAAATCTGTCGTGTATCGGGTATTTCGGGGGTGGAAATCAGTTTGAACCCTATTTGGACGGTGCAGCCTGCGGCTGCACCGTCGCTTAGGGGAGGAAATCCCCTGCGTGGAGGAAATCCCCTGCGTGGAGGCTAAATCTGTCGTGTATCGGGTATTTCGGGGGTGGAAATCAGTTTGAACCCTATTTGGACGGTGCAGCCTGCGGCTGCACCGTCGCTTAGGGGAGGAAATCCCCTGCGTGGAGGAAATCCCCTGCGTGGAGGCTAAATCTGACGTGTATCGGGTATTTCGGGGGTGGAAATCAGTTTGAACCCTATTTGGACGGTGCAGCCTGCGGCTGCACCGTCGCTTAGGGGAGGAAATCCCCTGCGTGGAGGAAATCCCCTGCGTGGAGGCAAAATCTGACGTTTATCGGGTATTTCGGGGGTGGAAATCAGTTTGAACCCTATTTGGACGGTGCAGCCTGCGGCTGCACCGTCGCTTAGGGGAGGAAATCCCCTGCGTGGAGGCTAAATCTGTCGTGTATCGGGTATTTCGGGGGTGGAAATCAGTTTTAACCCTATTTGGACGGTGCAGCCTGCGGCTGCACCGTCGCTTAGGGGAGGAAATCCCCTGCGTGGAGGCTAAAACTGTCGTGTATCGGGTGTATCGGGGGTGGAAATCAGTTTGAACCCTATTTGGACGGTGGCTCAGGGGAGGAAAACCCCTTCGTGGAGGCAAAATCTGTCGTATATCGGGTATTTCGGGGGTGAAAATCCGTTCTACTCTATTTGCATCAACGGAGGGAGATCCCTGGGCGACGGCCTATTCTTTAAGCGAAAACTACGAAAACTGTTACAAGGCCTAAGCCATTCATTACTAGTTTCTGCTACTTCCTTTTTTCACGTTTCATATATTTTAGAATTCTCTCTTACTTCTTATGTTGATCATTCTCTCACATCTTCCTTTAGTAGCGTATCAAATGAACATCTACCTCACAAATAGCGTTTCCGCTATGAATTCGTGGTTCTACCATGATTTGTGGTGGAATCAATAACTTAGGCGTAACATCTGCAGTGTGTTGGGCAGTAACACCACCAAACACTGCATTTGACGCCTGTGTTGGCAATCGGTGCCGTCCGGCATTTCGCGTTTTCATTTGCGAGAAGGTAATTGTACCCAACATAATTTTTTGGGGGTGTTTTGAAAAAAAAATCGGATTCTGCTCGAAACTTGTATAAGGTCATGGTGGGTACCCTGCCATTTATGGGGTAAACCTACCTTAAAGGCAGCGTTCACGATGATCATCCTCGTTGACTTTCCACAGTGAAATGATAGGCGAGAAGGATCCTAGGCTCCCAGTGTCGAAAGAACGGTAGAAAACGAGCCAGGAGCGGCAAAATAATGGCTGCAAACAAGCGTTTTGGTGCCCCAGATCCGCCCCCTCGGAATGAACAAATGAAGACTCAGATTACAGGAATGATCAAGTCAAGGAAGTGCTGATAAGTGAGCTGATCGCTTCATTGCACTGATAGGTATCATCCTTCTAGCGGCCAATTCCTCCACGCTCAAAAATCAACGTAAACAAGAGAGGGTCTATATTGGCTCAAAAACACGTCTTTCGTGTCCTTTTTGAGCATGCCTTGCTGTATAGGGCACCAGACCTTCCGTAAACCGTGGAGATATCGGAAGTGAAATTTATCGTGAACACCGCCTTTAAATATTCGAAACTCGGCAAATGGACATCAAATTCGTGTTCATTCACTCGAATAATCCCAGCATACAAATTTTGAGTCAAATCTGAGACTTTGATCAAATTACCTATACCCACCGTTATCTATCGCATGTCAAAGAACGGACCTCAGGTTCGATTTAGGAACATCAGGTATCCCTTAAAGAATGATTTTGAGACACATTCATTGGAGAAATACGAAAATCTCGAAAGTAGCGTTTTGCCCTCTGGATTTTTCCCGGTAAGATGCTCTGAATGCTTCAAGCCGAAAACTTCGGAAAAGCAATAAATAAACCTCAGAATCGTGATCAGCGCTCCCAAAAACCTCCGTGGAGGACGTCAAGTTGAACAACTCTGGGACATTTTTCTGAAGCGCTTTCAGAACCTCTAACTGATGTAGGTTACCACTCATCTGGAAACCCGTGAAGTCCAGAACGCTATCAGTCTGTACAGAGTTCGGAAAATATGCTCTCACCCAAACTTTGCTCGAAAGGTTGCTGTTTACGCTGGATATGATTGTGAGGTTCGTTTCCAGATTGGCAAAAGTTTACAGAGCATTTTGGAGGATACAAAAGGTAGAAAAACGACCGTATTGTGTATGCAACTTTTTCGGAACCAGCGGCTCGGGACGTGGTACTGAGCAGTTTCACTATAGATGCCCAAAACGTACTAACAATACTATTCGTTTCCGTAGATGCGACCTTCGCTTTGTATACTTACCCTGTCAGATCGTCCCGTGCTGCGATCTGAAAACGTATTGTTCTTTGCGCATCGCTTTCTTTTTGAGCTTTTACACTGATAGTGTTAACAAGGGAGACAAGTTGTGGTTATGGATGTGAGGAAAATTAGGGAATGTTGTCACATTCCGTAAGACAGAAAGACGAAAATGGCCAGAATAAAAAAACCGAGAAAGACAGAGAGTAGTAAACAAAGAGCTTAGCGGATGATGCAGACATCACATTCCAATAAAAATTTCGGGGCCCATCCAAGAAGAGAATCTGGTAAGGGTGGTCTTGGTAAACTAATAAATTTCCAATCAGAAATAAAACGTACGAGAGGATTGACCTAGGTCTCTCAAACTAATTTTAGTTAGCCACCGTTGAAGAGTGTCAAAATTTTCCAAAGTTCATTCTGGATGGGCCCCACATTTGACTTCCTTTCAAAAGTATGCAGTCTTTTTGAATGCGTTTTGAGCCTGTGCCCCTCTCGTAGGTTAGCAGACCGACTGTATGGCCATTGTTATACCAAAAGTTTGCAACCGCAACAGGTGCGGACGAAGGTTACGAATCGTGCCGGGACCAGGCCCACACAGTGGAAAAATGCTGTCCCAGGAACAGTTTGCAGCACCTGTCGCCGTCGCTGACTCGAAAGGGGATGTTATGCGTGAAATGTGGAAAATTGGCCCTGAGCGACAGCGACGTAGCAGTGTTCTGCTACCGCGAAAGACCTCTCGTAGGGTATAACAATGGCCTGTGATGTGTTATTACACTCCCACAAAAATTCGGTAGCAATTCATCGTTGCGGTAGGGGGTACAAGGCTTGACTGTCCGTGGACAGAGTAAATGACTCGACTGTGACGATCTTTATCAATTTCGGTTTACCATCAAAAAGTTAAAGTTAACTGGTTCCCTAAGACTGGGCTCCTTTTTATAAAACGGAAAACTGAAAACGGAATGGCCAGAATGTGGGAAAACAAAACGGCAATTGGAAAACCGGAAATTCTGCTCACGCCTGGTTGTAATGTGGCAAATGTTCACGGCACGCTCGAGTAATCCATTTTTATTGCAGTGACTATGAAAGATGAAAATTTTATAATGAGCATTGTGGGGCAATAAAAAAGAAGAAGGATGAAGAAAGAAAGGCTTTCACGACGAGGATGCTGTTTGAAGCCTTTAACAATGATTAGTGATTTCGATTTCTACTCCTATTCAAAAGATTAGAGATCAAAATCAATCCATTCATACTGCACGCGTCAAGAGCATACGACAGTGTTCAAACCCAGGTTCTGTACCCAATTAGCGATTGCTGTTCAAAATCAACGCGGAATTCAGATTGAACGTCCTGGATAACTGCACTAGACAGAAACCTAGGGGGCGTCAGCAAAACTGAACATTCTCACGATTTTTAAGGAAAATGTTCTAATAGAATGCTTCTATAGTATAGGAAAATTTGGCAAAAACGCTTATTTCTAAACAGCCTGGTCATTCACTAACGAATATAGTGCTGTACATGTGTTTTCCTGGATACAAAATCAAAAGGTGATTTTGTACCCTGGGAATCACATGTATAGTAGGAGCCGAGAGCCTTTGTTACTCAGTGAATGATCAGGCTGTTTAGAACTTAACGTGTTCTTGCCAAATTTTCCTATACCTTAAAAGCATTCTATGAGGAAATTTTCCTTAAAAATCGATAATGTTCAGTTTTGCTGACGCCTAGATTTCTGTCTAATGCAGTTATCCAGGACACAATCTGAATTCAGCGTCGATTTTGAACTGCAAGGTCGGGGTTGATTTTGATTTTCCTACTTTCACCACTTTACTATCCCTTGGCGCGGGCTGAACGCTAGCAAATATTGCAAAGTTTATTCTTGAATGATTGTTAGATTGATCTGATTGTACTGTTATTTCATCTTTTTACATATGATTAATAGGATAAATGGTTGCGCTGCTCGTTCTGATTCCGTGCGCTAGAGTTTCCCTCAATATGCCTGAATTCTGCCAATTCGCGACACAATAACTTGGGAGTTTTCGACTGATTTCTGCCCTTTGAGAAATGCCCAACGCTACGTTTTTTCGTCCAGACTTCGAAAAGGGCTTAGTTAGGGCTCTTGACACAATTCTTAGGCCGTTTTGCTAATAGAAGGTATGAGTGGTTATTCCAGGGTGATTCCGCATTTGTGGAACACAATTGCGAAAACTGCGTCTAAGGCTCGTGATTCGATTCTTAGATATATCAATATATAAATCTCAGGATCGAATCACGAGCCTTGGACCTACAATTTTTCTGGTGTGTGTCCTGCAATTGCGGAATTACTCCTGGAACAACCACTATACTTCCTATTAGCGAAAAACGGCCTGAAACCTGTGGCAAGAGCCTAAATAAACCCTTTATTAAGCTTGGGCGGAAAACACAGCGTTGAGCATTTTAGCGCAGGAATCAGTCGGAAACTCCTAAATTTTGTGTCGTAATTTGGCAGAAATCAGGCATATTCAGGAAAATTTCTAGCAGATTACAGGCGGAAATTCACCCGTAATACGGGAGAATTCTAGTGATTTACGGGAGTTTTCCAGCACAATTCGAGAGGATTCTGGTAGACTACTAGAGAATTCTGGCAGATCACTATATTTTTGGGAGAAATTCCGCCAGAAAGGAGTGGTAAAGTACTCGAATTTTCGGGAAATCTGGTAGAATTTTTTTTGCTGAGATGAATTTAAACCACTAACTAGTTAGCAATTGTAAACTAGGGTAAGGTATACCACGATAATGACTCCGGACTCCTTATTGTAAGGTGTGCTCCAGCACTCTAGTTTCTTAAACGGCCCCATTGATAGGGCACTGCTGTTGGACAGGGCCGCTGATCGCCCATGTTGAATGACTTTGTTGACCCACAGCATATACGCTGCGCCGTTCGGCCATGTCAAAAGTTGGCTTTGCCTAGGTTCGAAGGTGATAAATGGGACCTACAAACAGCCTGATACTCGATGCGATGGGCACTTCTACTGTCCCAGCGGACAGGTGGGTGAAAGCCCGAAAATTTTGGTTTGCACATAGAGTTGTACATAAGTATGACTGTATGTATTAAGGTTTTGTAACTCGTATCAGCAGCTAGCGGTATAGGTATAAATTCTGGCAGAATACTGGGGATTTCTGGCAGAATACGAGAGAATTCCACCAGATTACGAGTCTATTACGGATTCTTTTGGGAGGAATTCCACCAGAAAGGAGGGGTGAAGTACTGGAATTTCCAGGATTTCTGGTAGAATTTTTTTTGCTGAGTGGGCGGGATTCAACTAGGAGTGCACAGAATGCCGGCAAAGGTAGACAAGGCCCAACTGGGAGTGCACAGAACAACGGGAAATCTGGACGGGGCTCAACTGGGAGTGCACATAGTGCCGGGAAAGGTGGGCGGGATGAAACTAGGAGTGCACAGAACGCCGGGAAAGGTAGACAAGGCCCAACTGGGAGTGCACAGAACGACGGGAAATTCGGACGGGACTCAACTGGGAGTGTACAGAACGACGGGAAATTCGGACGGGACCCAAGTTGGAGTGCACATAGCGCAGGGAAAGGTGGACAGGATCCAACTGGGAGTGCACAGAACGCTGGGAAATTTGGACGGGACCCAACTGGAAGTGCACATAGCGCCGGGAAAGGTGGGCGGGATTCACCTAGGAGTGCACAGAACGCAGGGAAAGGTAGAAAAGGCCCAACTGGGAGTGCACAGAACGACGGGAAATTTGGACGGGACTCAACTGGGAGTGTACAGAACGACGGGAAAGGTGGGCGGGATTCAACTAGGAGTGCACAGAACGCCGGGAAAGGTAGACAAGGCCCAACTGGGAGTGCACAGAACGACGGGAAATTTGGACGGGACTCAACTGGGAGTGTACAGAACGACGGGAAAGGTGGGCGGGATTCAACTAGGAGTGCACAGAACGCCGGGAAAGGTAGAAAAGGCCCAACTGGGAATGCACAGAACGACGGGAAATTTGGACGGGACTCAACTGGGAGTGTACAGAACGACGGGAAAGGTGGGCGGTATAAAACTAGGAGTGCACAGAACGCCGGGAAAGGTAGACAAGGCCCAACTGGGAGTGCACAGAACGACGGGAAATTCGGACGGGACTCAACTGGGAGTGTACAGAACGACGGGAAATTCGGACGGGACCCAAGTTGGAGTGCACATAGCGCAGGGAAAGGTGGACAGGATCCAACTGGGAGTGCACAGAACGCTGGGAAATTTGGACGGGACCCAACTGGAAGTGCACATTATACATTCCATCCGATGGCCAAAATGGCGTCGGATCGGATTTTCGGATATTGCCGATTTCGCAGAACCGACTCATCGGATAAATCGGATACTGTCCCAAACGAGAATTTCGGATAGCGGATCCTATCCGAAACCAGAATTTTTGATCGGATCGGATATCGGATATCCGATCGGATAAAATCGGATTCACCGGATAATTCGGTATGAAAAAACGGATAAGAAAATTTTTTTAGTAGTACCGTGGATTCAACCCCGTGTATTCAAGCCAATCCATTCTGTAGCCACGAGCATACGCGTCGCGGTCCGGTGTGTCGCGCTCGCGGCGAACACTGAAACCCCACCGTTTAGAGTAGTCTTCAGCGCTTTAAAGGAGTAAATGGCTATCATCTGTGACGAGAAATGAACGCAGGAAAGCAAATTATGCCCCTGGACATGTCAGTTTACTTGGTTTCACCCTGGAAGCAGGGATGTCGCGTCGCCGCGCAACTCGTCGCGCGCGACGCTCGCCAACAACGACGCGGCACGCACGGGTGAGAAAACTAGTCCTCCCCTGCAACCGGTGAGAGCACATAACTGACCAAAAGACCTGCCACAGAATCATGGTTCAGCGGGCCGTTGCGACCAATCTCGGTAGGGCTACGACCCTTACCTTGTTAAACGAAACCTTGGAAAAAAATCCGAATTCGTTACGAACTTCCCCTTCTGGGTAAACATTGAGCTTGAAAATTATATGATCCCTGCAGAATTAACGATGTCGCAGCAAGGGGGCCACCGTGCAATCGTACATAGCCACGCGCATTTTCCCGTGCCGCCGCATCATGAGTACACCAACCGAGGGTTTCCTACCCTCCTGAATTCAAGTCGTTTGATTACGACACGGGGAAATGGGTAGGGACAAGTGCGAAACCGAAGCAAGGCTAGTTCTTTTTTGCACACTTCCTCTGTTGTCTTCAACATAACTGAAGGACACAACATCAATTAATTTTAACACAAAACTACGGGTTGCGGAACGTGCCACATATTTCACGGTAGAGCGCGTCCCCGCCGTTGCATCGTCAACCCGTTTTCCACCGCCAAATAACCGTCTCCGTGTATTGAATCTCTCTTTATCTGCGGTACAACCAACAATTCGACTCTCCCCGTTTTTGCTCCGCCGTCGCACCGACAAGCCTTTTACCCCGCCGAACAACCATCAGCGTGTCTGAGTCCAATTGGAGAACGTCACCCGAGTTATGAACACAGATTCGCGTTTTAATAAAGCGTCCGAACAAAAGACATTCCTCCGAAACCTGTCCGTGAAATTTACAAATACAACACCTTTTTGTCTTCCTGAGAGCTCAAAATCATTTGTGTGCCATCATCAGGAGCACACTTATTTCGCAGAATCATATAAAATCTGGAAACGCTTACACTTCCCTTTTACACTTAGTGTGGATGGCTTTTTGATGGCAATAATGTATCATGAGATTGAACAAATTGAATTAATACCGCAAATTGCAAGTTTTCCCGCATCTAAGGCCCCCGTCAGACTTGGTCGAAAAACCGACCGGAGTCCGGCTAAGTCCGGGGCAGAAAACCGACCTTCTCAAGCAATCGCGGGGGTCGGTGGCAGGTTAAAACGCCCCTTTTGCAATGAAATTGATCGGATCTGGCTGATCAGCGGAGGTTTCGGCATGACTCATAACTGCCGAAGTTTTCGTGGTAATGCCTCATAAGTGGCGGAGTTTTCAGGGTCAATGTGTTGCAGTTTCTGCACTGTTTTTCCCTGACACTCTCGTGTAGAGCGCGGAAATGGCAGCCCACAATGTATACGCTGCGCTTGGATGTGAGGTGTTTGTGCTTGTCATGGTTGACATTGTTCGGAATATCGACGCTCTGGCGGGGATGTAGGTGGCAGGTTGAATCGCCAGTGCTGCCTCTCGACCTGCACGCGGAGTTTTCGGCATGATTGGGGAGTTTTCGGGCTTAGCCCGCCCCTTTTTCGTTTCGAGCGGCAGCACGCTACCTGTTCAACTCCCTCAACCGGCCACCAGAGCCCAGCGAGTGTGTGAGTTGGTGCAATGGATCTGCCCGTGTGCGAACGTGAAACACCCGTATCGACTGGGTGGATTGCGGTTGCAATGAGTCGGTCGCATTCGGACTCAGTGGGTTGATTTTTCTGCACCCGACTGTCACTATTTCGGTGCGTATCGACCGGGTGGGACTCAGTTCATCGACCATCTCTGGCGGCGGCCTAAGGACTTGCAAAAACGAAATAAGGCCTCTCCACTTCACAGAAATACCCCTATCACATGTTATGCAGTTATTTTGTGATATTATGTCCCCTTCATTATAAAAATATTTGTATTTGTTCAATATGCATGTGGTGAAGTGTCAAAATCCATTCCTCACACATGGCTTAATCAGCGATTCCGCAACCGTCAATAGCGCGCTCTTACTGCGAATTCGCGCGACCTCTACGCGACCGCGTTCGGAGCTGGCTGTTACGGCGGGCGCAATTCTATCCGTTTTTCATCCGAAATTATCCGATATTCATCCGATAATTATCCGATTTTTATCCGATCGATTATCCGTTTTTTATCCGATTATCCGGTTTTCCTGATCGGATCCTTCGATTTTCACTTTTCCGGATATCGGATAATTCCGGATATCGTGTTTTTTCGTCTGATCGGTTCGGATCAATCCAAAATCGCCACTTTGACGTCGGATCGGATTTCGGATAATTATCCGATCGGATTATCCGACCCGGATATCCGAAACCGACTCCGTCGGATGGAATGTATAGTGCACATAGCGCCGGGAAAGGTGGGCGGGATTCACCTAGGAGTGCACAGAACGCGGGGAAAGGTAGAAAAGGCCCAACTGGGAGTGCACAGAACGACGGGAAATTTGGACGGGACTCAACTGGGAGTGTACAGAACGACGGGAAATTTGGACGGGGCCCAAGTTGGAGTGCACATAGCGCAGGGAAAGGTGGACAGGATTCAGCTGGGAGTGCACAGAACGACGGGAAATTTGGACGGGACTCAACTGGGAGTGCACATAGCGCCGGGAAAGGTGGGCGGGATTCAACTAGGAGTGCACAGAACGCCGGGAAAGGTAGACAAGGCCCAACTGGGAGTGCACAGAACGACGGGAAATCTGGACGGGACTCAACTGGGAGTGCACATTGCGCCGGGAAAGGTGGGCGGTATAAAACTAGGAGTGCACAGAACGCCGGGAAAGGTAGACAAGGCCCAACTGGGAGTGCACAGAACGACGGGAAATTTGGACGGGACTCAACTGGGAGTGTACAGAACGACGGGAAAGGTGGGCGGGATTCAACTAGGAGTGCACAGAACGCCGGGAAAGGTAGACAAGGCCCAACTGGGAGTGCACAGAACGACGGGAAATTTGGACGGGACTCAACTGGGAGTGTACAGAACGACGGGAAATTTGGACGGGACCCAAGTTGGAGTGCACATAGCGCAGGGAAAGGTGGACAGGATCCAACTGGGAGTGCACAGAACGCTGGGAAATTTGGACGGGACCCAACTGGAAGTGCACATAGCGCCGGGAAAGGTGGGCGGGATTCAACTAGGAGTGCACAGAACGCCGGGAAAGGTAGACAAGGCCCAACTGGGAGTGCACAGAACGACGGGAAATCTGGACGGGACTCAACTGGGAGTGCACATTGCGCCGGGAAAGGTGGGCGGTATAAAACTAGGAGTGCACAGAACGCCGGGAAAGGTAGACAAGGCCCAACTGGGAGTGCACAGAACGACGGGAAATTTGGACGGGACTCAACTGGGAGTGTACAGAACGACGGGAAAGGTGGGCGGGATTCAACTAGGAGTGCACAGAACGCCGGGAAAGGTAGACAAGGCCCAACTGGGAGTGCACAGAACGACGGGAAAGGTAGACAAGGCCCAACTGGGAGTGCACAGAACGACGGGAAATTTGGACGGGACTCAACTGGGAGTGCACATAGCGCCGGGAAAGGTGGGCGGGATTCAACTAGGAGTGCACAGAACGCCGGGAAAGGTAGACAAGGCCCAACTGGGAGTGCACAGAACGACGGGAAATCTGGACGGGACCCAACTGGAAGTGCACATAGCGCCGGGAAAGGTGGGCGGGATTCACCTAGGAGTGCACAGAACGCAGGGAAAGGTGGACAAGGCCCAACTGGGAGTGCACAGAATGACGGGAAATCTGGACGGGACCCAACTGGAAGTGCACATAGCGCCGGGAAAGGTGGGCGGGATTCAACTAGGAGTGCACAGAACGCCGGGAAAGGTAGACAAGGCCCAACTGGGAGTGCACAGAACGACGGGAAATTTGGACGGGACCCAACTGGAAGTGCACATAGCGCCGGGAAAGGTGGGCGGGATTCAACTAGGAGTGCACAGAACGCCGGGAAAGGTAGACAAGGCCCAACTGGGAGTGCACAGAACGACGGGAAATTTGAACGGGACTCAACTGGGAGTGCACATAGCGCCGGGAAAGGTGGGCGGGATTCAACTAGGAGTGCACAGAACGCCGGGAAAGGTAGACAAGGCCCAACTGGGAGTGCACAGAACGACGGGAAATCTGGACGGGACTAAACTGGGAGTGCACATAGCGCCGGGAAAGGTGGGCGGGATTCAACTAGGAGTGCACAGAACGCCGGGAAAGGTAGACAAGGCCCAACTGGGAGTGCACAGAACGACGGGAAATTTGGACGGCACCCAACTGGGAGTGTCCATAGCGCCGGGAAAGGTGGGCGGGATAAAACTAGGAGTGCACAGAACGCCGGGAAAGGTAGACAAGGCCCAACTGGGAGTGCACAGAACGACGGGAAATTTGGACGGGACCCAACTGGAAGTGCACATAGCGCCGGGAAAGGTGGGCGGGATTCAACTAGGAGTGCACAGAACGCCGGGAAAGGTAGACAAGGCCCAACTGGGAGTGCACAGAACGACGGGAAATTTGGACGGGACCCAACTGGAAGTGCACATAGCGCCGGGAAAGGTGGGCGGGATTCAACTAGGAGTGCACAGAACGCCGGGAAAGGTAGACAAGGCCCAACTGGGAGTGCACAGAACGACGGGAAATTTGGACAGGACCCAACTGGAAGTGCACATAGCGCCGGGAAAGGTGGGCGGGATTCAACTAGGAGTGCACAGAACGCCGGGAAAGGTAGACAAGGCCCAACTGGGAGTGCAAGGAACGACGGGAAATTTGGACGGGACCCAACTGGAAGTGCACATAGCGCCGGGAAAGGTGGGCGGGATTCAACTAGGAGTGCACAGAACGCCGGGAAAGGTAGACAAGGCCCAACTGGGAGTGCACAGAACGACGGGAAATCTGGACGGGACTCAACTGGGAGTGCACATAGCGCCGGGAAAGGTGGGCGGGATCCAACTAGGAGTGCACAGAACGCCGGGTAAGGTAGACAAGGCCCAACTGGGAGTGCACAGAACGACGGGAAATTTGGACGGGACCCAACTGGAAGTGCACATAGCGCCGGGAAAGGTGGGCGGGATTCAACTAGGAGTGCACAGAACGCCGGGAAAGGTAGACAAGGCCCAACTGGGAGTGCACAGAACGACGGGAAATCTGGACGGGACTCAACTGGGAGTGCACATAGCGCCGGGAAAGGTGGGCGGGATCCAACTAGGAGTGCACAGAACGCCGGGAAAGGTAGACAAGGCCCAACTGGGAGTGCAAGGAACGACGGGAAATTTGGACGGGACCCAACTGGAAGTGCACATAGCGCCGGGAAAGGTGGGCGGGATTCAACTAGGAGTGCACAGAACGCCGGGAAAGGTAGACAAGGCCCAACTGGGAGTGCACAGAACGACGGGAAATTTGGACGGGACTCAACTGGAAGTGCACATAGCGCCGGGAAAGGTGGGCGGGATTCAACTAGGAGTGCACAGAACGCCGGAAAAGGTGGATAGGATCCAACTGGGAGTGCACAGAACGCCGGGAAATCTGGAGGGCACCCAACTGGAAGTGCACATAGCGCCGGGAAAGGTGGGCGGGATAAAACTAGGAGTGCACAGAACGCCGGGAAAGGTAGACAAGGCCCAACTGGGAGTGCACAGAACGACGGGAAATTTGGACGGGACCCAACTGGAAGTGCACATAGCGCCGGGAAAGGTGGGCGGGATTCAACTAGGAGTGCACAGAACGCCGGGTAAGGTAGACAAGGCCCAACTGGGAGTGCACAGAACGACGGGAAATTTGGACGGGACCCAACTGGAAGTGCACATAGCGCCGGGAAAGGTGGGCGGGATTCAACTAGGAGTGCACAGAACGCCGGGAAAGGTAGACAAGGCCCAACTGGGAGTGCACAGAACGACGGGAAATCTGGACGGGACGAAACTGGGAGTGCACATAGCGCCGGGAAAGGTGGGCGGGATTCAACTAGGAGTGCACAGAACGCCGGGAAAGGTAGACAAGGCCCAACTGGGAGTGCACAGAACGACGGGAAATTTGGACGGCACCCAACTGGGAGTGTCCATAGCGCCGGGAAAGGTGGGCGGGATTCAACTAGGAGTGCACAGAACGCCGGGAAAGGTAGACAAGGCCCAACTGGGAGTGCAAGGAACGACGGGAAATTTGGACGGGACCCAACTGGAAGTGCACATAGCGCCGGGAAAGGTGGGCGGGATTCAACTAGGAGTGCACAGAACGCCGGGAAAGGTAGACAAGGCCCAACTGGGAGTGCACAGAACGACGGGAAAGGTGGGCGGGATTCAACTAGGAGTGCACAGAACGCCGGGAAAGGTAGACAAGGCCCAACTGGGAGTGCAAGGAACGACGGGAAATTTGGACGGGACCCAACTGGAAGTGCACATAGCGCCGGGAAAGGTGGGCGGGATTCAACTAGGAGTGCACAGAACGCCGGGAAAGGTAGACAAGGCCCAACTGGGAGTGCACAGAACGACGGGAAATCTGGACGGGACTCAACTGGGAGTGCACATAGCGCCGGGAAAGGTGGGCGGGATTCAACTAGGAGTGCACAGAACGCCGGGAAAGGTAGACAAGGCCCAACTGGGAGTGCACAGAACGACGGGAAATTTGGACGGGACCCAACTGGAAGTGCACATAGCGCCGGGAAAGGTGGGCGGGATCCAACTAGGAGTGCACAGAACGCCGGGTAAGGTAGACAAGGCCCAACTGGGAGTGCACAGAACGACGGGAAATTTGGACGGGACGCAACTGGGAGTGCACATAGCGCCGGGAAAGGTGGGCGGGATTCAACTAGGAGTGCACAGAACGCCGGGAAAGGTAGACAAGGCCCAACTGGGAGTGCACAGAACGACGGGAAATTTGGACGGGACCCAACTGGAAGTGCACATAGCGCCGGGAAAGGTGGGCGGGATTCAACTAGGAGTGCACAGAACGCCGGGAAAGGTAGACAAGGCCCAACTGGGAGTGCAAGGAACGACGGGAAATTTGGACGGGACCCAACTGGAAGTGCACATAGCGCCGGGAAAGGTGGGCGGGATTCAACTAGGAGTGCACAGAACGCCGGGAAAGGTAGACAAGGCCCAACTGGGAGTGCACAGAACGACGGGAAATTTGGACGGGACCCAACTGGAAGTGCACATAGCGCCGGGAAAGGTGGGCGGGATTCAACTAGGAGTGCACAGAACGCCGGGTAAGGTAGACAAGGCCCAACTGGGAGTGCACAGAACGACGGGAAATTTGGACGGGACCCAACTGGAAGTGCACATAGCGCCGGGAAAGGTGGGCGGGATTCAACTAGGAGTGCACAGAACGCCGGGAAAGGTAGACAAGGCCCAACTGGGAGTGCACAGAACGACGGGAAATTTGGACGGGACCCAACTGGAAGTGCACATAGCGCCGGGAAAGGTGGGCGGGATTCAACTAGGAGTGCACAGAACGCCGGGAAAGGTAGACAAGGCCCAACTGGGAGTGCACAGAACGACGGGAAATTTGGACGGGACCCAACTGGAAGTGCACATAGCGCCGGGAAAGGTGGGCGGGATTCAACTAGGAGTGCACAGAACGCCGGGAAAGGTAGACAAGGCCCAACTGGGAGTGCACAGAACGACGGGAAATTTGGACGGGACCCAACTGGAAGTGCACATAGCGCCGGGAAAGGTGGGCGGGATTCAACTAGGAGTGCACAGAACGCCGGGAAAGGTAGACAAGGCCCAACTGGGAGTGCAAGGAACGACGGGAAATTTGGACGGGACCCAACTGGAAGTGCACATAGCGCCGGGAAAGGTGGGCGGGATTCAACTAGGAGTGCACAGAACGCCGGGAAAGGTAGACAAGGCCCAACTGGGAGTGCACAGAACGACGGGAAATTTGGACGGGACCCAACTGGAAGTGCACATAGCGCCGGGAAAGGTGGGCGGGATTCAACTAGGAGTGCACAGAACGCCGGGAAAGGTAGACAAGGCCCAACTGGGAGAGCAAGGAACGACGGGAAATTTGGACGGGACCCAACTGGAAGTGCACATAGCGCCGGGAAAGGTGGGCGGGATTCAACTAGGAGTGCACAGAACGCCGGGAAAGGTAGACAAGGCCCAACTGGGAGTGCACAGAACGACGGGAAATTTGGACAGGACCCAACTGGAAGTGCACATAGCGCCGGGAAAGGTGGGCGGGATTCAACTAGGAGTGCACAGAACGCCGGGAAAGGTAGACAAGGCCCAACTGGGAGTGCAAGGAACGACGGGAAATTTGGACGGGACCCAACTGGGAGAGCACATAGCGCCGGGAAAGGTGGGCGGGATAAAACTAGGAGTGCACAGAACGCCGGGAAAGGTAGACAAGGCACAACTGGGAGTGCACAGAACGACGGGAAATCTGGACGGGACTCAACTGGGAGAGCACATAGCGCCGGGAAAGGTGGGCGGGATTCAACTAGGAGTGCACAGAACGCCGGGAAAGGTAGACAAGGCCCAACTGGGAGTGCAAGGAACGACGGGAAATTTGGACGGGACCCAACTGGAAGTGCACATAGCGCCGGGAAAGGTGGGCGGGATTCAACTAGGAGTGCACAGAACGCCGGGAAAGGTAGACAAGGCCCAACTGGGAGTGCACAGAACGCCGGGAAATCTGGAGGGCACCCAACTGGAAGTGCACATAGCGCCGGGAAAGGTGGGCGGGATAAAACTAGGAGTGCACAGAACGCCGGGAAAGGTAGACAAGGCCCAACTGGGAGTGCACAGAACGACGGGAAATTTGGACGGGACCCAACTGGAAGGGGACACAGCGCCGGGAAAGGTGGGCGGGATTCAACTAGGAGTGCACAGAACGCCGGGAAAGGTAGACAAGGCCCAACTGGGAGTGCACAGAATGACGGGAAATTTGGACGGGACCCAACTGGAAGTGCACATAGCGCCGGGAAAGGTGGGCGGGATTCAACTAGGAGTGCACAGAACGCCGGGAAAGGTAGACAAGGCCCAACTGGGAGTGCACAGAACGACGGGAAATTTGGACGGGACCCAACTGGAAGTGCACATAGCGCCGGGAAAGGTGGGCGGGATCCAACTAGGAGTGCACAGAACGCCGGGTAAGGTAGACAAGGCCCAACTGGGAGTGCAAGGAACGACGGGAAATTTGGACGGGACCCAACTGGAAGTGCACATAGCGCCGGGAAAGGTGGGCGGGATTCAACTAGGAGTGCACAGAACGCCGGGAAAGGTAGACAAGGCCCAACTGGGAGTGCACAGAACGACGGGAAATTTGGACGGGACCCAACTGGAAGTGCACATAGCGCCGGGAAAGGTGGGCGGGATTCAACTAGGAGTGCACAGAACGCCGGGAAAGGTAGACAAGGGCCAACTGGGAGTGGACAGGACGGCGGGAAAATTGGACGGGACCCAACTGGAAGTGCACATAGCGCCGGGAAAGGTGGGCGGGATTCAACTAGGAGTGCACAGAACGCCGGGAAAGGTAGACAAGGCCCAACTGGGAGTGCAAGGAACGACGGGAAATTTGGACGGGACCCAACTGGAAGTGCACATAGCGCCGGGAAAGGTGGGCGGGATTCAACTAGGAGTGCACAGAACGCCGGGAAAGGTAGACAAGGCCCAACTGGGAGTGCACAGAACGACGGGAAATTTGGACGGGACCCAACTGGAAGTGCACATAGCGCCGGGAAAGGTGGGCGGGATTCAACTAGGAGTGCACAGAACGCCGGGAAAGGTAGACAAGGCCCAACTGGGAGTGCAAGGAACGACGGGAAATTTGGACGGGACCCAACTGGAAGTGCACATAGCGCCGGGAAAGGTGGGCGGGATTCAACTAGGAGTGCACAGAACGCCGGGAAAGGTAGACAAGGCCCAACTGGGAGTGCAAGGAACGACGGGAAATTTGGACGGGACCCAACTGGAAGTGCACATAGCGCCGGGAAAGGTGGGCGGGATTCAACTAGGAGTGCACAGAACGCCGGGAAAGGTAGACAAGGCCCAACTGGGAGTGCACAGAACGACGGGAAATTTGGACGGGACCCAACTGGAAGTGCACATAGCGCCGGGAAAGGTGGGCGGGATTCAACTAGGAGTGCACAGAACGCCGGGAAAGGTAGACAAGGCCCAACTGGGAGTGCAAGGAACGACGGGAAATTTGGACGGGACCCAACTGGAAGTGCACATAGCGCCGGGAAAGGTGGGCGGGATTCAACTAGGAGTGCACAGAACGCCGGGAAAGGTAGACAAGGCCCAACTGGGAGTGCAAGGAACGACGGGAAATTTGGACGGGACCCAACTGGAAGTGCACATAGCGCCGGGAAAGGTGGGCGGGATTCAACTAGGAGTGCACAGAACGCCGGGAAAGGTAGACAAGGCCCAACTGGGAGTGCACAGAACGACGGGAAATTTGGACGGGACCCAACTGGAAGTGCACATAGCGCCGGGAAAGGTGGGCGGGATTCAACTAGGAGTGCACAGAACGCCGGGAAAGGTAGACAAGGCCCAACTGGGAGTGCACAGAACGACGGGAAATTTGGACGGGACCCAACTGGAAGTGCACATAGCGCCGGGAAAGGTGGGCGGGATTCAACTAGGAGTGCACAGAACGCCGGGAAAGGTAGACAAGGCCCAACTGGGAGTGCAAGGAACGACGGGAAATTTGGACGGGACCCAACTGGATGTGCACATAGCGCCGGGAAAGGTGGGCGGGATTCAACTAGGAGTGCACAGAACGCCGGGAAAGGTAGACAAGGCCCAACTGGGAGTGCAAGGAACGACGGGAAATTTGGACGGGACCCAACTGGAAGTGCACATAGCGCCGGGAAAGGTGGGCGGGATTCAACTAGGAGTGCACAGAACGCCGGGAAAGGTAGACAAGGCCCAACTGGGAGTGCAAGGAACGACGGGAAATTTGGACGGGACCCAACTGGAAGTGCACATAGCGCCGGGAAAGGTGGGCGGGATTCAACTAGGAGTGGACAGAACGCCGGGAAAGGGAGACAAGGCCCAACTGGGAGTGCACAGAACGACGGGAAATTTGGACGGGACCCAACTGGAAGTGCACATAGCGCCGGGAAAGGTGGGCGGGATTCAACTAGGAGTGCACAGAACGCCGGGAAAGGTAGACAAGGCCCAACTGGGAGTGCAAGGAACGACGGGAAATTTGGACGGGACCCAACTGGAAGTGCACATAGCGCCGGGAAAGGTGGGCGGGATTCAACTAGGAGTGCACAGAACGCCGGGAAAGGTAGACAAGGCCCAACTGGGAGTGCAAGGAACGACGGGAAATTTGGACGGGACCCAACTGGAAGTGCACATAGCGCCGGGAAAGGTGGGCGGGATTCAACTAGGAGTGCACAGAACGCCGGGAAAGGTAGACAAGGCCCAACTGGGAGTGCACAGAACGACGGGAAATTTGGACGGGACCCAACTGGAAGTGCACATAGCGCCGGGAAAGGTGGGCGGGATTCAACTAGGAGTGCACAGAACGCCGGGAAAGGTAGACAAGGCCCAACTGGGAGTGCAAGGAACGACGGGAAATTTGGACGGGACCCAACTGGAAGTGCACATAGCGCCGGGAAAGGTGGGCGGGATTCAACTAGGAGTGCACAGAACGCCGGGAAAGGTAGACAAGGCCCAACTGGGAGTGCAAGGAACGACGGGAAATTTGGACGGGACCCAACTGGAAGTGCACATAGCGCCGGGAAAGGTGGGCGGGATTCAACTAGGAGTGCACAGAACGCCGGGAAAGGTAGACAAGGCCCAACTGGGAGTGCACAGAACGACGGGAAATTTGGACGGGACCCAACTGGAAGTGCACATAGCGCCGGGAAAGGTGGGCGGGATAAAACTAGGAGTGCACAGAACGCCGGGAAAGGTAGACAAGGCCCAACTGGGAGTGCAAGGAACGACGGGAAATTTGGACGGGACCCAACTGGAAGTGCACATAGCGCCGGGAAAGGTGGGCGGGATTCAACTAGGAGTGCACAGAACGCCGGGAAAGGTAGACAAGGCCCAACTGGGAGTGCAAGGAACGACGGGAAATTTGGACGGGACCCAACTGGAAGTGCACATAGCGCCGGGAAAGGTGGGCGGGATTCAACTAGGAGTGCACAGAACGCCGGGAAAGGTAGACAAGGCCCAACTGGGAGTGCAAGGAACGACGGGAAATTTGGACGGGACCCAACTGGAAGTGCACATAGCGCCGGGAAAGGTGGGCGGGATTCAACTAGGAGTGCACAGAACGCCGGGAAAGGTAGACAAGGCCCAACTGGGAGTGCAAGGAACGACGGGAAATTTGGACGGGACCCAACTGGAAGTGCACATAGCGCCGGGAAAGGTGGGCGGGATTCAACTAGGAGTGCACAGAACGCCGGGAAAGGTAGACAAGGCCCAACTGGGAGTGCACAGAACGACGGGAAATTTGGACGGGACCCAACTGGAAGTGCACATAGCGCCGGGAAAGGTGGGCGGGATTCAACTAGGAGTGCACATAACGCCGGGAAAGGTAGACAAGGCCCAACTGGGAGTGCAAGGAACGACGGGAAATTTGGACGGGACCCAACTGGAAGTGCACATAGCGCCGGGAAAGGTGGGCGGGATTCAACTAGGAGTGCACAGAACGCCGGGAAAGGTAGACAAGGCCCAACTGGGAGTGCAAGGAACGACGGGAAATTTGGACGGGACCCAACTGGAAGTGCACATAGCGCCGGGAAAGGTGGGCGGGATTCAACTAGGAGTGCACAGAACGCCGGGAAAGGTAGACAAGGCCCAACTGGGAGTGCAAGGAACGACGGGAAATTTGGACGGGACCCAACTGGAAGTGCACATAGCGCCGGGAAAGGTGGGCGGGATTCAACTAGGAGTGCACAGAACGCCGGGAAAGGTAGACAAGGCCCAACTGGGAGTGCAAGGAACGACGGGAAATTTGGACGGGACCCAACTGGAAGTGCACATAGCGCCGGGAAAGGTGGGCGGGATTCAACTAGGAGTGCACAGAACGCCGGGAAAGGTAGACAAGGCCCAACTGGGAGTGCACAGAACGACGGGAAATTTGGACGGGACCCAACTGGAAGTGCACATAGCGCCGGGAAAGGTGGGCGGGATTCAACTAGGAGTGCACAGAACGCCGGGAAAGGTAGACAAGGCCCAACTGGGAGTGCACAGAACGACGGGAAATTTGGACGGGACCCAACTGGAAGTGCACATAGCGCCGGGAAAGGTGGGCGGGATTCAACTAGGAGTGCACAGAACGCCGGGAAAGGTAGACAAGGCCCAACTGGGAGTGCAAGGAACGACGGGAAATTTGGACAGGACCCAACTGGAAGTGCACATAGCGCCGGGAAAGGTGGGCGGGATTCAACTAGGAGTGCACAGAACGCCGGGAAAGGTAGACAAGGCCCAACTGGGAGTGCAAGGAACGACGGGAAATTTGGACGGGACCCAACTGGGAGAGCACATAGCGCCGGGAAAGGTGGGCGGGATTCAACTAGGAGTGCACAGAACGCCGGGAAAGGTAGACAAGGCCCAACTGGGAGTGCAAGGAACGACGGGAAATTTGGACGGGACCCAACTGGAAGTGCACATAGCGCCGGGAAAGGTGGGCGGGATTCAACTAGGAGTGCACAGAACGCCGGGAAAGGTAGACAAGGCCCAACTGGGAGTGCACAGAACGACGGGAAATTTGGACGGGACCCAACTGGAAGTGCACATAGCGCCGGGAAAGGTGGGCGGGATTCAACTAGGAGTGCACAGAACGCCGGGAAAGGTAGACAAGGCCCAACTGGGAGTGCACAGAACGACGGGAAATTTGGACGGGACCCAACTGGAAGTGCACATAGCGCCGGGAAAGGTGGGCGGGATTCAACTAGGAGTGCACAGAACGCCGGGAAAGGTAGACAAGGCCCAACTGGGAGTGCACAGAACGACGGGAAATTTGGACGGGACCCAACTGGAAGTGCACATAGCGCCGGGAAAGGTGGGCGGGATTCAACTAGGAGTGCACAGAACGCCGGGAAAGGTAGACAAGGCCCAACTGGGAGTGCACAGAACGACGGGAAATTTGGACGGGACCCAACTGGAAGTGCACATAGCGCCGGGAAAGGTGCGCGGGATTCAACTAGGAGTGCACAGAACGCCGGGAAAGGTAGACAAGGCCCAACTGGGAGTGCAAGGAACGACGGGAAATTTGGACGGGACCCAACTGGAAGTGCACATAGCGCCGGGAAAGGTGGGCGGGATTCAACTAGGAGTGCACAGAACGCCGGGAAAGGTAGACAAGGCCCAACTGGGAGTGCAAGGAACGACGGGAAATTTGGACGGGACCCAACTGGAAGTGCACATAGCGCCGGGAAAGGTGGGCGGGATTCAACTAGGAGTGCACAGAACGCCGGGAAAGGTAGACAAGGCCCAACTGGGAGTGCAAGGAACGACGGGAAATTTGGACGGGACCCAACTGGAAGTGCACATAGCGCCGGGAAAGGTGGGCGGGATTCAACTAGGAGTGCACAGAACGCCGGGAAAGGTAGACAAGGCCCAACTGGGAGTGCAAGGAACGACGGGAAATTTGGACGGGACCCAACTGGAAGTGCACATAGCGCCGGGAAAGGTGGGCGGGATTCAACTAGGAGTGCACAGAACGCCGGGAAAGGTAGACAAGGCCCAACTGGGAGTGCAAGGAACGACGGGAAATTTGGACGGGACCCAACTGGAAGTGCACATAGCGCCGGGAAAGGTGGGCGGGATTCAACTAGGAGTGCACAGAACGCCGGGAAAGGTAGACAAGGCCCAACTGGGAGTGCACAGAACGACGGGAAATTTGGACGGGACCCAACTGGAAGTGCACATAGCGCCGGGAAAGGTGGGCGGGATTCAACTAGGAGTGCACAGAACGCCGGGAAAGGTAGACAAGGCCCAACTGGGAGTGCAAGGAACGACGGGAAATTTGGACGGGACCCAACTGGAAGTGCACATAGCGCCGGGAAAGGTGGGCGGGATTCAACTAGGAGTGCACAGAACGCCGGGAAAGGTAGACAAGGCCCAACTGGGAGTGCAAGGAACGACGGGAAATTTGGACGGGACCCAACTGGAAGTGCACATAGCGCCGGGAAAGGTGGGCGGGATTCAACTAGGAGTGCACAGAACGCCGGGAAAGGTAGACAAGGCCCAACTGGGAGTGCACAGAACGACGGGAAATTTGGACGGGACCCAACTGGAAGTGCACATAGCGCCGGGAAAGGTGGGCGGGATTCAACTAGGAGTGCACAGAACGCCGGGAAAGGTAGACAAGGCCCAACTGGGAGTGCAAGGAACGACGGGAAATTTGGACGGGACCCAACTGGAAGTGCACATAGCGCCGGGAAAGGTGGGCGGGATTCAACTAGGAGTGCACAGAACGCCGGGAAAGGTAGACAAGGCCCAACTGGGAGTGCAAGGAACGACGGGAAATTTGGACGGGACCCAACTGGAAGTGCACATAGCGCCGGGAAAGGTGGGCGGGATTCAACTAGGAGTGCACAGAACGCCGGGAAAGGTAGACAAGGCCCAACTGGGAGTGCACAGAACGACGGGAAATTTGGACGGGACCCAACTGGAAGTGCACATAGCGCCGGGAAAGGTGGGCGGGATTCAACTAGGAGTGCACAGAACGCCGGGAAAGGTAGACAAGGCCCAACTGGGAGTGCACAGAACGACGGGAAATTTGGACGGGACCCAACTGGAAGTGCACATAGCGCCGGGAAAGGTGGGCGGGATTCAACTAGGAGTGCACAGAACGCCGGGAAAGGTAGACAAGGCCCAACTGGGAGTGCAAGGAACGACGGGAAATTTGGACGGGACCCAACTGGAAGTGCACATAGCGCCGGGAAAGGTGGGCGGGATTCAACTAGGAGTGCACAGAACGCCGGGAAAGGTAGACAAGGCCCAACTGGGAGTGCACAGAACGACGGGAAATTTGGACGGGACCCAACTGGAAGTGCACATAGCGCCGGGAAAGGTGGGCGGGATTCAACTAGGAGTGCACAGAACGCCGGGAAAGGTAGACAAGGCCCAACTGGGAGTGCACAGAACGACGGGAAATTTGGACGGGACCCAACTGGAAGTGCACATAGCGCCGGGAAAGGTGGGCGGGATTCAACTAGGAGTGCACAGAACGCCGGGAAAGGTAGACAAGGCCCAACTGGGAGTGCACAGAACGACGGGAAATTTGGACGGGACCCAACTGGAAGTGCACATAGCGCCGGGAAAGGTGGGCGGGATTCAACTAGGAGTGCACAGAACGCCGGGAAAGGTAGACAAGGCCCAACTGGGAGTGCAAGGAACGACGGGAAATTTGGACAGGACCCAACTGGAAGTGCACATAGCGCCGGGAAAGGTGGGCGGGATTCAACTAGGAGTGCACAGAACGCCGGGAAAGGTAGACAAGGCCCAACTGGGAGTGCAAGGAACGACGGGAAATTTGGACGGGACCCAACTGGAAGTGCACATAGCGCCGGGAAAGGTGGGCGGGATTCAACTAGGAGTGCACAGAACGCCGGGAAAGGTAGACAAGGCCCAACTGGGAGTGCACAGAACGACGGGAAATTTGGACGGGACCCAACTGGAAGTGCACATAGCGCCGGGAAAGGTGGGCGGGATTCAACTAGGAGTGCACAGAACGCCGGGAAAGGTAGACAAGGCCCAACTGGGAGTGCACAGAACGACGGGAAATTTGGACGGGACCCAACTGGAAGTGCACATAGCGCCGGGAAAGGTGGGCGGGATTCAACTAGGAGTGCACAGAACGCCGGGAAAGGTAGACAAGGCCCAACTGGGAGTGCAAGGAACGACGGGAAATTTGGACGGGACCCAACTGGAAGTGCACATAGCGCCGGGAAAGGTGGGCGGGATTCAACTAGGAGTGCACAGAACGCCGGGAAAGGTAGACAAGGCCCAACTGGGAGTGCACAGAACGACGGGAAATTTGGACGGGACCCAACTGGAAGTGCACATAGCGCCGGGAAAGGTGGGCGGGATTCAACTAGGAGTGCACAGAACGCCGGGAAAGGTAGACAAGGCCCAACTGGGAGTGCACAGAACGACGGGAAATTTGGACGGGACCCAACTGGAAGTGCACATAGCGCCGGGAAAGGTGGGCGGGATTCAACTAGGAGTGCACAGAACGCCGGGAAAGGTAGACAAGGCCCAACTGGGAGTGCAAGGAACGACGGGAAATTTGGACGGGACCCAACTGGATGTGCACATAGCGCCGGGAAAGGTGGGCGGGATTCAACTAGGAGTGCACAGAACGCCGGGAAAGGTAGACAAGGCCCAACTGGGAGTGCAAGGAACGACGGGAAATTTGGACGGGACCCAACTGGAAGTGCACATAGCGCCGGGAAAGGTGGGCGGGATTCAACTAGGAGTGCACAGAACGCCGGGAAAGGTAGACAAGGCCCAACTGGGAGTGCAAGGAACGACGGGAAATTTGGACGGGACCCAACTGGAAGTGCACATAGCGCCGGGAAAGGTGGGCGGGATTCAACTAGGAGTGCACAAAACGCCGGGAAAGGTAGACAAGGCCCAACTGGGAGTGCACAGCACGACGGGAAATTTGGACGGGACCCAACTGGATGTGCACATAGCGCCGGGAAAGGTGGGCGGGATTCAACTAGGAGTGCACAGAACGCCGGGAAAGGTAGACAAGGCCCAACTGGGAGTGCAAGGAACGACGGGAAATTTGGACGGGACCCAACTGGAAGTGCACATAGCGCCGGGAAAGGTGGGCGGGATTCAACTAGGAGTGCACAGAACGCCGGGAAAGGTAGACAAGGCCCAACTGGGAGTGCAAGGAACGACGGGAAATTTGGACGGGACCCAACTGGAAGTGCACATAGCGCCGGGAAAGGTGGGCGGGATTCAACTAGGAGTGCACAGAACGCCGGGAAAGGTAGACAAGGCCCAACTGGGAGTGCAAGGAACGACGGGAAATTTGGACGGGACCCAACTGGAAGTGCACATAGCGCCGGGAAAGGTGGGCGGGATTCAACTAGGAGTGCACAGAACGCCGGGAAAGGTAGACAAGGCCCAACTGGGAGTGCACAGAACGACGGGAAATTTGGACGGGACCCAACTGGAAGTGCACATAGCGCCGGGAAAGGTGGGCGGGATTCAACTAGGAGTGCACAGAACGCCGGGAAAGGTAGACAAGGCCCAACTGGGAGTGCACAGAACGACGGGAAATTTGGACGGGACCCAACTGGAAGTGCACATAGCGCCGGGAAAGGTGGGCGGGATTCAACTAGGAGTGCACAGAACGCCGGGAAAGGTAGACAAGGCCCAACTGGGAGTGCAAGGAACGACGGGAAATTTGGACGGGACCCAACTGGAAGTGCACATAGCGCCGGGAAAGGTGGGCGGGATTCAACTAGGAGTGCACAGAACGCCGGGAAAGGTAGACAAGGCCCAACTGGGAGTGCAAGGAACGACGGGAAATTTGGACGGGACCCAACTGGAAGTGCACATAGCGCCGGGAAAGGTGGGCGGGATTCAACTAGGAGTGCACAGAACGCCGGGAAAGGTAGACAAGGCCCAACTGGGAGTGCACAGAACGACGGGAAATTTGGACGGGACCCAACTGGAAGTGCACATAGCGCCGGGAAAGGTGGGCGGGATTCAACTAGGAGTGCACAGAACGCCGGGAAAGGTAGACAAGGCCCAACTGGGAGTGCAAGGAACGACGGGAAATTTGGACGGGACCCAACTGGAAGTGCACATAGCGCCGGGAAAGGTGGGCGGGATTCAACTAGGAGTGCACAGAACGCCGGGAAAGGTAGACAAGGCCCAACTGGGAGTGCAAGGAACGACGGGAAATTTGGACGGGACCCAACTGGAAGTGCACATAGCGCCGGGAAAGGTGGGCGGGATTCAACTAGGAGTGCACAGAACGCCGGGAAAGGTAGACAAGGCCCAACTGGGAGTGCAAGGAACGACGGGAAATTTGGACGGGACCCAACTGGAAGTGCACATAGCGCCGGGAAAGGTGGGCGGGATTCAACTAGGAGTGCACAGAACGCCGGGAAAGGTAGACAAGGCCCAACTGGGAGTGCACAGAACGACGGGAAATTTGGACGGGACCCAACTGGGAGTGCACATAGCGCCGGGAAAGGTGGGCGGGATTCAACTAGGAGTGCACAGAACGCCGGGAAAGGTAGACAAGGCCCAACTGGGAGTGCAAGGAACGACGGGAAATTTGGACGGGACCCAACTGGAAGTGCACATAGCGCCGGGAAAGGTGGGCGGGATTCAACTAGGAGTGCACAGAACGCCGGGAAAGGTAGACAAGGCCCAACTGGGAGTGCAAGGAACGACGGGAAATTTGGACGGGACCCAACTGGAAGTGCACATAGCGCCGGGAAAGGTGGGCGGGATTCAACTAGGAGTGCACAGAACGCCGGGAAAGGTAGACAAGGCCCAACTGGGAGTGCAAGGAACGACGGGAAATTTGGACGGGACCCAACTGGAAGTGCACATAGCGCCGGGAAAGGTGGGCGGGATTCAACTAGGAGTGCACAGAACGCCGGGAAAGGTAGACAAGGCCCAACTGGGAGTGCACAGAACGACGGGAAATTTGGACGGGACCCAACTGGAAGGGCACATAGCGCCGGGAAAGGTGGGCGGGATTCAACTAGGAGTGCACAGAACGCCGGGAAAGGTAGACAAGGCCCAACTGGGAGTGCACAGAACGACGGGAAATTTGGACGGGACCCAACTGGAAGTGCACATAGCGCCGGGAAAGGTGGGCGGGATTCAACTAGGAGTGCACAGAACGCCGGGAAAGGTAGACAAGGCCCAACTGGGAGTGCAAGGAACGACGGGAAATTTGGACGGGACCCAACTGGAAGTGCACATAGCGCCGGGAAAGGTGGGCGGGATTCAACTAGGAGTGCACAGAACGCCGGGAGACGTAGACAAGGCCCAACTGGGAGTGCACAGAACGACGGGAAATTTGGACGGGACCCAACTGGAAGTGCACATAGCGCCGTGAAAGGTGGGCGGGATCCAACTAGGAGTGCACAGAACGCCGGGAAAGGTAGACAAGGCCCAACTGGGAGTGCAAGGAACGACGGGAAATTTGGACGGGACCCAACTGGAAGTGCACATAGCGCCGGGAAAGGTGGGCGGGATTCAACTAGGAGTGCACAGAACGCCGGGAAAGGTAGACAAGGCCCAACTGGGAGTGCAAGGAACGACGGGAAATTTGGACGGGACCCAACTGGAAGTGCACATAGCGCCGGGAAAGGTGGGCGGGATTCAACTAGGAGTGCACAGAACGCCGGGAAAGGTAGACAAGGCCCAACTGGGAGTGCACAGAACGACGGGAAATTTGGACGGGACCCAACTGGAAGTGCACATAGCGCCGGGAAAGGTGGGCGGGATTCAACTAGGAGTGCACAGAACGCCGGGAAAGGTAGACAAGGCCCAACTGGGAGTGCAAGGAACGACGGGAAATTTGGACGGGACCCAACTGGAAGTGCACATAGCGCCGGGAAAGGTGGGCGGGATTCAACTAGGAGTGCACAGAACGCCGGGAAAGGTAGACAAGGCCCAACTGGGAGTGCACAGAACGACGGGAAATTTGGACGGGACCCAACTGGAAGTGCACATAGCGCCGGGAAAGGTGGGCGGGATTCAACTAGGAGTGCACAGAACGCCGGGAAAGGTAGACAAGGCCCAACTGGGAGTGCACAGAACGACGGGAAATTTGGACGGGACCCAACTGGAAGTGCACATAGCGCCGGGAAAGGTGGGCGGGATTCAACTAGGAGTGCACAGAACGCCGGGAAAGGTAGACAAGGCCCAACTGGGAGTGCAAGGAACGACGGGAAATTTGGACGGGACCCAACTGGAAGTGCACATAGCGCCGGGAAAGGTGGGCGGGATTCAACTAGGAGTGCACAGAACGCCGGGAAAGGTAGACAAGGCCCAACTGGGAGTGCAAGGAACGACGGGAAATTTGGACGGGACCCAACTGGAAGTGCACATAGCGCCGGGAAAGGTGGGCGGGATTCAACTAGGAGTGCACAGAACGCCGGGAAAGGTAGACAAGGCCCAACTGGGAGTGCAAGGAACGACGGGAAATTTGGACGGGACCCAACTGGAAGTGCACATAGCGCCGGGAAAGGTGGGCGGGATTCAACTAGGAGTGCACAGAACGCCGGGAAAGGTAGACAAGGCCCAACTGGGAGTGCAAGGAACGACGGGAAATTTGGACGGGACCCAACTGGAAGTGCACATAGCGCCGGGAAAGGTGGGCGGGATTCAACTAGGAGTGCACAGAACGCCGGGAAAGGTAGACAAGGCCCAACTGGGAGTGCAAGGAACGACGGGAAATTTGGACGGGACCCAACTGGAAGTGCACATAGCGCCGGGAAAGGTGGGCGGGATTCAACTAGGAGTGCACAGAACGCCGGGAAAGGTAGACAAGGCCCAACTGGGAGTGCACAGAACGACGGGAAATTTGGACGGGACCCAACTGGAAGTGCACATAGCGCCGGGAAAGGTGGGCGGGATTCAACTAGGAGTGCACAGAACGCCGGGAAAGGTAGACAAGGCCCAACTGGGAGTGCACAGAACGACGGGAAATTTGGACGGGACCCAACTGGAAGTGCACATAGCGCCGGGAAAGGTGGGCGGGATTCAACTAGGAGTGCACAGAACGCCGGGAAAGGTAGACAAGGCCCAACTGGGAGTGCAAGGAACGACGGGAAATTTGGACGGGACCCAACTGGAAGTGCACATAGCGCCGGGAAAGGTGGGCGGGATTCAACTAGGAGTGCACAGAACGCCGGGAAAGGTAGACAAGGCCCAACTGGGAGTGCACAGAACGACGGGAAATTTGGACGGGACCCAACTGGAAGTGCACATAGCGCCGGGAAAGGTGGGCGGGATTCAACTAGGAGTGCACAGAACGCCGGGAAAGGTAGACAAGGCCCAACTGGGAGTGCAAGGAACGACGGGAAATTTGGACGGGACCCAACTGGAAGTGCACATAGCGCCGGGAAAGGTGGGCGGGATTCAACTAGGAGTGCACAGAACGCCGGGAAAGGTAGACAAGGCCCAACTGGGAGTGCAAGGAACGACGGGAAATTTGGACGGGACCCAACTGGAAGTGCACATAGCGCCGGGAAAGGTGGGCGGGATTCAACTAGGAGTGCACAGAACGCCGGGAAAGGTAGACAAGGCCCAACTGGGAGTGCAAGGAACGACGGGAAATTTGGACGGGACCCAACTGGAAGTGCACATAGCGCCGGGAAAGGTGGGCGGGATTCAACTAGGAGTGCACAGAACGCCGGGAAAGGTAGACAAGGCCCAACTGGGAGTGCAAGGAACGACGGGAAATTTGGACGGGACCCAACTGGAAGTGCACATAGCGCCGGGAAAGGTGGGCGGGATTCAACTAGGAGTGCACAGAACGCCGGGAAAGGTAGACAAGGCCCAACTGGGAGTGCAAGGAACGACGGGAAATTTGGACGGGACCCAACTGGAAGTGCACATAGCGCCGGGAAAGGTGGGCGGGATTCAACTAGGAGTGCACAGAACGCCGGGAAAGGTAGACAAGGCCCAACTGGGAGTGCAAGGAACGACGGGAAATTTGGACGGGACCCAACTGGAAGTGCACATAGCGCCGGGAAAGGTGGGCGGGATTCAACTAGGAGTGCACAGAACGCCGGGAAAGGTAGACAAGGCCCAACTGGGAGTGCAAGGAACGACGGGAAATTTGGACGGGACCCAACTGGAAGTGCACATAGCGCCGGGAAAGGTGGGCGGGATTCAACTAGGAGTGCACAGAACGCCGGGAAAGGTAGACAAGGCCCAACTGGGAGTGCAAGGAACGACGGGAAATTTGGACGGGACCCAACTGGAAGTGCACATAGCGCCGGGAAAGGTGGGCGGGATTCAACTAGGAGTGCACAGAACGCCGGGAAAGGTAGACAAGGCCCAACTGGGAGTGCAAGGAACGACGGGAAATTTGGACGGGACCCAACTGGAAGTGCACATAGCGCCGGGAAAGGTGGGCGGGATTCAACTAGGAGTGCACAGAACGCCGGGAAAGGTAGACAAGGCCCAACTGGGAGTGCAAGGAACGACGGGAAATTTGGACGGGACCCAACTGGAAGTGCACATAGCGCCGGGAAAGGTGGGCGGGATTCAACTAGGAGTGCACAGAACGCCGGGAAAGGTAGACAAGGCCCAACTGGGAGTGCAAGGAACGACGGGAAATTTGGACGGGACCCAACTGGAAGTGCACATAGCGCCGGGAAAGGTGGGCGGGATTCAACTAGGAGTGCACAGAACGCCGGGAAAGGTAGACAAGGCCCAACTGGGAGTGCACAGAACGACGGGAAATTTGGACGGGACCCAACTGGAACTGCACACAGCGCCGGGAAAGGTGGGCGGGATTCAACTAGGAGTGCACAGAACGCCGGGAAAGGTAGACAAGGCCCAACTGGGAGTGCAAGGAACGACGGGAAATTTGGACGGGACCCAACTGGAAGTGCACATAGCGCCGGGAAAGGTGGGCGGGATTCAACTAGGAGTGCACAGAACGCCGGGAAAGGTAGACAAGGCCCAACTGGGAGTGCAAGGAACGACGGGAAATTTGGACGGGACCCAACTGGAAGTGCACATAGCGCCGGGAAAGGTGGGCGGGATTCAACTAGGAGTGCACAGAACGCCGGGAAAGGTAGACAAGGCCCAACTGGGAGTGCAAGGAACGACGGGAAATTTGGACGGGACCCAACTGGAAGTGCACATAGCGCCGGGAAAGGTGGGCGGGATTCAACTAGGAGTGCACAGAACGCCGGGAAAGGTAGACAAGGCCCAACTGGGAGTGCAAGGAACGACGGGAAATTTGGACGGGACCCAACTGGAAGTGCACATAGCGCCGGGAAAGGTGGGCGGGATTCAACTAGGAGTGCACAGAACGCCGGGAAAGGTAGACAAGGCCCAACTGGGAGTGCACAGAACGACGGGAAATTTGGACGGGACCCAACTGGAAGTGCACATAGCGCCGGGAAAGGTGGGCGGGATTCAACTAGGAGTGCACAGAACGCCGGGAAAGGTAGACAAGGCCCAACTGGGAGTGCAAGGAACGACGGGAAATTTGGACGGGACCCAACTGGAAGTGCACATAGCGCCGGGAAAGGTGGGCGGGATTCAACTAGGAGTGCACAGAACGCCGGGAAAGGTAGACAAGGCCCAACTGGGAGTGCACAGAACGACGCGAAATTTGGACGGGACCCAACTGGAAGTGCACATAGCGCCGGGAAAGGTGGGCGGGATTCAACTAGGAGTGCACAGAACGCCGGGAAAGGTAGACAAGGCCCAACTGGGAGTGCAAGGAACGACGGGAAATTTGGACGGGACCCAACTGGAAGTGCACATAGCGCCGGGAAAGGTGGGCGGGATTCAACTAGGAGGGCACAGAACGCCGGGAAAGGTAGACAAGGCCCAACTGGGAGTGCAAGGAACGACGGGAAATTTGGACGGGACCCAACTGGAAGTGCACATAGCGCCGGGAAAGGTGGGCGGGATTCAACTAGGAGTGCACAGAACGCCGGGAAAGGTAGACAAGGCCCAACTGGGAGTGCACAGAACGACGGGAAATTTGGACGGGACCCAACTGGAAGTGCACATAGCGCCGGGAAAGGTGGGCGGGATTCAACTAGGAGTGCACAGAACGCCGGGAAAGGTAGACAAGGCCCAACTGGGAGTGCAAGGAACGACGGGAAATTTGGACGGGACCCAACTGGAAGTGCACATAGCGCCGGGAAAGGTGGGCGGGATTCAACTAGGAGTGCACAGAACGCCGGGAAAGGTAGACAAGGCCCAACTGGGAGTGCAAGGAACGACGGGAAATTTGGACGGGACCCAACTGGAAGTGCACATAGCGCCGGGAAAGGTGGGCGGGATTCAACTAGGAGTGCACAGAACGCCGGGAAAGGTAGACAAGGCCCAACTGGGAGTGCAAGGAACGACGGGAAATTTGGACGGGACCCAACTGGAAGTGCACATAGCGCCGGGAAAGGTGGGCGGGATTCAACTAGGAGTGCACAGAACGCCGGGAAAGGTAGACAAGGCCCAACTGGGAGTGCACAGAACGACGGGAAATTTGGACGGGACCCAACTGGAAGTGCACATAGCGCCGGGAAAGGTGGGCGGGATTCAACTAGGAGTGCACAGAACGCCGGGAAAGGTAGACAAGGCCCAACTGGGAGTGCAAGGAACGACGGGAAATTTGGACGGGACCCAACTGGAAGTGCACATAGCGCCGGGAAAGGTGGGCGGGATTCAACTAGGAGTGCACAGAACGCCGGGAAAGGTAGACAAGGCCCAACTGGGAGTGCAAGGAACGACGGGAAATTTGGACGGGACCCAACTGGAAGTGCACATAGCGCCGGGAAAGGTGGGCGGGATTCAACTAGGAGTGCACAGAACGCCGGGAAAGGTAGACAAGGCCCAACTGGGAGTGCACAGAACGACGGGAATTTTGGACGGGACCCAACTGGAAGTGCACATAGCGCCGGGAAAGGTGGGCGGGATTCAACTAGGAGTGCACAGAACGCCGGGAAAGGTAGACAAGGCCCAACTGGGAGTGCAAGGAACGACGGGAAATTTGGACGGGACCCAACTGGAAGTGCACATAGCGCCGGGAAAGGTGGGCGGGATTCAACTAGGAGTGCACAGAACGCCGGGAAAGGTAGACAAGGCCCAACTGGGAGTGCACAGAACGACGGGAAATTTGGACGGGACCCAACTGGAAGTGCACATAGCGCCGGGAAAGGTGGGCGGGATGCAACTAGGAGTGCACAGAACGCCGGGAAAGGTAGACAAGGCCCAACTGGGAGTGCACAGAACGACGGGAAATTTGGACGGGACCCAACTGGAAGTGCACATAGCGCCGGGAAAGGTGGGCGGGATTCAACTAGGAGTGCACAGAACGCCGGGAAAGGTAGACAAGGCCCAACTGGGAGTGCACAGAACGACGGGAAATTTGGACGGGACCCAACTGGAAGTGCACATAGCGCCGGGAAAGGTGGGCGGGATTCAACTAGGAGTGCACAGAACGCCGGGAAAGGTAGACAAGGCCCAACTGGGAGTGCAAGGAACGACGGGAAATTTGGACGGGACCCAACTGGAAGTGCACATAGCGCCGGGAAAGGTGGGCGGGATTCAACTAGGAGTGCACAGAACGCCGGGAAAGGTAGACAAGGCCCAACTGGGAGTGCAAGGAACGACGGGAAATTTGGACGGGACCCAACTGGAAGTGCACATAGCGCCGGGAAAGGTGGGCGGGATTCAACTAGGAGTGCACAGAACGCCGGGAAAGGTAGACAAGGCCCAACTGGGAGTGCACAGAACGACGGGAAATGTGGACGGGACCCAACTGGAAGTGCACATAGCGCCGGGAAAGGTGGGCGGGATTCAACTAGGAGTGCACAGAACGCCGGGAAAGGTAAACAAGGCCCAACTGGGAGTGCAAGGAACGACGGGAAATTTGGACGGGACCCAACTGGAAGTGCACATAGCGCCGGGAAAGGTGGGCGGGATTCAACTAGGAGTGCACAGAACGCCGGGAAAGGTAGACAAGGCCCAACTGGGAGTGCAAGGAACGACGGGAAATTTGGACGGGACCCAACTGGAAGTGCACATAGCGCCGGGAAAGGTGGGCGGGATTCAACTAGGAGTGCACAGAACGCCGGGTAAGGTAGACAAGGCCCAACTGGGAGTGCACAGAACGACGGGAAATTTGGACGGGACCCAACTGGAAGTGCACATAGCGCCGGGAAAGGTGGGCGGGCTTCAACTAGGAGTGCACAGAACGCCGGGTAAGGTAGACAAGGCCCAACTGGGAGTGCAAGGAACGACGGGAAATTTGGACGGGACCCAACTGGAAGTGCACATAGCGCCGGGAAAGGTGGGCGGGATTCAACTAGGAGTGCACAGAACGCCGGGAAAGGTAGACAAGGCCCAACTGGGAGTGCACAGAACGACGGGAAATTTGGACGGGACCCAACTGGAAGTGCACATAGCGCCGGGAAAGGTGGGCGGGATTCAACTAGGAGTGCACAGAACGCCGGGAAAGGTAGACAAGGCCCAACTGGGAGAGCAAGGAACGACGGGAAATTTGGACGGGACCCAACTGGAAGTGCACATAGCGCCGGGAAAGGTGGGCGGGATTCAACTAGGAGTGCACAGAACGCCGGGAAAGGTAGACAAGGCCCAACTGGGAGTGCACAGAACGACGGGAAATTTGGACGGGACCCAACTGGAAGTGCACATAGCGCCGGGAAAGGTGGGCGGGATTCAACTAGGAGTGCACAGAACGCCGGGAAAGGTAGACAAGGCCCAACTGGGAGTGCAAGGAACGACGGGAAATTTGGACGGGACCCAACTGGAAGTGCACATAGCGCCGGGAAAGGTGGGCGGGATAAAACTAGGAGTGCACAGAACGCCGGGAAAGGTAGACAAGGCCCAACTGGGAGAGCAAGGAACGACGGGAAATTTGGACGGGACCCAACTGGAAGTGCACATAGCGCCGGGAAAGGTGGGCGGGATTCAACTAGGAGTGCACAGAACGCCGGGAAAGGTAGACAAGGCCCAACTGGGAGTGCAAGGAACGACGGGAAATTTGGACGGGACCCAACTGGAAGTGCACATAGCGCCGGGAAAGGTGGGCGGGATTCAACTAGGAGTGCACAGAACGCCGGGAAAGGTAGACAAGGCCCAACTGGGAGTGCAAGGAACGACGGGAAATTTGGACGGGACCCAACTGGAAGTGCACATAGCGCCGGGAAAGGTGGGCGGGATTCAACTAGGAGTGCACAGAACGCCGGGAAAGGTAGACAAGGCCCAACTGGGAGTGCACAGAACGACGGGAAATTTGGACGGGACCCAACTGGAAGTGCACATAGCGCCGGGAAAGGTGGGCGGGATTCAACTAGGAGTGCACAGAACGCCGGGAAAGGTAGACAAGGCCCAACTGGGAGTGCAAGGAACGACGGGAAATTTGGACGGGACCCAACTGGAAGTGCACATAGCGCCGGGAAAGGTGGGCGGGATTCAACTAGGAGTGCACAGAACGCCGGGAAAGGTAGACAAGGCCCAACTGGGAGTGCACAGAACGACGGGAAATTTGGACGGGACCCAACTGGAAGTGCACATAGCGCCGGGAAAGGTGGGCGGGATTCAACTAGGAGTGCACAGAACGCCGGGAAAGGTAGACAAGGCCCAACTGGGAGTGCAAGGAACGACGGGAAATTTGGACGGGACCCAACTGGAAGTGCACATAGCGCCGGGAAAGGTGGGCGGGATTCAACTAGGAGTGCACAGAACGCCGGGAAAGGTAGACAAGGCCCAACTGGGAGTGCAAGGAACGACGGGAAATTTGGACGGGACCCAACTGGAAGTGCACATAGCGCCGGGAAAGGTGGGCGGGATTCAACTAGGAGTGCACAGAACGCCGGGAAAGGTAGACAAGGCCCAACTGGGAGTGCACAGAACGACGGGAAATTTGGACGGGACCCAACTGGAAGTGCACATAGCGCCGGGAAAGGTGGGCGGGATTCAACTAGGAGTGCACAGAACGCCGGGAAAGGTAGACAAGGCCCAACTGGGAGTGCAAGGAACGACGGGAAATTTGGACGGGACCCAACTGGAAGTGCACATAGCGCCGGGAAAGGTGGGCGGGATTCAACTAGGAGTGCACAGAACGCCGGGAAAGGTAGACAAGGCCCAACTGGGAGTGCACAGAACGACGGGAAATTTGGACGGGACCCAACTGGAAGTGCACATAGCGCCGGGAAAGGTGCGCGGGATTCAACTAGGAGTGCACAGAACGCCGGGAAAGGTAGACAAGGCCCAACTGGGAGTGCACAGAACGACGGGAAATTTGGACGGGACCCAACTGGAAGTGCACATAGCGCCGGGAAAGGTGGGCGGGATTCAACTAGGAGTGCACAGAACGCCGGGAAAGGTAGACAAGGCCCAACTGGGAGTGCACAGAACGACGGGAAATTTGGACGGGACCCAACTGGAAGTGCACATAGCGCCGGGAAAGGTGGGCGGGATTCAACTAGGAGTGCACAGAACGCCGGGAAAGGTAGACAAGGCCCAACTGGGAGTGCAAGGAACGACGGGAAATTTGGACGGGACCCAACTGGAAGTGCACATAGCGCCGGGAAAGGTGGGCGGGATTCAACTAGGAGTGCACAGAACGCCGGGAAAGGTAGACAAGGCCCAACTGGGAGTGCACAGAACGACGGGAAATTTGGACGGGACCCAACTGGAAGTGCACATAGCGCCGGGAAAGGTGGGCGGGATTCAACTAGGAGTGCACAGAACGCCGGGAAAGGTAGACAAGGCCCAACTGGGAGTGCACAGAACGACGGGAAATTTGGACGGGACCCAACTGGAAGTGCACATAGCGCCGGGAAAGGTGGGCGGGATTCAACTAGGAGTGCACAGAACGCCGGGAAAGGTAGACAAGGCCCAACTGGGAGTGCAAGGAACGACGGGAAATTTGGACGGGACCCAACTGGAAGTGCACATAGCGCCGGGAAAGGTGGGCGGGATTCAACTAGGAGTGCACAGAACGCCGGGAAAGGTAGACAAGGCCCAACTGGGAGTGCACAGAACGACGGGAAATTTGGACGGGACCCAACTGGAAGTGCACATAGCGCCGGGAAAGGTGGGCGGGATTCAACTAGGAGTGCACAGAACGCCGGGAAAGGTAGACAAGGCCCAACTGGGAGTGCAAGGAACGACGGGAAATTTGGACGGGACCCAACTGGAAGTGCACATAGCGCCGGGAAAGGTGGGCGGGATTCAACTAGGAGTGCACAGAACGCCGGGAAAGGTAGACAAGGCCCAACTGGGAGAGCAAGGAACGACGGGAAATTTGGACGGGACCCAACTGGAAGTGCACATAGCGCCGGGAAAGGTGGGCGGGATTCAACTAGGAGTGCACAGAACGCCGGGAAAGGTAGACAAGGCCCAACTGGGAGTGCAAGGAACGACGGGAAATTTGGACGGGACCCAACTGGAAGTGCACATAGCGCCGGGAAAGGTGGGCGGGATTCAACTAGGAGTGCACAGAACGCCGGGAAAGGTAGACAAGGCCCAACTGGGAGTGCACAGAACGACGGGAAATTTGGACGGGACCCAACTGGAAGTGCACATAGCGCCGGGAAAGGTGGGCGGGATTCAACTAGGAGTGCACAGAACGCCGGGAAAGGTAGACAAGGCCCAACTGGGAGTGCACAGAACGACGGGAAATTTGGACGGGACCCAACTGGAAGTGCACATAGCGCCGGGAAAGGTGGGCGGGATCCAACTAGGAGTGCACAGAACGCCGGGTAAGGTAGACAAGGCCCAACTGGGAGTGCACAGAACGACGGGAAATTTGGACGGGACCCAACTGGAAGTGCACATAGCGCCGGGAAAGGTGGGCGGGATTCAACTAGGAGTGCACAGAACGCCGGGAAAGGTAGACAAGGCCCAACTGGGAGTGCAAGGAACGACGGGAAATTTGGACGGGACCCAACTGGAAGTGCACATAGCGCCGGGAAAGGTGGGCGGGATTCAACTAGGAGTGCACAGAACGCCGGGAAAGGTAGACAAGGCCCAACTGGGAGTGCAAGGAACGACGGGAAATTTGGACGGGACCCAACTGGAAGTGCACATAGCGCCGGGAAAGGTGGGCGGGATTCAACTAGGAGTGCACAGAACGCCGGGAAAGGTAGACAAGGCCCAACTGGGAGTGCACAGAACGACGGGAAATTTGGACGGGACCCAACTGGAAGTGCACATAGCGCCGGGAAAGGTGGGCGGGATTCAACTAGGAGTGCACAGAACGCCGGGTAAGGTAGACAAGGCCCAACTGGGAGTGCACAGAACGACGGGAAATTTGGACGGGACCCCACTGGAAGTGCACATAGCGCCGGGAAAGGTGGGCGGGATTCAACTAGGAGTGCACAGAGCGCCGGGAAAGGGAGACAAGCCCAACTGGGAGTGCACAGGAACGACGGGAAATTTGGACGGGACCCAACTGGAAGTGCACATAGCGCCGGGAAAGGTGGGCGGGCTTCAACTAGGAGTGCACAGAACGCCGGGAAAGGTAGACAAGGCCCAACTGGGAGTGCACAGAACGACGGGAAATTTGGACGGGACCCAACTGGAAGTGCACATAGCGCCGGGAAAGGTGGGCGGGATTCAACTAGGAGTGCACAGAACGCCGGGAAAGGTAGACAAGGCCCAACTGGGAGTGCAAGGAACGACGGGAAATTTGGACGGGACCCAACTGGAAGTGCACATAGCGCCGGGAAAGGTGGGCGGGATTCAACTAGGAGTGCACAGAACGCCGGGAAAGGTAGACAAGGCCCAACTGGGAGTGCACAGAACGACGGGAAATTTGGACGGGACCCAACTGGAAGTGCACATAGCGCCGGGAAAGGTGGGCGGGATTCAACTAGGAGTGCACAGTACGCCGGGAAAGGTAGACAAGGCCCAACTGGGAGTGCAAGGAACGACGGGAAATTTGGACGGGACCCAACTGGAAGTGCACATAGCGCCGGGAAAGGTGGGCGGGATTCAACTAGGAGTGCACAGAACGCCGGGAAAGGTAGACAAGGCCCAACTGGGAGTGCAAGGAACGACGGGAAATTTGGACGGGACCCAACTGGAAGTGCACATAGCGCCGGGAAAGGTGGGCGGGATTCAACTAGGAGTGCACAGAACGCCGGGAAAGGTAGACAAGGGCCAACTGGGAGTGCACAGGACGGCGGGAAATTTGGACGGGACCCAACTGGAAGTGCACATAGCGCCGGGAAAGGTGGGCGGGATTCAACTAGGAGTGCACAGAACGCCGGGAAAGGTAGACAAGGCCCAACTGGGAGTGCACAGAACGACGGGAAATTTGGACGGGACCCAACTGGAAGTGCACATAGCGCCGGGAAAGGTGGGCGGGATTCAACTAGGAGTGCACAGAACGCCGGGAAAGGTAGACAAGGCCCAACTGGGAGTGCACAGAACGACGGGAAATTTGGACGGGACCCAACTGGAAGTGCACATAGCGCCGGGAAAGGTGGGCGGGATTCAACTAGGAGTGCACAGAACGCCGGGAAAGGTAGACAAGGCCCAACTGGGAGTGCAAGGAACGACGGGAAATTTGGACGGGACCCAACTGGAAGTGCACATAGCGCCGGGAAAGGTGGGCGGGATTCAACTAGGAGTGCACAGAACGCCGGGAAAGGTAGACAAGGCCCAACTGGGACTGCACAGAACGACGGGAAATTTGGACGGGACCCAACTGGAAGGGCACATAGCGCCGGGCAAGGAGAGCGGGATTCAACTAGGAGTGCACAGAACGCCGGGAAAGGTAGACAAGGCCCAACTGGGAGTGCACAGAACGACGGGAAATTTGGACGGGACCCAACTGGAAGTGCACATAGCGCCGGGAAAGGTGGGCGGGATTCAACTAGGAGTGCACAGAACGCCGGGAAAGGTAGACAAGGCCCAACTGGGAGTGCACAGAACGACGGGAAATTTGGACGGGACCCAACTGGAAGTGCACATAGCGCCGGGAAAGGTGGGCGGGATTCAACTAGGAGTGCACAGAACGCCGGGAAAGGTAGACAAGGCCCAACTGGGAGAGCAAGGAACGACGGGAAATTTGGACGGGACCCAACTGGAAGTGCACATAGCGCCGGGAAAGGTGGGCGGGATTCAACTAGGAGTGCACAGAACGCCGGGAAAGGTAGACAAGGCCCAACTGGGAGTGCACAGAACGACGGGAAATTTGGACGGGACCCAACTGGAAGTGCACATAGCGCCGGGAAAGGTGGGCGGGATTCAACTAGGAGTGCACAGAACGCCGGGAAAGGTAGACAAGGCCCAACTGGGAGTGCACAGAACGACGGGAAATTTGGACGGGACCCAACTGGAAGTGCACATAGCGCCGGGAAAGGTGGGCGGGATTCAACTAGGAGTGCACAGAACGCCGGGAAAGGTAGACAAGGCCCAACTGGGAGTGCACAGAACGACGGGAAATTTGGACGGGACCCAACTGGAAGTGCACATAGCGCCGGGAAAGGTGGGCGGGATTCAACTAGGAGTGCACAGAACGCCGGGAAAGGTAGACAAGGCCCAACTGGGAGTGCAAGGAACGACGGGAAATTTGGACGGGACCCAACTGGAAGTGCACATAGCGCCGGGAAAGGTGGGCGGGATTCAACTAGGAGTGCACAGAACGCCGGGAAAGGTAGACAAGGCCCAACTGGGAGTGCACAGAACGACGGGAAATTTGGACGGGACCCAACTGGAAGTGCACATAGCGCCGGGAAAGGTGGGCGGGATTCAACTAGGAGTGCACAGAACGCCGGGAAAGGTAGACAAGGCCCAACTGGGAGTGCATAGAACGACGGGAAATTTGGACGGGACTCAACTGGGAGTGCACAGAACGACGGGAAAGGTGGGCGGGATTCAACTAGGAGTGCACAGAACGCCGGGAAAGGTAGACAAGGCCCAACTGGGAGTGCAAGGAACGACGGGAAATTTGGACGGGACCCAACTGGAAGTGCACATAGCGCCGGGAAAGGTGGGCGGGATTCAACTAGGAGTGCACAGAACGCCGGGAAAGGTAGACAAGGCCCAACTGGGAGTGCAAGGAACGACGGGAAATTTGGACGGGACCCAACTGGAAGTGCACATAGCGCCGGGAAAGGTGGGCGGGATTCAACTAGGAGTGCACAGAACGCAGGGAAATGTAGACAAGGCCCAACTGGGAGTGCACAGAACGACGGGAAATTTGGACGGGACCCAACTGGATGTGCACATAGCGCCGGGAAAGGTGGGCGGGATTCAACTAGGAGTGCACAGAACGCCGGGAAAGGTAGACAAGGCCCAACTGGGAGTGCAAGGAACGACGGGAAATTTGGACGGGACCCAACTGGAAGTGCACATAGCGCCGGGAAAGGTGGGCGGGCTTCAACTAGGAGTGCACAGAACGCCGGGGAAGGGAGACAAGGCCCAACTGGGAGTGCACAGAACGACGGGAAATTTGGACGGGACCCAACTGGAAGTGCACATAGCGCCGGGAAAGGTGGGCGGGCTTCAACTAGGAGTGCACAGAACGCCGGGTAAGGTAGACAAGGCCCAACTGGGAGTGCACAGAACGACGGGAAATTTGGACGGGACCCAACTGGAAGTGCACATAGCGCCGGGAAAGGTGGGCGGGATTCAACTAGGAGTGCACAGAACGCCGGGAAAGGTAGACAAGGCCCAACTGGGAGTGCACAGAACGACGGGAAATTTGGACGGGACCCAACTGGAAGTGCACATAGCGCCGGGAAAGGTGGGCGGGATTCAACTAGGAGTGCACAGAACGCCGGGAAAGGTAGACAAGGCCCAACTGGGAGTGCACAGAACGACGGGAAATTTGGACGGGACCCAACTGGAAGTGCACATAGCGCCGGGAAAGGTGGGCGGGATTCAACTAGGAGTGCACAGAACGCCGGGAAAGGTAGACAAGGCCCAACTGGGAGTGCACAGAACGACGGGAAATTTGGACGGGACCCAACTGGAAGTGCACATAGCGCCGGGAAAGGTGGGCGGGATCCAACTAGGAGTGCACAGAACGCCGGGAAAGGTAGACAAGGCCCAACTGGGAGTGCACAGAACGACGGGAAATTTGGACGGGACCCAACTGGAAGTGCACATAGCGCCGGGAAAGGTGGGCGGGATTCAACTAGGAGTGCACAGAACGCCGGGAAAGGTAGACAAGGCCCAACTGGGAGTGCACAGAACGACGGGAAATTTGGACGGGACCCAACTGGGAGTGCACATAGCGCCGGGAAAGGTGGGCGGGATTCAACTAGGAATGCACAAAACGCCGGGAAAGGTAGACAAGGCCCAACTGGGAGTGCACAGAACGACGGGAAATTTGGACGGGACCCAACTGGAAGTGCACATAGCGCCGGGAAAGGTGGGCGGGATCCAACTAGGAGTGCACAGAACGCCGGGGAAGGTAGACAAGGCCCAACTGGGAGTGCACAGAACGACGGGAAATTTGGACGGGACCCAACTGGAAGTGCACATAGCGCCGGGAAAGGTGGGCGGGATCCAACTAGGAGTGCACAGAACGCCGGGGAAGGTAGACAAGGCCCAACTGGGAGGGCACAGAACGACGGGAAATTTGGACGGGACCCAACTGGAAGTGCACATAGCGCCGGGAAAGGTGGGCGGGATTCAACTAGGAGTGCACAGAACGCCGGGAAAGGTAGACAAGGCCCAACTGGGAGTGCACAGAACGACGGGAAATTTGGACGGGACCCAACTGGAAGTGCACATAGCGCCGGGAAAGGTGGGCGGGATTCAACTAGGAGTGCACAGAACGCCGGGAAAGGTAGACAAGGCCCAACTGGGAGTGCACAGAACGACGGGAAATTTGGACGGGACCCAACTGGAAGTGCACATAGCGCCGGGAAAGGTGGGCGGGATTCAACTAGGAGTGCACAGAACGCCGGGGAAGGTAGACAAGGCCCAACTGGGAGTGCACAGAACGACGGGAAATTTGGACGGGACCCAACTGGAAGTGCACATAGCGCCGGGAAAGGTGGGCGGGATTCAACTAGGAGTGCACAGAACGCCGGGAAAGGTAGACAAGGCCCAACTGGGAGTGCACAGAACGACGGGAAATTTGGACGGGACCCAACTGGAAGTGCACATAGCGCCGGGAAAGGTGGGCGGGATTCAACTAGGAGTGCACAGAACGCCGGGAAAGGTAGACAAGGCCCAACTGGGAGTGCACAGAACGACGGGAAATTTGGACGGGACCCAACTGGAAGTGCACATAGCGCCGGGAAAGGTGGGCGGGATTCAACTAGGAGTGCACAGAACGCCGGGAAAGGTAGACAAGGCCCAACTGGGAGTGCACAGAACGACGGGAAATTTGGACGGGACCCAACTGGAAGTGCACATAGCGCCGGGAAAGGTGGGCGGGATTCAACTAGGAGTGCACAGAACGCCGGGTAAGGTAGACAAGGCCCAACTGGGAGTGCACAGAACGACGGGAAATTTGGACGGGACCCAACTGGAAGTGCACATAGCGCCGGGAAAGGTGGGCGGGATTCAACTAGGAGTGCACAGAACGCCGGGAAAGGTAGACAAGGCCCAACTGGGAGTGCACAGAACGACGGGAAATTTGGACGGGACCCAACTGGAAGTGCACATAGCGCCGGGAAAGGTGGGCGGGATTCAACTAGGAGTGCACAGAACGCCGGGAAAGGTAGACAAGGCCCAACTGGGAGTGCACAGAACGACGGGAAATTTGGACGGGACCCAACTGGAGTGCACATAGCGCCGGGAAAGGTGGGCGGGATTCAACTAGGAGTGCACAGAACGCCGGGAAAGGTAGACAAGGCCCAACTGGGAGTGCACAGAACGACGGGAAATTTGGACGGGACCCAACTGGAAGTGCACATAGCGCCGGGAAAGGTGGGCGGGATTCAACTAGGAGTGCACAGAACGCCGGGAAAGGTAGACAAGGCCCAACTGGGAGTGCACAGAACGACGGGAAATTTGGACGGGACCCAACTGGAAGTGCACATAGCGCCGGGAAAGGTGGGCGGGATCCAACTAGGAGTGCACAGAACGCCGGGGAAGGGAGACAAGGCCCAACTGGGAGTGCACAGAACGACGGGAAATTTGGACGGGACCCAACTGGAAGTGCACATAGCGCCGGGAAAGGTGGGCGGGATTCAACTAGGAGTGCACAGAACGCCGGGAAAGGTAGACAAGGCCCAACTGGGAGTGCACAGAACGACGGGAAATTTGGACGGGACCCAACTGGAAGTGCACATAGCGCCGGGAAAGGTGGGCGGGATTCAACTAGGAGTGCACAGAACGCCGGGAAAGGTAGACAAGGCCCAACTGGGAGTGCAAGGAACGACGGGAAATTTGGACGGGACCCAACTGGAAGTGCACATAGCGCCGGGAAAGGTGGGCGGGATTCAACTAGGAGTGCACAGAACGCCGGGAAAGGTAGACAAGGCCCAACTGGGAGTGCACAGAACGACGGGAAATCTGGACGGGACTCAACTGGGAGTGCACATAGCGCCGGGAAAGGTGGGCGGGATAAAACTAGGAGTGCACAGAACGCCGGGAAAGGTAGACAAGGCCCAACTGGGAGTGCAAGGAACGACGGGAAATTTGGACGGGACTCAACTGGGAGTGCACATAGCGCCGGGAAAGGTGGGCGGGATAAAACTAGGAGTGCACAGAACGCCGGGAAAGGTAGACAAGGCCCAACTGGGAGTGCACAGAACGACGGGAAATTTGGACGGGACCCAACTGGAAGTGCACATAGCGCCGGGAAAGGTGGGCGGGATTCAACTAGGAGTGCACAGAACGCCGGGAAAGGTAGACAAGGCCCAACTGGGAGTGCACAGAACGACGGGAAATTTGGACGGGACCCAACTGGAAGTGCACATAGCGCCGGGAAAGGTGGGCGGGATTCAACTAGGAGTGCACAGAACGCCGGGAAAGGTAGACAAGGCCCAACTGGGAGTGCACAGAACGACGGGAAATTTGGACGGGACCCAACTGGAAGTGCACATAGCGCCGGGAAAGGTGGGCGGGATCCAACTAGGAGTGCACAGAACGCCGGGTAAGGTAGACAAGGCCCAACTGGGAGTGCACAGAACGACGGGAAATTTGGACGGGACCCAACTGGAAGTGCACATAGCGCCGGGAAAGGTGGGCGGGATTCAACTAGGAGTGCACAGAACGCCGGGAAAGGTAGACAAGGCCCAACTGGGAGTGCACAGAACGACGGGAAATTTGGACGGGACCCAACTGGAAGTGCACATAGCGCCGGGAAAGGTGGGCGGGATTCAACTAGGAGTGCACAGAACGCCGGGAAAGGTAGACAAGGCCCAACTGGGAGTGCACAGAACGACGGGAAATTTGGACGGGACCCAACTGGAAGTGCACATAGCGCCGGGAAAGGTGGGCGGGATTCAACTAGGAGTGCACAGAACGCCGGGAAAGGTAGACAAGGCCCAACTGGGAGTGCACAGAACGACGGGAAATTTGGACGGGACCCAACTGGAAGTGCACATAGCGCCGGGAAAGGTGGGCGGGATTCAACTAGGAGTGCACAGAACGCCGGGAAAGGTAGACAAGGCCCAACTGGGAGTGCACAGAACGACGGGAAATCTGGACGGGACTCAACTGGGAGTGCACATAGCGCCGGGAAAGGTGGGCGGGATCCAACTAGGAGTGCACAGAACGCCGGGAAAGGTAGACAAGGCCCAACTGGGAGTGCACAGAACGACGGGAAATTTGGACGGGACTCAACTGGGAGTGTACAGAACGACGGGAAATTTGGACGGAACCCAACTGGAAGTGCACATAGCGCCGGGAAAGGTGGGCGGGATTCAACTAGGAGTGCACAGAACGCCGGGAAAGGTAGACAAGGCCCAACTGGGAGTGCACAGAACGACGGGAAATCTGGACGGGACTCAACTGGGAGTGCACATAGCGCCGGGAAAGGTGGGCGGGATAAAACTAGGAGTGCACAGAACGCCGGGAAAGGTAGACAAGGCCCAACTGGGAGTGCACAGAACGACGGGAAATCTGGACGGGATCCAACTGGGAGTGCACATAGCGCCGGGAAAGGTGGGCGGGATTCAACTAGGAGTGCACAGAACGCCGGGAAAGGTAGACAAGGCCCAACTGGGAGTGCACAGAACGACGGGAAATTTGGACGGGACCCAACTGGAAGTGCACATAGCGCCGGGAAAGGTGGGCGGGATTCAACTAGGAGTGCAAAGAACGCCGGGAAAGGTAGACAAGGCCCAACTGGGAGTGCACAGAACGACGGGAAATTTGGACGGGACCCAACTGGAAGTGCACATAGCGCCGGGAAAGGTGGGCGGGATTCAACTAGGAGTGCACAGAACGCCGGGAAAGGTAGACAAGGCCCAACTGGGAGTGCACAGAACGACGGGAAATTTGGACGGGGCCCAACTGGGAGGGCACAAAGCGCCGGGAAAGGGGGGCGGGATAAAACTAGGAGGGCACAGAACGCCGGGAAAGGTAGACAAGGCCCAACTGGGAGTGCACAGAACGACGGGAAATTTGGACGGGACCCAACTGGAAGTGCACATAGCGCCGGGAAAGGTGGGCGGGATTCAACTAGGAGTGCACAGAACGCCGGGAAAGGTAGACAAGGCCCAACTGGGAGTGCAAGGAACGACGGGAAATTTGGACGGGACCCAACTGGAAGTGCACATAGCGCCGGGAAAGGTGGGCGGGATTCAACTAGGAGTGCACAGAACGCCGGGAAAGGGAGACAAGGCCCAACTGGGAGTGCACAGAACGACGGGAAATTTGGACGGGACCCAACTGGAAGTGCACATAGCGCCGGGAAAGGTGGGCGGGATTCAACTAGGAGTGCACAGAACGCCGGGAAAGGTAGACAAGGCCCAACTGGGAGTGCACAGAACGACGGGAAATTTGGACGGGACTCAACTGGAAGTGCACATAGCGCCGGGAAAGGTGGGCGGGATCCAACTAGGAGTGCACAGAACGCCGGGTAAGGTAGACAAGGCCCAACTGGGAGTGCACAGAACGACGGGAAATTTGGACGGGACCCAACTGGAAGTGCACATAGCGCCGGGAAAGGTGGGCGGGATTCAACTAGGAGTGCACAGAACGCCGGGAAAGGTAGACAAGGCCCAACTGGGAGTGCACAGAACGACGGGAAATCTGGACGGGACTAAACTGGGAGTGCACATAGCGCCGGGAAAGGTGGGCGGGATTCAACTAGGAGTGCACAGAACGCCGGGAAAGGTAGACAAGGCCCAACTGGGAGTGCACAGAACGACGGGAAATTTGGACGGGACTCAACTGGAAGTGCACATAGCGCCGGGAAAGGTGGGCGGGATCCAACTAGGAGTGCACAGAACGCCGGGTAAGGTAGACAAGGCCCAACTGGGAGTGCACAGAACGACGGGAAATTTGGACGGGACCCAACTGGAAGTGCACATAGCGCCGGGAAAGGTGGGCGGGATTCAACTAGGAGTGCACAGAACGCCGGGAAAGGTAGACAAGGCCCAACTGGGAGTGCACAGAACGACGGGAAATTTGGACGGGACCCAACTGGAAGTGCACATAGCGCCGGGAAAGGTGGGCGGGATTCAACTAGGAGTGCACAGAACGCCGGGAAAGGTAGACAAGGCCCAACTGGGAGTGCACAGAACGACGGGAAATTTGGACGGGACCCAACTGGAAGTGCACATAGCGCCGGGAAAGGTGGGCGGGATTCAACTAGGAGTGCACAGAACGCCGGGAAAGGTAGACAAGGCCCAACTGGGAGTGCACAGAACGACGGGAAATTTGGACGGGACCCAACTGGAAGTGCACATAGCGCCGGGAAAGGTGGGCGGGATTCAACTAGGAGTGCACAGAACGCCGGGAAAGGTAGACAAGGCCCAACTGGGAGTGCAAGGAACGACGGGAAATTTGGACGGGACCCAACTGGGAGTGCACATAGCGCCGGGAAAGGTGGGCGGAATTCAACTTGGAGTGCACAGAACGCCGGGAAAGGTAGACAAGGCCCAAGTGGGAGTGCACAGAACGACGGGAAATTTGGACGGGACCCAACTGGAAGTGCACATAGCGCCGGGAAAGGTGGGCGGGATTCAACTAGGAGTGCACAGAACGCCGGGAAAGGTAGACAAGGCCCAACTGGGAGTGCACAGAACGACGGGAAATCTGGACGGGACTCAACTGGGAGTGCACATAGCGCCGGGAAAGGTGGGCGGGATTCAACTAGGAGTGCACAGAACGCCGGGAAAGGTAGACAAGGCCCAACTGGGAGTGCACAGAACGAAGGGAAATTTGGACGGGACCCAACTGGAAGGGCACATAGCGCCGGGAAAGGTGGGCATGATTCAACTAGGAGTGCACAGAACGCCGGGAAAGGTAGACAAGGCCCAACTGGGAGTGCACAGAACGACGGGAAATTTGGACGGGACCCAACTGGGAGTGTCCATAGCGCCGGGAAAGGTGGGCGGGATTCAACTAGGAGTGCACAGAACGCCGGGAAAGGTAGACAAGGCCCAACTGGGAGTGCACAGAACGACGGGAAATTTGGACGGGACCCAACTGGAAGTGCACATAGCGCCGGGAAAGGTGGGCGGGATTCAACTAGGAGTGCACAGGACGCCGGGAAAGGTAGACATGGCCCAACTGGGAGTGCACAGAACGACGGGAAATTTGAACGGGACTCAAATGGGAGTGCACACAGCGCCGGGAAAGGTGGGCGGGATTCAACTAGGAGTGCACAGAACGCCGAGAAAGGTAGACAAGGCCCAACTGGGAGTGCACAGAACGACGGGAAATTTGGACGGGACCCAACTGGAAGTGCACATAGCGCCGGGAAAGGTGGGCGGGATTCAACTAGGAGTGCACAGAACGCGGGGAAAGGTAGACAGGATCCAACTGGGAGTGCACAGAACGCTGGGAAATTTGGACGGGACCCAACTGGAAGTGCACATAGCGCCGGGAAAGGTGGGCGGGATTCACCTAGGAGTGCACAGAACGCGGGGAAAGGTAGAAAAGGCCCAACTGGGTGTGCACAGAACGACGGGAAATCTGGACGGGACTCAACTGGGAGTGCACATAGCGCCGGGAAAGGTGGGCGGGATCCAACTAGGAGTGCACAGAACGCCGGGAAAGGTAGACAAGGGCCAACTGGGAGGGCACAGAACGACGGGAAATTTGGACGGGACCCAACTGGAAGTGCACATAGCGCCGGGAAAGGTGGGCGGGATCCAACTAGGAGTGCACAGAACGCCGGGAAAGGTAGACAAGGCCCAACTGGGAGTGCAAGGAACGACGGGAAATTTGGACGGGACCCAACTGGAAGTGCACATAGCGCCGGGAAAGGTGGGCGGGATTCAACTAGGAGTGCACAGAACGCCGGGAAAGGTAGACAAGGCCCAACTGGGAGTGCACAGAACGACGGGAAATTTGGACGGGACCCAACTGGAAGTGCACATAGCGCCGGGAAAGGTGGGCGGGATTCAACTAGGAGTGCACAGAACGCCGGGAAAGGGAGACAAGGCCCAACTGGGAGTGCACAGAACGACGGGAAATCTGGACGGGACTCAACTGGGGGTGCACATAGCGCCGGGAAAGGTGGGCGGGATTCAACTAGGAGTGCACAGAACGCCGGGAAAGGTAGACAAGGGCCAACTGGGAGTGCACAGAACGACGGGAAATTTGGACGGGACCCAACTGGAAGTGCACATAGCGCCGGGAAAGGTGGGCGGGATTCAACTAGGAGTGCACAGAACGCCGGGAAAGGTAGACAAGGCCCAACTGGGAGTGCAAGGAACGACGGGAAATTTGGACGGGACCCAACTGGAAGTGCACATAGCGCCGGGAAAGGTGGGCGGGATTCAACTAGGAGTGCACAGAACGCCGGGAAAGGTAGACAAGGCCCAACTGGGAGTGCACAGAACGACGGGAAATTTGGACGGGACCCAACTGGAAGTGCACATAGCGCCGGGAAAGGTGGGCGGGATTCAACTAGGAGTGCACAGAACGCCGGGAAAGGTAGACAAGGCCCAACTGGGAGTGCACAGAACGACGGGAATTTTGGACGGGAGCCAACTGGGAGGGCAGATAGCGCCGGGAAAGGTGAGCGGGATTCAACTAGGAGTGCACAGAACGCCGGGAAAGGTAGACAAGGCCCAACTGGGAGTGCACAGAACGACGGGAAATTTGGACGGGACCCAACTGGAAGTGCACATAGCGCCGGGAAAGGTGGGCGGGATTCAACTAGGAGTGCACAGAACGCCGGGAAAGGTAGACAAGGCCCAACTGGGAGTGCAAGGAACGACGGGAAATTTGGACGGGACCCAACTGGAAGTGCACATAGCGCCGGGAAAGGTGGGCGGGATTCAACTAGGAGTGCACAGAACGCCGGGAAAGGTAGACAAGGCCCAACTGGGAGTGCACAGAACGACGGGAAATTTGGACGGGACCCAACTGGAAGTGCACATAGCGCCGGGAAAGGTGGGCGGGATTCAACTAGGAGTGCACAGAACGCCGGGAAAGGTAGACAAGGCCCAACTGGGAGTGCACAGAACGACGGGAAATTTGGACGGGACCCAACTGGAAGTGCACATAGCGCCGGGAAAGGTGGGCGGGATTCAACTAGGAGTGCACAGAACGCCGGGAAAGGTAGACAAGGCCCAACTGGGAGTGCACAGAACGACGGGAAATTTGGAGGGGGCCCAACTGGGAGTGTCCATAGCGCCGGGAAAGGTGGGCGGGATTCAACTAGGAGTGCACAGAACGCCGGGAAAGGTAGACAAGGCCCAACTGGGAGTGCACAGAACGACGGGAAATTTGGACGGGACCCAACTGGAAGTGCACATAGCGCCGGGAAAGGTGGGCGGGATTCAACTAGGAGTGCACAGAACGCCGGGAAAGGTAGACAAGGCCCAACTGGGAGGGCACAGAACGACGGGAAATTTGGACGGGGCCCAACTGGAAGTGCACATAGCGCCGGGAAAGGTGGGCGGGATTCAACTAGGAGTGCACAGAACGCCGGGAAAGGTAGACAAGGCCCAACTGGGAGTGCACAGAACGACGGGAAATTTGGACGGGACCCAACTGGAAGTGCACATAGCGCCGGGAAAGGTGGGCGGGATTCAACTAGGAGTGCACAGAACGCCGGGAAAGGTAGACAAGGCCCAACTGGGAGTGCAAGGAACGACGGGAAATTTGGACGGGACCCAACTGGAAGTGCACATAGCGCCGGGAAAGGTGGGCGGGATTCAACTAGGAGTGCACAGAACGCCGGGAAAGGTAGACAAGGCCCAACTGGGAGTGCACAGAACGACGGGAAATTTGGACGGGACTCAACTGGGAGTGCACATAGCGCCGGGAAAGGTGGGCGGGATTCAACTAGGAGTGCACAGAACGCCGGGAAAGGTAGACAAGGCCCAACTGGGAGTGCACAGAACGACGGGAAATTTGGACGGGACCCAACTGGAAGTGCACATAGCGCCGGGAAAGGTGGGCGGGATTCAACTAGGAGTGCACAGAACGCCGGGTAAGGTAGACAAGGCCCAACTGGGAGTGCACAGAACGACGGGAAATTTGGACGGGACCCAACTGGAAGTGCACATAGCGCCGGGAAAGGTGGGCGGGATTCAACTAGGAGTGCACAGAACGCCGGGAAAGGTAGACAAGGCCCAACTGGGAGTGCACAGAACGACGGGAAATCTGGACGGGACTCAACTGGGAGTGCACATAGCGCCGGGAAAGGTGGGCGGGATAAAACTAGGAGTGCACAGAACGCCGGGAAAGGTAGACAAGGCCCAACTGGGAGTGCAAGGAACGACGGGAAATTTGGACGGGACCCAACTGGAAGTGCACATAGCGCCGGGAAAGGTGGGCGGGATTCAACTAGGAGTGCACAGAACGCCGGGAAAGGTAGACAAGGCCCAACTGGGAGTGCACAGAACGACGGGAAATTTGGACGGCACCCAACTGGGAGTGTCCATAGCGCCGGGAAAGGTGGGCGGGATTCAACTAGGAGTGCACAGAACGCCGGGAAAGGTAGACAAGGCCCAACTGGGAGTGCACAGAACGACGGGAAATTTGGACGGGACCCAACTGGAAGTGCACATAGCGCCGGGAAAGGTGGGCGGGATTCAACTAGGAGTGCACAGAACGCCGGGAAAGGTAGACAAGGCCCAACTGGGAGTGCACAGAACGACGGGAAATTTGGACGGGACCCAACTGGAAGTGCACATAGCGCCGGGAAAGGTGGGCGGGATCCAACTAGGAGTGCACAGAACGCCGGGTAAGGTAGACAAGGCCCAACTGGGAGTGCACAGAACGACGGGAAATTTGGACGGGACCCAACTGGAAGTGCACATAGCGCCGGGAAAGGTGGGCGGGATTCAACTAGGAGTGCACAGAACGCCGGGAAAGGTAGACAAGGCCCAACTGGGAGTGCACAGAACGACGGGAAATTTGGACGGGACCCAACTGGGAGTGTCCATAGCGCCGGGAAAGGTGGGCGGGATAAAACTAGGAGTGCACAGAACGCCGGTAAAGGTAGACAAGGCCCAACTGGGAGTGCACAGAACGACGGGAAATTTGGACGGCACCCAACTGGGAGTGTCCATAGCGCCGGGAAAGGTGGGCGGGATTCAACTAGGAGTGCACAGAACGCCGGGAAAGGTAGAAAAGGCCCAACTGGGAGTGCACAGAACGACGGGAAATTTGGACGGGACCCAACTGGATGTGCACATAGCGCCGGGAAAGATGGGCGGGATCCAACTAGGAGTGCCCAAAAAGCCGGGAAAGGTAGACAAGGCCCAACTGGGAGTGCACAGAACGACGGGAAATTTGGACGGGACCCAACTGGAAGTGCACATAGCGCCGGGAAAGGTGGGCGGGATTCAACTAGGAGTGCACAGAACGCCGGGAAAGGTAGACAAGGCCCAACTGGGAGTGCACAGAACGACGGGAAATTTGGACGGGACCCAACTGGAAGTGCACATAGCGCCGGGAAAGGTGGGCCGGATTCAACTAGGAGTGCACAGAGCGCCGGGAAAGGTAGACAAGGCCCAACTGGGAGTGCACAGAACGACGGGAAAATTGGACGGGACCCAACTGGAAGTGCACATAGCGCCGGGAAAGGTGGGGGGGAGTCAACTAGGGGTGCACAGAACGCCGGGAAAGGGAGACAAGGCCCAACTGCGAGTGCACAGAACGACGGGAAATTTGGACGGGACCCAACTGGAAGTGCACATAGCGCCGGGAAAGGTGGGCGGGATTCAACTAGGAGTGCACAGAACGCCGGGAAAGGTAGACAAGGCCCAACTGGGAGTGCACAGAACGACGGGAAATTTGGACGGGACCCAACTGGAAGTGCACATAGCGCCGGGAAAGGTGGGCGGGATTCAACTAGGAGTGCACAGAACGCCGGGAAAGGTAGACAAGGCCCAACTGGGAGTGCACAGAACGACGGGAAATTTGGACGGGACCCAACTGGAAGTGCACATAGCGCCGGGAAAGGTGGGCGGGATCCAACTAGGAGTGCACAGAACGCCGGGAAAGGTAGACAAGGCCCAACTGGGAGTGCACAGAACGACGGGAAATTTGGACGGGACCCAACTGGAAGTGCACATAGCGCCGGGAAAGGTGGGCGGGATTCAACTAGGAGTGCACAGAACGCCGGGAAAGGTAGACAAGGCCCAACTGGGAGTGCACAGAACGACGGGAAATTTGGACGGGACCCAACTGGAAGTGCACATAGCGCCGGGAAAGGTGGGCGGGATTCAACTAGGAGTGCACAGAACGCCGGGAAAGGTAGACAAGGCCCAACTGGGAGTGCACAGAACGACGGGAAATCTGGACGGGACTCAACTGGGAGTGCACATAGCGCCGGGAAAGGTGGGCGGGATTCAACTAGGAGTGCACAGAACGCCGGGAAAGGTAGACAAGGCCCAACTGGGAGTGCACAGAACGACGGGAAATTTGGACGGGACCCAACTGGAAGTGCACATAGCGCCGGGAAAGGTGGGCGGGATTCAACTAGGAGTGCACAGAACGCCGGGAAAGGTAGACAAGGCCCAACTGGGAGTGCAAGGAACGACGGGAAATTTGGACGGGACCCAACTGGAAGTGCACATAGCGCCGGGAAAGGTGGGCGGGATTCAACTAGGAGTGCACAGAACGCCGGGAAAGGTAGACAAGGCCCAACTGGGAGTGCACAGAACGACGGGAAATTTGGACGGGACCCAACTGGAAGTGCACATAGCGCCGGGAAAGGTGGGCGGGATTCAACTAGGAGTGCACAGAACGCCGGGAAAGGTAGACAAGGCCCAACTGGGAGTGCACAGAACGACGGGAAATTTGGACGGGACCCAACTGGAAGTGCACATAGCGCCGGGAAAGGTGGGCGGGATTCAACTAGGAGTGCACAGAACGCCGGGAAAGGTAGACAAGGCCCAACTGGGAGTGCACAGAACGACGGGAAATTTGGACGGGACCCAACTGGAAGTGCACATAGCGCCGGGAAAGGTGGGCGGGATTCAACTAGGAGTGCACAGAACGCCGGGAAAGGTAGACAAGGCCCAACTGGGAGTGCACAGAACGACGGGAAATTTGGACGGGACCCAACTGGAAGTGCACATAGCGCCGGGAAAGGTGGGCGGGATTCAACTAGGAGTGCACAGAACGCCGGGAAAGGTAGACAAGGCCCAACTGGGAGTGCAAGGAACGACGGGAAATTTGGACGGGACCCAACTGGGAGTGCACATAGCGCCGGGAAAGGTGGGCGGGATTCAACTAGGAGTGCACAGAACGCCGGGAAAGGTAGACAAGGCCCAACTGGGAGTGCAAGGAACGACGGGAAATTTGGACGGGACCCAACTGGAAGTGCACATAGCGCCGGGAAAGGTGGGCGGGATTCAACTAGGAGTGCACAGAACGCCGGGAAAGGTAGACAAGGCCCAACTGGGAGTGCACAGAACGACGGGAAATCTGGACGGGACTCAACTGGGAGTGCACATAGCGCCGGGAAAGGTGGGCGGGATAAAACTAGGAGTGCACAGAACGCCGGGAAAGGTAGACAAGGCCCAACTGGGAGTGCACAGAACGACGGGAAATTTGGACGGGACCCAACTGGAAGTGCACATAGCGCCGGGAAAGGTGGGCGGGATTCAACTAGGAGTGCACAGAACGCCGGGAAAGGTAGACAAGGCCCAACTGGGAGTGCAAGGAACGACGGGAAATTTGGACGGGACCCAACTGGAAGTGCACATAGCGCCGGGAAAGGTGGGCGGGATTCAACTAGGAGTGCACAGAACGCCGGGAAAGGTAGACAAGGCCCAACTGGGAGTGCACAGAACGACGGGAAATTTGGACGGGACCCAACTGGAAGTGCACATAGCGCCGGGAAAGGTGGGCGGGATTCAACTAGGAGTGCACAGAACGCCGGGAAAGGTAGACAAGGCCCAACTGGGAGTGCACAGAACGACGGGAAATTTGGACGGGACCCCACTGGAAGTGCACATAGCGCCGGGAAAGGTGGGCGGGATTCAACTAGGAGTGCACAGAGCGCCGGGAAAGGTAGACAAGGCCCAACTGGGAGTGCACAGAACGACGGGAAATTTGGACGGGACCCAACTGGAAGTGCACATAGCGCCGGGAAAGGTGGGCGGGATTCAACTAGGAGTGCACAGAACGCCGGGAAAGGTAGACAAGGCCCAACTGGGAGTGCACAGAACGACGGGAAATTTGGACGGGACCCAACTGGAAGTGCACATAGCGCCGGGAAAGGGGGGCGGGATTTAACTAGGAGGGCACAGAACGCCGGGAAAGGTAGACAAGGCCCAACTGGGAGTACACAGACCGACGGGAACTTTGGCCGGCCCCCAACTGGAAGTGCACATAGCGCCGGGAAAGGTGGGCGGGATTCAACTAGGAGTGCACAGAACGCCGGGAAAGGTAGACAAGGCCCAACTGGGAGTGCAAGGAACGACGGGAAATTTGGACGGGACCCAACTGGAAGTGCACATAGCGCCGGGAAAGGTAGGCGGGATAAAACTAGGAGTGCACAGAACGCCGGGAAAGGTAGACAAGGACCAACTGGGAGTGCACAGAACGACGGGAAATTTGGACGGGGCCCAACTGGAAGTGCACATAGCGCCGGGAAAGGTGGGCAGGAATCAACTAGGAGTGCACAGAACGCCGGGAAAGGTAGACAAGGCCCAACTGGGAGTGCACAGAACGACGGAAATTTGGACGGGACCCAACTGGAAGTGCACATAGCGCCGGGAAAGGTGGGCGGGATTCAACTAGGAGTGCACAGAACGCCGGGAAAGGTAGACAAGGCCCAACTGGGAGTGCACAGAACGACGGGAAATTTGGACGGGACCCAACTGGAAGTGCACATAGCGCCGGGAAAGGTGGGCGGGATTCAACTAGGAGTGCACAGAACGCCGGGAAAGGTAGACAAGGCCCAACTGGGAGTGCACAGAACGACGGGAAATTTGGACGGGACCCAACTGGAAGTGCACATAGCGTCGGGAAAGGTGGGCGGGATTCAACTAGGAGTGCACAGAACGCCGGGAAAGGTAGACAAGGCCCAACTGGGAGTGCAAGGAACGACGGGAAATTTGGACGGGACCCAACTGGAAGTGCACATAGCGCCGGGAAAGGTGGGCGGGATTCAACTAGGAGTGCACAGAACGCCGGGAAAGTAGACAAGGCCCAACTGGGAGTGCACAGAACGACGGGAAATTTGGACGGGACCCAACTGGAAGTGCACATAGCGCCGGGAAAGGTGGGCGGGCTTCAACTAGGAGGGCACAGAACGCCGGGTAAGGTAGACAAGGCCCAACTGGGAGTGCACAGAACGACGGGAAATTTGGACGGGACCCCACTGGAAGTGCACATAGCGCCGGGAAAGGTGGGCGGGATTCAACTAGGAGTGCACAGAACGCCGGGAAAGGTAGACAAGGCCCAACTGGGAGTGCACAGAACGACGGGAAATTTGGACGGGACCCAACTGGAAGTGCACATAGCGCCGGGAAAGGTGGGCGGGATTCAACTAGGAGTGCACAGAACGCCGGGAAAGTAGACAAGGCCCAACTGGGAGTGCAAGGAACGACGGGAAATTTGGACGGGACCCAACTGGAAGTGCACATAGCGCCGGGAAAGGTGGGCGGGATAAAACTAGGAGTGCACAGAACGCCGGGAAAGGTAGACAAGGCCCAACTGGGAGTGCAAGGAACGACGGGAAATTTGGACGGGACTCAACTGGGAGTGTACAGAACGACGGGAAATTTGGACGGGACCCAAGTTGGAGTGCACATAGCGCAGGGAAAGGTGGGCGGGATAAAACTAGGAGTGCACAGAACGCCGGGAAAGGTAGACAAGGCCCAACTGGGAGTGCAAGGAACGACGGGAAATTTGGACGGGACCCAACTGGGAGTGTCCATAGCGCCGGGAAAGGTGGGCGGGATAAAACTAGGAGTGCACAGAACGCCGGGAAAGGTAGACAAGGCCCAACTGGGAGTGCAAGGAACGACGGGAAATTTGGACGGGACCCAACTGGAAGTGCACATAGCGCCGGGAAAGGTGGGCGGGATTCAACTAGGAGTGCACAGAACGCCGGGAAAGGTAGACAAGGCCCAACTGGGAGTGCACAGAACGACGGGAAATCTGGACGGGACTCAACTGGGAGTGCACATAGCGCCGGGAAAGGTGGGCGGGATAAAACTAGGAGTGCACAGAACGCCGGGAAAGGTAGACAAGGCACAACTGGGAGTGCAAGGAACGACGGAAAATTTGGACAGGACCCAACTGGAAGTGCACATAGCGCCGGGAAAGGTGGGCGGGATTCAACTAGGAGTGCACAGAACGCCGGGAAAGGTAGACAAGGCCCAACTGGGAGAGCAAGGAACGACGGGAAATTTGGACGGGACCCAACTGGAAGTGCACATAGCGCCGGGAAAGGTGGGCGGGATTCAACTAGGAGTGCACATAGCGCCGGGAAAGGTGGGCGGGATAAAACTAGGAGTGCACAGAACGCCGGGAAAGGTAGACAAGGCCCAACTGGGAGTGCAAGGAACAACGGGAAATTTGGACGGGACTCAACTGGGAGCGTACAGAACGACGGGAAATTTGGACAGGACCCAACTGGAAGTGCACATAGCGCCGGGAAAGGTGGGCGGGATAAAACTAGGAGTGCACAGAACGCCGGGAAAGGTAGACAAGGCCCAACTGGGAGTGCAAGGAACGACGGGAAATTTGGACGGGACCCAACTGGAAGTGCACATAGCGCCGGGAAAGGTGGGCGGGATTCAACTAGGAGTGCACAGAACGCCGGGAAAGGTAGACAAGGCCCAACTGGGAGTGCACAGAACGACGGGAAATTTGGACAGGACCCAACTGGAAGTGCACATAGCGCCGGGAAAGGTGGGCGGGATTCAACTAGGAGTGCACAGAACGCCGGGAAAGGTAGACAAGGCCCAACTGGGAGTGCAAGGAACGACGGGAAATTTGGACGGGACCCAACTGGAAGTGCACATAGCGCCGGGAAATTTGGACAGGACCCAACTGGGAGTGCACATAGCGCCGGGAAAGGTGGGCGGGATAAAACTAGGAGTGCACAGAACGCCGGGAAAGGTAGACAAGGCCCAACTGGGAGTGCAAGGAACGACGGGAAATTTGGACGGGACTCAACTGGGAGTGTACAGAACGACGGGAAATTTGGACGGAACCCAACTGGAAGTGCACATAGCGCCGGGAAAGGTGGGCGGGATAAAACTAGGAGTGCACAGAACGCCGGGAAAGGTAGACAAGGCCCAACTGGGAGTGCAAGGAACGACGGGAAATCTGGACGGGACTTAACTGGGAGTGCACATAGCGCCGGGAAAGGTGGGTGGGATCCAAGTAGGTGTGCACAGAGCGTTGGGAAACTGTGTGGGACTCAAATGAAAGTGCGCAGAGCGCCGAGGAAAGTGTGTGAGACTCAACCAGAAGTGTGCCGGGAAAATAAAATGAAATTCGAAACTGTTTTGCTTTGCTATAAAAGGGTTATGATTTGGCAGAATGGTATTCCTCAGAAGCTCGTTAAAAGATGTGAAATACTCACTGCATTAGATTCGGCATAGGATTTGATACCGAAGAAACGTTTAAAATATGTTGAAATGATGTATTACTGATTTGGAGGTGCACTTTTTTACTTAACATCGAAAATTTAGTGTGGAATTCGAAGGCCAAATCACGCGCTATCTGGAAACAAACGAATGCATACAGCTAATGTTTGTTTCTGTTATATCGCACGTGCCTAAAAAGCTTCATTTTAAAAATTTAAAGAGGAAGTAATATCACACAATGAGAATGTGAATCCTGTCAGTACTCAGTAATGTATGTACTCAGTAAGACGCGCGTGATATGGCCTTTCAACTCCATACTAAATTTTCGATGGTTAGTGAAAAAGTGCACCGCCAAATCAGTAGTACATCATTTCTACATATTTTAAACGTTTCTTCGGTGTTAAATCCTATGCCAAATCTAATGCAGTAGATATTTCACATCTTTTAACGAGCTTCTCAGGAATACCACTGTGCCAAATCATAAACCTTTTATAGCGAAGCAAAACAGTTTAGAATTGAAGATTTGTTTTCATATTTTTATTACTATGCATATATGAAGATTGAAGTTTGTATGCTAACATGCTGTAAATGCAATGAAGTACTACTGTTTGTTCAAATATGGATGTTTTCGAAGGCTTGCCTTGAGTACCTGGTTTATTTTTTACCGTTCTACCGGATATCCGCATCCGAATGATTTAAAAATTGGCATTATCTGAATCGATCCATTATCCGAAAATTTGAAAAAAACGCATTATCTGAATCGAACCAATATCCGGGAATTTTAAAATCGGCGTTATCCGAATCGATCCATTATCCGAAGAACTACCTTCGGATAACAAGTATAGTGGTAGGCGTATGCGGAATGGGGGCAGTATTGTCCATGTCGACGTGAAATCGTGTTCCGCACTCGTCGGCAACTGCCTCGCAGTTCAAAGATGATCTGGTGAAACCCATGGTCCCAGCACGATTTTGGTGGCACTTCATGTAGCAACAGCGGTTGTCCGGAACTGCCGGCCGGAATTTCATACCTGTGTATGTACATATAAGAGTTGTACCTCTATCGCGTCATAACAAAGAATACTAACGAAAAAAGCTAACAGCAACAGTGATTAAAGGCAGTGTTCACTATAGAAAACCGTATTACAGATTTCGATGTTTTTGGGTAGGTAAGTCCACTAAAATGAGGTTAATAGGGAAATGCCCCAACGAACACTTAAATGTTGGAGAACAACTGTTTAAAGGTAGTGTTCACGATAATCTTCAATTTTGACATTATTCGCTATAGGTATTGATTAAGTGGCCCCCGGGTGGAATCAAAATGTCGCAGAAATTAAGAAGAACGCGCCAGAAGTACACGAAGTCCATAAAGGCACAGTCCAAGCTCAGGGATGAAATCTGAGATTCTCACACAATTCTGGAGTAGACCCACCCTATATAACACCTGCCAAGTGCGAGCTCTCATTTCCTGCGGATAAGTTAGATATAGGCGGATGCCAATCTGGGGAGCCCCCATCAAGGAGCCACTTTTGCACGCCCCATTCACGATCTTCCGAGCTCAACAGTTGTGAGATGAGTAACGATTTTCGAGCAAGATCCCCGTTCTTTCCTTAATTCTCAGCCTCTCTATCCATTCAGGTTCGCTCGCATTTAGCTTGACTTATACGGTTGGCTTTCGCCTGACGCGGCCATTCCGCATCTTCACCGAAGTGTGCCGTCCTAGTAGTCAGCCGTGTCCATTTGTCACGGTCCTCAGCTACAATTTGAGCACAATCCATCCATTTGTCGCTATTCCACTTCCTGCAAACTAAAACATCGAGCCTGAATTGCCTTCCGATGCCGAGTGATTTCAAATCCTCCTTCACCACATCTGTCTAAATTTTTCGCCTACGTCCTGGCGGCCGTTTCCAGTCAGGACTCGGAAGCATCCTTAGAGCGTGTTAAACAAGACTATCTGGCGGTCTTCCCAAAATATGCCCGAACAGACGAAGACGACCTTCCGTTGCCGGTTGAGATGGCGTTGGAAGATGTTGGCACCTCCCTCATGTCAAACGTTGATGTAAGGCGTCAATCTCTCTGTAGAGATCTTCGTTGTGGCACATCCGCGGCCAGAAATATCCGAGCAAACGTCTAAACAGCTTCCTCTCCGTGCAATCCAACCTTTCCATCTACGTCTTCGGTGCTGCCCACGTCTCCGATCCTTATATCATGATAGGGCGAATAGCGGATAAGTAGACGCGCAACTTAACTTCCTTCGCGATGGGGGTAGGCCACAATACGTGATTAGAGAATGGAATGCAGACGTAGCTTTCGCACATCGTTGTTGAATATCCGCTGCATAACAACCATCGTTCTTCAGCAAACAGCCCAAACAACAGAAATCGTCCACCAGTTCGATACGTTCTCCGTCCACACAAATTCCCGTTGTAAGCCTCTAAGAGACCCACATCTGCTTGCATTTGTCGGGACGAAGACGAAGTCCATAGGCTGCGGCATACTTCGAAACGAGGTTCACAATCCTTTGCAGTTTTGCGTTGTTTTCAGCGAAAAACACAATGTCGTCGGCGTACTCCAGGTCGACAAGGGAGCGTCCTGATGGTGTTAGGATCACATTCGCAGGAAACTGTTCTGCAACTCTACGCATGATGTCATCAACGGCGAAGTTGAATAGAGAAGGTCCTGTTACAGCTCCTTGCCTTACTCCTGTTTTCACCTCGAAAGCTGACGCAAACACGACAGGCGTACGAACTGCTGCTGTTGTTCCGTTGTTCATGTCCTCGATTAGTCGAACATACTTTTCCGGGACTCCATCGGCTCGCAGAGCCTTGAGCAATCGATCACGATGACGAGAGTCGAATGCGGCTCCAAGGTTCAAAAGAAGAAAGCTATAATGGCTTCGAATACCGCTGCCACGTTTCAATTACTCTTCTCACGACGAACACTTGGTCGATGGTCGATATTTCAGGTCGAAAACCGGCTCGCTCCTCTCTGGTCGTTTCCTCACGATGTTTGATAAGTCGCTCGAGAACGATACGTTCTAAAACCTTGTACATGACACGAAGTAGAGAGATTCCTCTATAGTTCTTAGGATCCGTGACGGATAGCTTCTTGTGAAGAGGTACGATGATCGCATGTCTCCACGAATCGGGTATCCTTTCGCTCATCCATATGGCACGGATGGTGTTGGTCACTTCACGAATCCCTGACCGAGGTAGAGCTTTCAACATTTCAGCAGTGATGTTGTCATCTCCACCTGCCTTTCCATTCTTCATTTTCCGGACACAATCCAAAACTTCAGAATCAGTCGGCGGTTCCTCACTGACATCGTAATGGGCTCTCTGAACATGCCGGAGCTCATGTACTGATGGCGCTGGACGATTCAGTAATGAACTGAAGTAATCCTTCCATATTGGCAGCGTCGCATCACCAACTGCAACTCCATTGGTAGTGTTCAAGACAGGAGAACATCTCTTCATCTTCCCGCTATACTGTCGCAGCAACGTGTAGGCTTTCCTCGGATTCTTCTTCTCCCAAGCCTTCTCGAACTCCTTAGCTCTACACGTCCACTCTCGTTCGCGGTCACTTTGAAACTGCCGACGCAACTTCCTCCTCAGACATTTCTCCTCCACGAAGTTTCCTGCAGTTCGGAGAGCACATACTCTGTTGTAGGTAGATGTTGTTTCCTCTGACAAGGGACGACCTCCCGGGGGTAGAGACGTCATAAAAAAAGTTCTTCTGAATGTTGTGGGGAATGAATATAGTAACATTACTGTATGTTCGGTTTTACCTGTGGACCATCCGGTAGAGCGAAAAATTGGAAAAACATGAAACATTAGCGGGTGCATTCTCTTCAACAGACCACCATGGCTGTGCTTTCGGTTTTTCAGAAGCAAAAATTGGCTGGCTTCTTTATCTAACGCCCATCTACCTCAATCTGCTCTATTTGGATCAATATGGGGACATTTTTTTCGACTTTTTTTTCGCCTTATGCTCACTCACCCTTGAACTCCAAATAATCGATTAAAAAATTCTGCGTGTTCGCGCCAAGTTTAGTAGTTTTCGATGAAGGGTCCGCAGATGTATTGGGCAACCAATTGTCGCCTTCTGAAAATAAAAACTGCGGCCATGATGCTAATTTTAAACAAAGAATTTATCGCTTTGCTTCTTACAATGGCAATGCTTTTTTCTCCGACGATTTGCAAACCACTTTTATGTGTTCAAGAAAGGTGTTCTCTTTTACTTAAGCAAAGTAATATACAAAGTTAGGAGATGCTAACATTACAATATTTCTCAATGAACCCGAAATGCTAGGACAAGAAGGTGAGAAGAATAATTTTTTGAATAAGGAGAGGAAATGCTCATAAACTACAGGGATTTACGCGATAGAAATTGTAAATCCAGTAGGATTGGAAAAAGTAAGTTGAAATGTGAATGATAAACCTCGTGGTTAAACAATCGAATAAATGCAAACAGTTTTTCCAGAAGACGCATTGCGGGAATCGAACACGCAACCCAGCATCCTGTGTTGCCGGTTCGATTCCCGCAATGCGTCTTCGTAGTTTAGCATTCCCCATCGTTATCCTCTCGATCATCCCTGCACGGGGGCTCGGGCAATTTAAGTCAAGTGATACGAGGAATGGAATGCACAGTGAGCTCGGAAACGGCTTATATTTCACGAATGGGCCAGAATCAAACCGTCGAACCTTGTATAGGGCAACTTTATTGTAAATTAATGTGTGCCGAGCATACGAACTCACTCCAGCTGCTCCGAGTAGGAGGTTACAGGTAGTTTCAAATGGTTTTTTGCCTTTTTCTGTAATATCGGAAGGCCTTTAGGAGAAATTCAACATATTGTTACTCTATCCATTCCCCACAACTCTCAGAAGAACTTTTTTGAGGACGTCTCCTCCCTCGTGAGGTCGTTCCTTGTGAGACGTGGGCGAGCTTCTTCTTGGACTGTACAACCGGGAGTGCCTCTTTCGAAGCGTCCCGGATGCACTTGACGAAAGAGCCCGTGTCGCAAAGTTTCTTCTTAGTCCGTACTCCAATATGAATAGAAGCGCGTTGTCAGAATTTCCTTCTGCATTATTCATCCCTGAGACTTGTCATATCAATCCTCTGGAGAGGCTTAGCCCCTCGCTTCCTCTTATGAATCCTCGCAGTGAAGTTCAACAGAACTGGACTGTGATCTGAATCGAATGCGACATCCCACACAGCTCGAGATCTTCGAATGCCCGATACTGGAATATTCCTCGTCAGAACATAGCCGAGCTGTAGTTTCAAAGTTGTCATCTTCCGCAACATGTCATCTTGCTCTTCCAGAGATAGCTGGGTTGGCCCTGCCACGTGAGCTGATGGCGGCGATGATTCCTCTTGAATGTCAATGCAATGATCAGATCACTGCTTTCACAAAAGTCGACAAGGCGGTAGCCATTGTCCGATGTTTGCTCCACTGGGTAGAACCATTTACCAAGTACTTCGGATTCCTGATCAAATCTTCGCGTTTGCGTCGATTCCCACGACAACAGCATGTTGACAAGGTATCCTGGCTAGCAAAGTATTGAGTTTCTCGTAGAAGGCCTCCTTGGAATTGTCTTCGGCGGTTTCGGTGGGCGCAGGAGCACTCACTATCCGCAGATTGAATCCTCTGTGATCCCGCAGTCGCACAAATGCATTCCTACACGACGTTGAGCCGAATTCATCGATCATATCATTGTAGTCCTTCCTTACAGCTATCGCACAGCCTCCCACTCTCCTATCACCAGCGTTACCGGAGTAGATGGCGCACTCTCCGACGTTGATGACGGGTTTATCCTTGAAGCGAGTTTTCTGCAAAGCAGCAAACGGTGCATGGAAATAGCTTAGAAGGTTGGACAGCGCAGATTGTTGGATATCACTCGACAATGACCGGCAATTCAGGGTGGCGAAATTGTGGCTTGTGGCCAAAGACTCCATGAACTCCCTTGGTAAGGATCCTAAGGTGTTATGGACCAGAGGCGTTAGTGTGCCGGATATCGCTCGAACTATATCGCTCGAACGTTCCCTGTGTACACTCAAACGTCTGCTGGGTTCAGTAGAAGCAGGGGCACCAACGAGCAGGTACCAACAGACTTGCATACACACACCTAATCGCTCGCATATTTGTCATAATATGCGTGCAGCAGCGCAAACCACAGTGACCAGCAGTGCCAGTGCGGTCCGAGCCGACTGTATGTGGTCCCTGAGAATTCGTACGATGTGAATGTGAAGTTCAACTGAATGGTTCTAGTACATACGTCCGCTGAAGTTATTCGTTGTATGTTGTCCAACAGCTGTAATATTTCACCTGTTAGTGCCGCATATAAATATTCATCAGTCGCTAAATTTTGAGCAAAATATTGCTACTGATAATTCACCTTCCTAAAGCTTCAAAAACTTATAGGGTAGCTCAAGCTTATCCAGAGATCGGGAAGCCTGCCATCTGTAAAAACTCAGTTTTGGCTCCATAACATTTCTTCAAAATGGGTTACATTGATCGGCTAATCTCCCTGATGCAGTGTGTATTGTGTTCGTTCTTCCTCGTGACATTCCCATCACTCTATCACTTCTTTCTCGGCCTCCACCTTCTCGCTGTCAAAACAGAGGTTCACAACACAGACGCTAGCAACTTGCCAACGCTCACGGGAGCATACCTACAATTTTCGTTCAGTGTTTTCACTTGATTGATTTGAGGTGCCTTTTTGCGCTGTCGGCTGTTTCATCAGCGAAGTCGAAGAAGCTGTTTTCTTCCGACTGCAAGAGTAGCCCCGGATGAATGCTGGTATTTTTCTATGATTCACCAAAAAAGTTTTGTTTTTGCGCCTCATCAAAGTCAAGTTCCACTCTCTTAACGTTGTCAGCAAGGTTGGTGCAGAGTTCGATTCCATATGCATCTGCCGCCTTATTGAAGTCCGTCAAGGTGATCTCGTATAACTCTTAAAGGCAGTGTTCACGATAAATTTCACTTCCGATATCTCCACGGCTTACGGAAGGTCTGGTGCCCTATATAGCAAGGCATGCTTAAAAAGAAGCAAAAAGCTCTAAGCAGTCGAGAGATCGAGAGATAAAACGGAGCGTTTTTGAGCAAAAATAGGCCGTCTCTTGTTTGCGTTGATTTTTGAGCGTGGAGGAATAGACCGCTACTAGGATGATACCTATCAGTGCAATGAAGCGATCAGCTTACTTATCAGCACTTCCTTGACTTGATCATTCCTATAATCTGAGTTTTCATTTGTTCTTTTTGAGGGGCAGATCTGGGGCACGAGGCGTGTCTGGGGCACCAAAACGCTTGTTTGCAGCCGTTATTGTGCCGCTCCTGGCTCGTTTTCTACCGTTCTTTCGACCTTAGGAGCCTAGGATCCTTCTCGACTATCATTTCACCGTGGAAAGTCAACGAGGATGATCATCGTGAACGCTGCCTTCAAGATAATTTTGTCGAAGATCGCTGCAGGCACAGCTCTAGCTTTTCTCATATGAGATGATTGATCCTCATAGCACGGCCATGTATGATCCGTGAAGGATGTAGCCGAGCAACGATTGAGATGGGCGCTACACTGGGATAGAACGCCCGGCAGGTGAGAACCCACTGTCGCCTCTGTATCAGATCGACGATGAGGTGTGTCGGGCTGGTGTTGGGGTGACGAGAAGCATAACCCTCTGAAATCGCTCCGTGTTTTCACGTTCATATAGCCAAGTCCTGTAAGCTCTGACGCTGATCAAATGGAACGCAGAACGTCTAAAAAAAGACATTTCCCAACAGTTGGACCCGCAGGTAGGTTATGGATTTGGCATTGCTGTGGAATGTCGTTAAATTCTTTTTTTTCATTTCGGCTTTCAACTTGATTCTTAAAATGTTGTGAAATTGTTGAATTCACTCCGCAGTCATTGGTATATGTATGCAGCCGACGCAATCATTAAAGGCACTGTTCACGATAAACTTCGTCCTTGAGCCCTCAATGAAAAACATTTGTGGTAGCCCTCAAAAGGAGGACTGTGTTGAGAAAAAAACGGATCTAAATGCATTCTCAGGGGCAAAAAAACGGTTTTGAAGATTATCCCAGTGGGCAAAGCCGGTCTCTTTGGGTCAAGTTGTTGGCATCGACACCGACACAGCTCCATCATTGCCATTCATTGACCTGCGATCATCAGCAGTGGTTTTTGTCGAATTACGCACGGATTGGACAGATTTTCGCCTGACGAATATTTCCGATGTTTTCGGCAACTAATTCTCAAACCTAGCTTTCTTTCCATTAATAACCACTGCCGGCTATCGCAGTTCAAAGCTTGGCAGTGATAGAGACGTATCGGTGTCTGTAGAGGACTACAACTAGACTCAAGGAGGCCGGCCTTGCCCACTGTGGTAATCTTCAAAACAATTTTTTGCTTCTGGGAAGGCGTTCAAATCCGTTTTTTCAGCACTGGTCTGTTTCTGAGAGCTTCACCATTGTTTTTCAGAGAAATTCGAGGTCTATCGTGAACAGCGCCTTTTAAATGTAGTGAAATTGTTGCGAATATATTGGACAGGCGCTTCATAAATTACCAAAGTTCATCCACGCGACTAAAGGAAGTCCGCAAGTTTTCCTCCTGTTTTAAAATTTTAACGAGCAAAAATACCTTAATTGACTTTTCCTGAGTTCTTCCGAAGACACCAAGGATAGCCACTTTCAACTTGTTTTCGGGATCTTCCCTTTAAAATTCCGCTTACTCTCATTTTATTGGTAACAAGATCTTCACAGTCATAAGGATAATTCCTTATCGCATACACTTCCTTAGTTGAAATTCCTCGCACTATATACGAACTTGCTTTTCTAATGAACCTACTAAATACAGAAAACAACGCATTTTCATCGAACTCGCCTGCGATCGAACGACGGCGAAATGTATAATTCTTGTTGGAGACAACTGTAACCTTCCAGACGCACTGTTTTTGTTCCAAGGTTCATTTTGAGACTGTTGAACAGAGAGGTTTCGAGAACTTGGCGATGCTAATTTTAGGAGATCAGCTGGGAATGTCATTTTACGTGCACTCTGAACAGAAAAAAAACATGAAGTTATTTTGAAAATTCATCATCTTGAGCATTCTCGTTTTTCATTGCAGATTTTATTCTTCTCATAACAATGCAAGGCGTATGTCTCTCCTAGCTACTACTTAGTTCTCTGGATTTCTCGGCTATTTCGTGGTGCTCGACACCGATCAATATGCTTATAACTCCTCCGTTTATATTCGTACTTATTTCCCTCGTAGAAAATTATTTGGGCCATCTCTCTAGTCTTTTTCTTGAGATGATGGAGTCGATTTACGACCTAACCAACAGACAGCTGATGTCTGTTGTAGTGTAATAGATAACTGTAAAAAGCCGACTCATTGTGTGAAAACACACTCGCAAACATACAACGCAGAATTCTTTTCAGAGCTTTTTTTGCAGAAAGCGATGTCACGTAATTTATAGTTGCTATAAATTTTCGGGGAGTGAATTAAGCATGAGTAGGAAGACCTGCGGTGTTCGCAGTGTCGGCAGTGTCGCGATCAGCGCGAATTTCGCCGCAAAAGCATGAACAATGGACGCTCTCACGTTCATTCACAAGACTAGGACTCATGAAGCGACCATACGTATTAATCCCTGACTCTGGGATGGAGCCTTACCGGCTGCGTGCGGTAGCGCAACGTGCTCACTTGTGCAAGATAGCCTGCGATAGGATAAATAATCAGGGGTCGAAGAATACTAGGAATAGTGGGGGTGTGTATACAAGTCTGTTGGTACCTGCTCGTTGGTGCCCCTGCTTCTACTGAACCCAGCAGACGTTTGAGTGTACACAGGGAACGTTCGAGCGATATAGCGTGCACAACTATATCGCGAAAGTATCCCGCACATTGCATAAAGGTGTCGCCGTCCGGCACACTAAGGCCTCTGGTCCATAACACCTTAGGATCCGTACCTAGGGAGTCACGGAGTCTTTGGCCACAAGCCACAATTTCGCCACCCTGAACTGTCGATCGCTGTCGAGTGATATCCAAAAAACTGCGCTATCCAGACTTCTGAGCTATTTCCATGCGCCGTTTGCTGCTTTGCAGGAAACCCGCCTCAAGGATAGACCCGTCATCAGCGTCGGAGAGTACACCATCTACTGCGGTAACGCTGACGATAGGAGAGTGGGAGGCTGTGCAATAGCTGTAAGGAAGGATTTCAATGGTATGGTCAAGGAGTTCGGCTCAACGTCGTGTCGGAATGCATTCGTACGACTGCGGGATCACAGAGGATTCAATCTGTGGATAGTGAGTGCTCATGCGCCCACTGAAACCGCCGAAGACAATTCGAAGGATGCGTTTTATGAGGAACTCAATACGTTGCTGGCCAGGATACCTTGTCAACATGCTGTTGTCGTGGGGATTGACGCAAATGCGAAGATGGGACTTGATCAGGAATCCGAAGTACTCGGTAAATGGTTCTACCCAGTGGAGCAAACATCGGACAATGGCTACCGCCTTGTCGACTTTTGTGAACGCAGTGGTCTGATTATTGCATCGACATTCAAGAGGAATCATCGCCGCCATCAGCTTACGTGGCAGGGACCAACCCGGCTATCTCCAGAAGAGCAGCGGAAGCGGAAGATGACAACTTTGAAACTACAGCTTGACTATGTCCTGACGAGGAATATTCCAGTATCGGACATTCGAAGATCTAGAGCTGTGTGGGATGTCGCATTCGATTCGGATCACCGTCCTGTTCTGTTGAACTTCACTGCGAGGATTCATAAGAGGAAGCGAGGGGCTCAGCCTCTCCAGAGGATTGACATGACAAGTCTCAGAGATGAAGAGTGCAGAAGGAATTTCCGACAACGCGTTTCTATTCACATCGGAGTACGGACTAAGAAGAAACTTTGCGACGCGGATTCTTTTGTCAAATGCATCCAGGACGCTTCGAAAGAGGCACTCCCGGTTGTACAGCCTAAGAAGAAGTTCGCCTACGTCTCAGAAGAAACAACATCTACCTACAACAGAGTATGTGCTCTCCGAACTGCAGGAAACTTCGTGGAGGAGAAGCGTCTGAGGAGGAAGTTGCGTCGGCAGCTTCAAAGTGACCGCGAACGAGTGGACGTGTAGAGCTAAGGAGTTCGAGAAGGCTTGGGAGGAGAAGAATCCGAGGAAAGCCTACACGTTGCTGCGACAGTATAGCGGGAAGATGAAGAGATGTTCTCCTGTCTTGAACACTACCAATGGAGTTGCAGTTGGTGATGCGACGCTGCCAATATGGAAGGATTACTTCAGTTCACTACTGAATCGTCCAGCGCCATCAGTACCTGAGCTCCCGCATGTTCAGAGAGCACATTACGACGTCAGTGAGGAACCGCCGACTGAGTCTGAAGTTTTGGATTGTGTCCGGAAAATGAAGAATGGAAAGGCAGGTGGAGATGACAACATCACTGCTGAAATGCTGAAAGCTCTTCCTCCGTCTGGGATTCGTGAAATGACCAACACCATCCGTGCCATATGGATGAGCGAAAGGATACCCGATTCGTGGAGGCATGCGATCATCGTACCTCTTCACAAGAAGCTATCCGTCACGGATCCTAAGAACTACAGAGGAATCTCTCTACTCCGTGTCATGTACAAGGTTTTAGAACGTATCATTCTCGAGCGACTTATCAAACATCGTGAAGGAACGACCAGAGATGAGCAAGCCGGTTTTCGACCTGGAAGATCGACCATCGACCAAGTGTTCGTCGTGAGAAGAGTAATTGAATCGTGGCAGCGGTTTTCGAAGCCATTACAGCTTGCTTTTTTGGACTTTGAAGCCGCGTTCGACTCTCCTCATCGTGATCGATTGCTCAACGCTCTGCGAGCCGATGGAGTCCCGGAAAAGTATGTTCGACTAATCGAGGACATGAACAAAGGAACAACAGCAGGGGTTCGTACGCCTGTCGGGTTAGCGTGAGCTTCCGAGGTGAAAACAGGAGTAAGGCAAGGAGCTGTAGCGGGACCTTCTCTATTCAACTTCGCCGTTGATGACATCATGCGTAGAGTTGCAGAACCGTTTTGTGCGATCGTGATCCTGACACCATCGGGGCGCTCCCTTGTCGATCTGGAGTACGCCTACGACATTGTGTTATTCGCTGAAAACAACGCAAAACTGCAAAGGGTTGTGAACCTCGTTTCGAAGTATGCCGCAGCCTATCGACTTCGTCTTCGTCCCGACAAATGCAAGCAGATGTGGGTCTCTCAGAGGCCTTCAACTGGAGTTTGTGTGGACGGACAACGTATCGAACTGGTGGACGATTTCTGTTATTTGGGCTGTTTGCTGAAGAACGATGGTAGTTATGCAGCGGATATTCGACAACGATGTGCGAAAGCTACGTCTGCATTCAATTCTCTAACCAAGTGTTTGTGGTCTAACACCATCGCGAAGGAAGTCAAGTTGCGCGTCTACCTATCCGCTATTCGCCCTATCATGATGTACGGATCGGAGACGTGGGTAGCACCGAAAATGCAGATGGAAAGGTTGGATTGCACGGAGAGGAAGCTTTTTGGCGTTTGCTTGGATATTTCTGGCCGCGTGTATGCCATAACGAAGACCTTTACAAGGAAATCGACGCAGTACATCAACGCTTGACACGAGGGAGGTGCCAGCATCTCCTAACGCCATCTCAAGCAGCAATGGAAAGTCGACTTCGACTGCTCGGGCATATACTAAGAAGAACGCCGGATCGTCTCGTACAACACGCTTTAAAAATGCTTCCAAATCCTGTCTGGAAACGGCCACCTGGGCGTAGGCGAAAGTTCTGGACGGATGTGGTGAAAGAGGATTTGAAGTCACTCGGCATCGAAAGACAGTTCAGGCGCGATGTTTCGTTTCGCAGGAAATGGAATAGTGACAGCTGGATGGAATGTGTTCAAACTGTGGCTGAAGACCGTGAAAAATGGACACGGCTGACTACTAGGACGGCACACCTCGGTGAAGATGCGGAATGACCGCGTCAGGCGAAAGCCAACCGATTAAGTCAAGTAAGTCAAAGTGAATGCATCCAAGATAAGATACATAGTTATCCTATCGTAGGCTATTTAGCAGAAGTCAGCACGCAGCACTACCACACGCAGCCGGTGAAGCTCGATCACGTGGCCCACCACAGTGGTGTCGGAGTTCAAGTAACATCGGCATGGATCATGAAGAGACTTTGCGTTCCTCACTGGAGATAGGCGCAAACTCGGTGCGCCTACGTTATAGCATATGGCACCGAGTTTGCGCCAACCTTCAATAGTGAACGCAAAGTCTCTTCAGGATCCATGTCCACGTTACGTCGGTGAAGTTTTCAAACCACCCCGTACGAGATATATAAATATATATATATATATATATATATATATATATATATATATATATATATATACTTGATGGTGAAATAGAAAGTGTCGGCTGATTTTTATAGGGTTGATGCATAATTATGGAACGTTTTTATTGATGCGTTTTTCTTCAGTAAAAATTGGCGTTTCGCCCCTTATATTTATATAAAAATAATCCTCAATATATACTTTGGTTTGGAAAAGCATCTCGAAAATCACACTCGTATTCGCCATATCATGCTCTACCATTACGAGAAAGGATGGACCGCAGCCCAGTCGTTGCGCGGCCTCAGCGAACTTGTTGGCGAAGAAGCTATTACTAATAGTGCATTACGGAAGTGGTTTATTAGCTTCGAATCAGATGACACTAGTTTGGAGGATAAAGAAGGAAGAGACCGGCCATCGGATTTTGATGATCAAGCACTTCTGACAGTCGTGGAAGAGGACGAAAGTCTGACAAGGCGAATATTGGCTGAAGACTTCAATGTCAATCAAGCAACGGTCGTTCCAAGCCTGAAGGAGCTTGGAAAGGTATAGAAATAGGCTGGATAGGTGCGCCATGAGCTATACGACAGCAACAAAGTCGAACGCGTTCGAGTTTTCACCGATTTACTGCAGCGAACAAACAAACATCATTTTTGAAGAATCTTGTCACTGGGGATGAGTCATGGCTTCTTTTCAAAAACGTTAAAAGAAAGAAGATCTGCATTTGGCCAGGTGATTCCCCCGAAGGAATACCAAAAGACGTGCACTGAAAGAAGGCTATGTGGTGTGTGTGGCAGGGGTGTGCGTAAATAAAATTTCAAATTTCGTGAAGCGTAATTACGACAAAACCACCGTAAATCGTAAACCGTAAACCTTAAATCGTAAACAGAGAATAACAACTATAATCATCAAAAATATTATTACTATGGTGGAACAAGAGAAACCACCTACTGTCCACCGTTTGACGTACTAAGTACATATTAGGTCGCGCTCAGTATTTGACAGCTAACCACGTTTGAGGGATATGGTACACTTTGTCGCCGTCCTCAACGAGAGGCATGGAATCTAGCGCAGGTCGCGGCTGGACCCGCATCGGAGCAGCGACATCGGTCGTCGTAGGAACAGTTATCGCGCGTGAGCAGCAGCGACGTGTCGCAGAGGCTGACATACTGCAAATGTGCCGACGCCTGTCGCTGCCGCTGTTCAGCTCAATGCGAATGCGACAGATCTGAAGGGCGGGAGATCCGCGTCACGCGGTCGCTGCCGCTGTGCACAGCGACGCGACCGTGTCACGTAAAAGTGTACCATACCCCTAATGGCACCGTCTTACCCGTATTTCTTTGCTTTCCCTTATCACTCATTCCACAACTTCTTCCAAAATATTGAGAAATCCGCCTGTCCTATTCAGCTGTCCGCGTGTCTGCTGGGCAACAGGGACGCAGTTATACTCGTAGTGCCTCTCCCGAAACGCTAACGCCGTTTTAAGCGTAAAACGAGCCAAAATGACTGTATTTGAGCGATTCTCAACAGCCGAATTTGGAAACTCCTCCCATTTGCTAACGATACCGCAACAACGATCATGCAGTCGGTAAGAATCGCACTGATATGTACATCGAGTTCCCTACTGAAGGTTGGCTCAACCTCGGTGCACGTACGTCAAAAAATATGACACCGAGCTTGCGCCAACCTTCAACAGAGATCGCAGAGTATCAGTCCGATCCGTGGTTACTCTATCTAAAGCACAGTGCCCAGCACAACTTATTTTTTCTATATCCACTAAATCACTTGCGAATCGTAGCTTTATGGTGACGATACTGTAGATTATTAAAGGCAACGTAAGCACAAAAAAGGCTTTCTATTTTTGCCGCTTTGTTTAGTTTAGTCCTCATAGGTGAGAAAAAACAATGCGCCCCATCAAACGCTCGCATTTGTAAGAGATAACGGTTTCAGAAAAAAGGGCGAAGATGAGCGTTTAAACTAGCGCTCACGCCTTTTTTGAGTGTAAGTTTGCTGCGGACCAAGAGAAATTAACTGGAGGAAACGATTTTGAGCTTCAAACGTTTGCAGTAAAAAACGAACGCTCCTCTTGTTGATTTTCGTGGACTCTGAGTAGGCGTAATCTACTCAAAAGGCGGGCCAGGAGCACTATTTCAAGCGAATTTTAGATCGATTAGACTGCTTAGCTCGATGTTTTGACGCTAATCTAGTTATAAAATTCAAGACAGTTGATCTTTATATAAAACGCGGAAACGAAGTTCTTCAAGAAGACTTTTAGATTGCATTGCGTCGTAGGCGGCAGCTATTGAGACGTGCGCGGCGCGCAACGCGGATCTGTTATGCAGCGCCTCTAACTCCGACACAATGTACCGCGTTCCAATGATACTGTGCTTATCTGGGCCAAATTCCGGTCCGCAATGGCGTTTCGACACGCTTTGCGGCCGCACGCGCCCGAGTCAGTCGAGTTTCCAGCACCAAAGCCGAATCGATATGGTTTTTTTCACAGTTTTCTCCAACTTTGTTTACATTTCAGTTTCTAAAACCCACCTAGAGTCAACAGGTCGGCGGCTGCTGCGCTGGAAACTCTTCCTACTCGAATGCGCGTGGCCGCAAAGCGTGTCGAGACGCAATTGCGGACCGGAATTTGGCCCAGATAAGCACAGTAGATTCACATCGAAGACTGATAACGGGATCGTGCTACAGTCACACGCCTGAGTTGGTCCCATCTCCTGACCAAATACGTTAGTATATGCAAAGTGGGATCAGAGCAAGTCAATTGGAGATATATTGCGATTTACTCCCATTGCATGTATTTTTATTTACGAAAAATTACGGTCCAGAATGTCTTAAATCGTAAACCATTATTACGAGACCAAAAAACGCCGTTAATCGTAAAATTGTAAATCGTAAGCCGTAATTACGCACACCCCTGTGTGGTAGAACAGAAGTGGAATCATCCATTGAGAAGTCATTCCAAATGGCATTTGTTATTGGTTTAACGACGCAGATGAAAGGCAACAATGGAGAATCCCTGACAGAAATGGCAAGCGGCAACTCAGTATCAACAGCGACTTCTATCTGGCTCAGCTTGATCTCTTTAACACTGCATTCGAGGCGAAAAGACCGCGCAAAAAAAGCCACATCGTGTTACATCACGATAACGCCCGTCCACATGTTGAGCGCCGTGTATCCGAATTCATTGCCAATATGGGATGGGACCTGCTCCACATCCGCCGTACTCACCGACAGAAGCACCAACGGACTATCATGTCAATAGCTCTTTGAAAAACTGGCAAACAAACAAAGTTTATGACGACTTGGATGACTTGGTGGGGGGTGCGCAACTTTAGGATAAAATCAATTAGCGGGACTGTAATTAGTGATGGTTCGCGCCTCGACTCAGATTACCAGAAGGCACAATTATCTCTCTCGACTCAGAATCTCTCGCACAGTCCGCACAGCGAGTAGTTCGCCGCAACGCGACGACGGGGCGTTCCTTCATACTCCTCGTCGAGGAGGGTGAGTGGAGGCATTGGAATCGTTCTGAATGTGACGCTCCTAATTGCTCTGCCATAGGCAAAGGTAGAGGCATCGTAATCTCATTCACTGGTATTAGAAGAAGGTAGCAAATTTCGAATGGATATACAGGCCGTAAAACGGCCAATGTCTCACCGTCGACTGCGTAACACGCGCTGCGCGACCGCACGTGCGTCGGAAGCAGACGAGTTTTGGCCGCCGCGCGACGAGTTTCGGCCACCGCGCGGCGGCCGAAACGTCGCGCGGCGGCCAAAGCTCGTCGCGCGGCGGCCAAAACCCGTCTGCTTCCGACGCTCGTGCGGTCGCGCAGCGCGTGGTACGCAGTCGACGGTGAGACATTGGCCGTTTTATGGCCTGTAGATTAAAAAAAAAGAAACCAGAAGTTATCTCTTGTAACAATAAACAATTGGCGTTTAATTAAATAAATGATTATGGATATGTGGAGCACGAAAATTGAATTACTCAATGGAATTTATGGAATAATCATAGAAATGAGTATAATACCTATTCAGATTGCAACAAGTAAAAGATAGAAATGTAATGAACGAATGTGGATATTTGGAGCACGGAAATAGAATTAGATTTGGTGAAAGGTAAACCCTTTATTTAAAATAGGTTCAAAAAATATGGCAGGTACCTAGAGTGGGAAAATATTAAGCATTTGCAAAAAGTGTCAATAAATTAAGCGTTAAAAAAATAATTTCCGAAAATAATTTGTTTACCATTGTGGGTGTGAGAACCATCAGGTTAGTAACTTCGGAATCGGTTGTTGAATGCGCTACAGCGGATTTCCCTGGAATGGAATCTACAGTATGGTTTCACAAAGATCAGATTTTCGAACTTTTGGCTAAATGGCCCAACTCTTCATCCCTCACCCCAGACTACGTCCCATTACATTTCGTTAAAAAAATTCTGCCTTACATTCTGTCCCCTCTTGAGCATCTGTTCAATCTATCCTACATCACAGCTGAAATTCCATCCCGCTGGAAGCATGCTTTTGTCATTCCAGTCCCAAAAAAACCTCCTTATACGAATGTTAAAAACTTTTGTCCAGTTAGTATAACTTCTATATTTGCACGGGCTTTCGAAAAAATAGTCAAGAATAAGGTCATCATTCATTTAGAAAACTGTAAAATTGTTCCCGAGAACCAGCATGGGTTTTGGAAAGGTAGAAGTACAGAAACTGCTCTACTTTCGTCTCTAAACGAATGGACGAAAGCGGTGGAGAGTAAGCAGCAAGTTGATGTAGTATTTTTTGACTTTTCGAAAGCTTTTGACAGAATTCCCATCACGAGGCTGATTGGTAAACTAACGACAATAGGTACGCACTCTATGGTCATCAAGCGGTTGACCAATTTTCTTCACGATCGTACTTACCAAGTCAGTGTTGGTGAAGATTTTTCTGTGATATACTCTGCCGCAAGTGGTGCTCCTCAAGGAGGAGTGTTGTCCCCAATTCTCTTTCTTATCTACACGTCGGGATTGCCTGATTACCTTGAAAACTTCGGAGTGACTTGTGAAATGTATGCCGACGATATCAAAGTGTTCACTGTTGTCAAGAATTCGGAGGATGCCAAAACTCTTCAAACGGCGATCGATCATGTCAAAATATGGTCAGATCAATGGGTGCTGCCTCTCGCGGCGGACAAAACTAAGATTCTACGGATCGGAACCTGTAAGGTACATATAATACATAATGCTACATATAATATCGGTGGCGTGGAACTTGAATTAGTAAAGGAAGTGAGAGATCTTGGGTACAGAATAAACAACAAACTGAGTTTTGACAGTCATTACAAAGCGCTCTTCTCCAGTGCAATTCATAGAACGTACAATCTCTTCAAGGCGCTCACGTCTAGAAATTCCAAAACTTTACTCAAAGCATACAAGACCTACGTAAGACCTGTTCTAGAGTCTGTAACTACAGTTTTCTCTCGGTATAAAAAGAAGGATATAAATTATCTCGAGAGTGTGCAAAGCAACTTAACGCGAAAGCTTGCTATGCGTTGTTCTGGTCTCGGTTACGAGTTTATCCCCAATGCTGTGGAACGACGTCAGCTTTATGCTCTTCCTAGTCTAATCAGTCGGAGAAGGAAAAACGATCTTGTTATGGCTTTTAAAATTCTTACAGGTAGGGCAAGAGTCAACTCGTCTCAATTCTTTTCAACTGTCCATTCTAGAATTAGGGGTGGGAGCACAAAAATCAAATTCCGTTAACTGAATCTCAAATTAGGTCGCAGTTCTTTTCTATTAGAGTAGTACCTTTGTTGAATAAAGTTTTTGATCAAGATATGATGCACTTGTCTCTGAATACGTTCAGACGTCTAGCTACCCATCTACTAAAATCGGAGGTTTTAACAAAGTCGATTGATCTTTGATTACAGCTTTCTTTCTTTTTTTTTTCACTGTTGGCTGTTCCAAATAATTGATTGGCTGCTTGGTTTTAATTATTAATGATTTGTGCTATTATTTCTATTTTTATCACGTGGGTGTTAACCTGCGTCAATAAAGAAGAAGAAGAAAAATGTGCTAATCGTAGACCGCTTTATCAACTCAAATAAAGATGCTAAGATATCTCGAGGATGTAACTTCTGTTGCACTTGTGCTCGCATAATTATTCTGTTTTCGAATATTTAAAGTAATCCAACGCGCAAAAAAACCATGCATACATTTTTTTCGTGTTTTTGCAAAGCTCGGCTTTTTTTTGGTGAACAAAAATGTCGGAAGAGCCCTTGAAAAGCCTTCGGCGCAATTTCAGGGCCTCACATTTTGTAGGAGATGTCAGCAAGCCCGAAATGTTTCATTGTGCACAAAAAAATTGAAGGTGATTTCCACGATGCATTCAAATGCAGTGTTCACCATAATTTTCTTTCCCGTGGTTTCCACTCAAAACAACGACTTGGCAACTAAGTGTAACCAAAAATACGAATAAATAGCGAGACATTATTCTCTGACCTGGACTTGTTGTCCGATTGGATGAACATGTTCACGGTGGTGGTCACCGGTGAAAAATGGGGCTGATCAAAAAAGGAGGATTATTTTCGGCAAAATAGTATTAGTTTGGGTCTGAAAGAAAGTACGAAGCAACAGAGAGTAGAGAGTTGCAAAAGATGGGTCCACAAAATATTCCATTGCCACAACGAACAGTTCCTGCGAGACTTAGGAGGCGGGGTGAGAATTGAGAATTTCGTGCCCTTCTGGTGCGTTTTTCTTGATTCCCTCGTCACTTCAGTTCTGCCCGGGGGCGAAACAATCGATTCAGCAATTGATCACAAAATCGAAAATTATCGAGAACACTGCCTTCAAGTAATTTAATTGTGAGTGCGCATGTAAAATCCATGAGTGCTATTCTTTGACTTACTTGACTTAATCGGTTGGCTTTCGCCTGACGCGGTCATTCCGCATCTTCACCGAGGTGTGCCGTCCTAGTAGTCAGCCGTGTCCATTTTTCACGATCTTCAGCCACAATTTGAACACATTCCATCCAGCTGTCACTATTCCATTTCCTGCGAAACGAAACATCGCGCCTGAACTGTCTTTCGATGCCGAGTGACTTTAAATCCTCTTTAACCACATCCGTCCAGAACTTTCGCCTACGCCCAGGTGGCCGTTTCCAGACAGGATTTGGAAGCATTTTTAAAGCGTGTTGTACGAGACGATCCGGCGTTCTTCTTAGTATATGCCCGAGCAGTCGAAGTCGACTTTCCATTGCTGCTTGAGATGGCGTTAGGAGATGCTGGCACCTCCCTCGTGTCAAGCGTTGATGTACTGCGTCGATTTCCTTGTAAAGGTCTTCGTTATGGCATACACGCGGCCAGAAATATCCAAGCAAACGCCTAAAAGCTTCCTCTCCGTGCAATCCAACCTTTCCATCTGCGTTTTCGGTGCTGCCCACGTCTCCGATCCGTACATCATGATAGGGCGAATAGCGGATAGGTAGACGCGCAACTTGACTTCCTTCGCGATGGTGGTAGACCACAAACACTTGGTTAGAGAATTGAATGCAGACGTAGCTTTCGCACATCGTTGTCGAATATCCGCTGCATAACTACCATCGTTCTTCAGCAAACAGCCCAAATAACAGAAATCGTCCACCAGTTCGATACGTTGTCCGTCCACACAAACTCCAGTTGAAGGCCTCTGAGAGACCCCCATCTGCTTGCATTTGTCGGGACGAAGACGAAGTCCATAGGCTGCGGCATACTTCGAAACGAGGTTCACAATCCTTTGCAGTTTTGCGTTGTTTTCAGCGAATAACACAATGTCGTCGGCGTACTCCAGGTCGACAAGGGAGCGTCCTGATGGTGTTAGGATCACATCCGCAGGAAACTGTTCTGCAACTCTACGCATGATGTCATCAACGGCGAAGTTGGAAAAAAAGGTCCTGCAACGGCTCCTTGCCTTACTCCTGTTTTCACCTCGAAAGCTGACGTAAATCCGACAGGTGTACGAACTGCTGCTGTTGTTCCTTTGTTCATGTCCTCGATTAACCGAACATACTTTTCCGGGACTCCATCTGCTCGCAGAGCATTGAGCAATCGATCACGATGAGGAGAGTCGAACGCGGCTTCAAAGTCCAAAAAAGCAAGCTGTAATGGCTTCGAAAACCGCTGCCACGATTCAATTACTCTTCTCACGACGAACACTTGGTCGATGGTCGATCTTCCAGGCTTGCTCATCTCTGGTCGTTCCTTCACGATGTTTGATAAGTCGCTCGAGAATGATACGTTCTAAAACCTTGTACATGACACGAAGTAGAGAGATTCCTCTGTAGTTCTTAGGATCCGTGACGGATAGCTTCTTGTGAAGAGGTACGATGATCGCATGTCTCCACGAATCGGGTATCCTTTCGCTCATCCATATGGCACGGATGGTGTTGGTCATTTCACGAATCCCAGACGGAGGAAGAGCTTTCAGCATTTCAGCAGTGATGTTGTCATCTCCACCTGCCTTTCCATTCTTCATTTTCCGGACACAATCCAAAACTTCCAGACTCAGTCGGCGGTTCCTCACTGACATCGTAATGTGCTCTCTGAACATGCGGGAGCTCAGGTACTGATGGCGCTGGACGATTCAGTAGTGAACTGAAGTAATCCTTCCATATTGGCAGCGTCGCATCACCAACTGCAACTCCATTGGTAGTGTTCAAGACAGGAGAACATCTCTTCATCTTCCCGCTATACTGTCGCAGCAACGTGTAGGCTTTCCTCGGATTCTTCTCCTCCCAAGCCTTCTCGAACTCCTTAGCTCTACACGTCCACTCTCGTTCGCGGTCACTTTGAAGCTGCCGACGCAACTTCCTCCTCAGACGCTTCTCCTCCACGAAGTTTCCTGCAGTTCGGAGAGCACATACTCTGTTGTAGGTAGATGTTGTTTCTTCTGAGACGTAGGCGAACTTCTTTTCAGGCTGTACAACCGGGAGTGCCTCTTTCGAAGCGTCCTGGATGCACTTGACAAAAGAATCCGCGTCGCAAAGTTTCTTCTTAGTCCGTACTCCGATGTGAATAGAAACGCGTTGTCGGAAATTCCTTCTGCACTCTTCATCTCTGAGACTTGTCATGTCAATCCTCTGGAGAGGCTGAGCCCCTCGCTTCCTCTTATGAATCCTCGCAGTGAAGTTAAACAGAACAGGACGGTGATCCGAATCGAATGCGACATCCCACACAGCTCTAGATCTTCGAATGTCCGATACTGGAATATTCCTCGTCAGGACATAGTCAAGCTGTAGTTTCAAAGTTGTCATCTTCCGCTTCCGCTGCTCTTCTGGAGATAGCCGGGTTGGTCCCTGCCACTTAAGCTGATGGCGGCGATGATTCCTCTTGAATGTCGATGCAATAATCAGACCACTGCGTTCACAAAGTCGACAAGGCGGTAGCCATTGTCCGATGTTTGCTCCACTGGGTAGAACCATTTACCGAGTACTTCGGATTCCTGATCAAGTCCCATCTTCGCATTTGCGTCAATCCCCACGACAACAGCATGTTGACAAGGTATCCTGGCCAGCAACGTATTGAGTTCCTCATAAAACGCATCCTTCGAATTGTCTTCGGCGGTTTCAGTGGGCGCATGAGCACTCACTATCCACAGATTGAATCCTCTGTGATCCCGCAGTCGTACGAATGCATTCCGACACGACGTTGAGCCGAACTCCTTGACCATACCATTGAAATCCTTCCTTACAGCTATTGCACAGCCTCCCACTCTCCTATCGTCAGCGTTACCGCAGTAGATGGTGTACTCTCCGACGCTGATGACGGGTCTATCCTTGAGGCGGGTTTCCTGCAAAGCAGCAAACGGTGCATGGAAATAGCTCAGAAGTCTGGATAGCGCAGTTTTTTGGATATCACTCGACAGCGATCGACAGTTCAGGGTGGCGAAATTGTGGCTTGTGGCCAAAGACTCCATGACTCCCTAGGTACGGATCCTAAGGTGTTATGGACCAGAGGCCTTAGTGTGCCGGACGGCGACACCTTTATGCAATGTGCGGGATACTTTCGCGATATAGTTGTGCACGCTATATCGCTCGAACGTTCCCTGTGTACACTCAAACGTCTGCTGGGTTCAGTAGAAGCAGGGGCACCAACGAGCAGGTACCAACAGACTTGTATACACACCCCCGAGTGCTATTCTAATAAACACTTGTGCTGTCAATCCTATACTGGCAATGGATCGGTGGCCATCTGTGGTCCAATCATAATCCGAGAGGCAGCGATTGAGCCTGCATAACCCGCCGCGCGGAAATCGCAGCGCGATCTTGACTGTCTGCTCCCTCTCTCGCGGTGGAAGGGGCGTTCTGGCGAGCGAGCCGAGGTGCGAACAGCGTTAATGAGTTTATAATTACACCAGTGATCTCTGATTTTATCCTAAAGTCCCTCTCCCCTTGGTGGCTGATGTCAAAGCGTGGATTGTCTCCGAAAATCGTAACTTATTCGCACGTGGAATCGACCGACTGCCAAGCAAATGGGAAGCAGTTCTTGAAGTGGATGGTGACTATGCTCTCGAGTGATCATTTAAACATATTTTAATTGAATATTGTCATTGTTTTTGTTGAATAAAAATATTTAAAAAACGTTCCATAATTATGCATCAACCCAATATCATCACCAAACAACAACAAAATAATCCAAACTGGCCCTTTTTCTTCTGAAATTCGTAAAAACAGTTGTCTTAAACAATCTTCAAGCGATCACGTGTAGTTTACAGCGGATGATTTCTTGAAGCACCCTGTTTTCCGCTAGTTCTGGAGCGCCTCCGGAGCAACGATTTGTGATTGTTCATAAAATTGATTTTCAAAGCACAGCTGTGAGTGAAACTTCCATCAGGGTGGGACATTATGTAGGACATGGTTATTACTGAGGGATACGAAAGAAGAGGAGCGGAAGTCACGGAATTTGGGAGAAGTATAAAATTTGCCTTTCTGGAAATTCCCAAGTTGAAGTTTCACTCATCACTTCTTCTCTACAACGGCTCGTTTTGATCTTAACTACTTCCATGTGTTCTTGATGAGCTTGTTGGAAAATGTCTAGCTTGAACACATAACACAGCAAATTATGACCACCAACTCAATCCTATGATATCGTCAACCTTGCGAAATAGATTCCTCGACACTACGCGTTTATGCTCTCCCTCTTGAATGTAAACCTTGCGAAAATAGAGTGATAAAAGAGACTGACGCAGTTTCTGGTGTGCAGCTGTTCGAATAGAAAATTATAGCCGTGTTGAATGGCACACTGATTTTTCCTCTTTCTTCTGTTCTCCTCTCTGATCTCTTCGTTCTTTTGCCAACATCGAAGCCTCCGGACAAATCACACATGTTTCCCATTTTGCAATAAATATACTTTCTCCACAACTCCGATCGGAATTCGCTTCCGAGTTATAGACAACCGCTACATATTGCAAACCGAAGTTAAAGGCATCGTACGCGCTGGAAACCACTCACCGTTTTTTGAGTTTGAATCATTGGCTGGACCCGCCTGAGAACGTGGGTAGAGTTCGCCGGGTCACCGACGCATCATTCGGAAGATACGGGAGGTCGAATGCCTCGAATTCCACCAGAAGAGGCCGGCCTTCCGACAGCCATGTAGCCTCAAATGAGAAAAGAAGGTAGATTATCAACAAATGATACATCAACTTCCACTCATTTACGCGATATAGCTTGTTAAAAATTTTCTTTCTTTTTCATTTTATGCCACATGACAGTCAGAAGGCCGGCCTCTTTTGGTCAAATTCGAGGCATTCGATCACCCTTATCTTCCCAATAATGCGTCGGTGACCCGACAAACTCTACCCACGTTCTCAGGGGCGCCCAACCAATGATTCAAACTCAAAAAAAACGGTGAGTAGTTTTCAGCGCGTACGATGCCTTTAATTGAACTGAGACGGAGAACAATCGCGCCGTAACCCCTCTGAGAAAATCGGCACCGCTGGTCTCGCGATAGCCCCGAGATTCTCGCTGGTATCGCGATGAGGTATCGGCAGTTGATTGGCGGCTCCGCCATCGTGGAAAAGTGGTGTTTGATGCAGTGGCCCCGCGATAGCCTTATGTCGGCTCCGCAATCCGATAAAGAGGTAGCGTCGACTACACGGCTCTTCGGCAAAATCGCGTCGGCACCGCGATGAGTGTGCAGGGTTTCACTCTGAGAGAACTGGGCGCAATCGCCCCGCAATCGTACCGCAATCGTGCCTCAGTGGCCCCGGCCGGAGCCGCAGAGACACGATTGCGGTACGACTGCGGGGCGATTGCGGGCAGCCACGACCTTGCCGCAATAGCCCAGCAATCGTACCGCAATAGCGCTTTCGTCTCAGATTTGGTGCTCCTGCTAAGCCTATCATTTTGTTTTCAAGCCATTTCTGATATGAGCAAGTCATTATTGGCCACGTCTCTTTGATTCTTACACAATCTCTACTGAATAAAGTACCTTCCCGTGGCCCATTGATTTGATTCACTTTCAGTAGCATTAATCACACACTGGACGCCAAAGAATTGGCTGCCTAAACCACGAATACGTGTTATGTAGTTACGTTGGCACTATAGTTCACGAGAAGGCACAGCTACATGGTATTACATGCAGCTATTTGTCCCTACATACCTCTTCTCCGATGAACTTGTTGCTATTTTGAAAGTGTATTTACTTTTGGTATGGAACGATTACACTCAATTTTTTGTCACAGTAGAATTAATAAAATTTTTATCACTTCCACAGAGTAATTTAGGTCTATCCGAATGAGACTGCTCGCCCACGCGGCCGGTGGGCATGTTGACCGACCGCCGCGAAGTTTTTTTGAATTCTGAATAGATTACCACGAATATCAGACAAATTTGGAACAATATTCCAGTCAGCTGTATCTCAGTCGTTGGTCAGCTCGCCTAAAAAATGCCTTCGTAAGGCCTAGTGCATACTTTTCGCAACGAGCGACGCGACATAATGCTTGTCATCTATATCGACCAAAAATCGATATTGCTGATATGCACTGTCGCGATCGCGCAACGCGGGAAGTATGCACTAGCTTTGACGTGTGCTCGTTGCGCAGGCTGACCACGTGGGTGGAGAGTCTCCTTCGGACAGGCTTTATGTAATCAATGGGTGTCGTCTCAAAGTGAGAAAATCTTCGGTAAGAGACCAGAGAGTGAATAGTAGCAACCGAAGAAGAGTAAACCTTCCGCTTGCAACACCTAATTAATATACTACCGAATTTTCTCTTTTAGAGGTACAATACCGCCGCTATCCAAGGGTAAAAAATGGGCGAAATGGGCGAAGTCGGCAACTAAAGCGTTTTTCGACCACAACTCACCACAAAGTGCTCCGTTTTCAATTTCGAAAATGCCGAAATATACAGCATGTTGTGATCTAGTCAATCGTGCAAAAATATTTAGAGAAATTCAAGGTAAAATATATTTCCATTTTGACCATGTTAGAGATCGCGTTTGGTTGCTTCTGAACGAATGAGCTCGTTCTCTTGTGATAACATTATCAAATTCCTAACACACCCCATCTTAAAAAAGCGTTCTCATGAGTAAATTCCAATTTCTTTTTATACAGTTAGATAGATTGTGTCGCGGAGAACATTTCGGTCTTTTCGAAATTGAAAACGGAGCATTTTGAGGCGAGTTGTGGTCGAAAGACGCTTTAGTTGCCGACTTCGCCCATTTCGCCCACTTTTTACCATTGGATAGCAGCGGTAATGTACATGCACTTCTAATCCTCAGGCCTCTATTTTAGATGTACTTCAATTAGAGGTGTACTTCAAATACAGGATGCACTTCAAATTCTCAGAGACCCGTCTTTTTGGTGTACCTCTATGACAGTTGTACTTCTAATGGGAGGTGTACTTCGAGCATTTCGACAAAAAAGACCCCAGATTCGTTTTCAGCACCCTAGAATACCCTTACATACAAGTTTTGAGCAAATCCGATTTCTTTTTCAAAATATCCCAGACAACTCCTGATGATACCCTTACCTTATCGTGAAATTTTAGGAAAGCTCATAACTCAGCGGGTCAGCGCATCTGCGCGTGGGGAAAACCACCCTCACTGCCAGGTCCACGATGTCATTTAAAGGCAGTGTTCATGATAAAAAATGTGTTTCAGTTTGCACCAGAAATGGGTAGTGGAAGGGCACACTGTAACGTTGACGTCGAAAGAACGCATGAAAACGAGCCAGGAAGAGCCCCAAAAGAGCCCGAAGTTGCAACTCCGAGCGCATTGAAAACCCCAAAAGCGCATCACACGCCCACCGACGTGAACAAATGAATGCTCGAGATCGTGAGATGAGCGATGATTTCCAATCATTAGCCCCGTTCTTCCCTTCATTCTCAACTTCTCTCTTTCCTCAGGTCAGCTCGCATACATCGGCTGCAAAAAACGGAAGTTACAAGCCTCGGACAACTCGTCCACCATGTTTCCTTAGCTCATATTTTGAGGGACCATAACTCCGTTCCCAGAAGGTCTTGTACGATTACAGAGACACTATTGGAATCAGTATGGGGCCGTTTTCAAGATAGGCGGAAAAACAGAAAAACGATTTTTATCGTGAACACTGCCTTTCAACGGGGAATGGCTTAAATTTTACTGAGGTCTTAGATATGTTTGTAATTCGTGTTGTTTTCTGAGTTTTCGCGACTTTTTCTAGCGTCTGTCTTATATGACGAGCTCAATGAATGAATGAACTTTTTGGAACCAGCAGCTTGGGGCGTGGTACTGCTGAGTTTTACTATACACTGCGTTTCATATCTATAGGTCCACCTATGAATTCCGTAATTTTGTGTTCCGCTCTAACTCAAATGTTTTGCAGTGGTCACCTACAAAATCAGCGTCCTCGAAAACCTCTATGAAGAACCGTAGACGCGATTTCAGATTTGGTACGAATTTAAAGAACTCGAAGATTGAAAAACACCCGTTTCAAAACTATAGGTCCACTTAATGAAATCAAAGTTTTTTTAAAGACAACCAACAAAAATCAACGATCTAGTAATTTGTCTGCCCTCCTTGTTTCAAAACAACTTCAACTAATCGCTTCGGCATGCTTTGGACCAGATTTTTGATCACGTTGGGTTCCACTGATACCCAGGCGTTGGCGATCGAATCCTTCAGCTCGTGGATTGTGGCATACTGATTAGCGTCAATGTAAATATTGTGCACAATGATGGCCCAGAGGTTCTCCATAGGATTGAGATCAGGTGGGCACGCAGGCCAACCGAGAGCCTCTATTTTGCTCCTTGCATGCCGTGCTGACGTCGACCGACGAGCATGGATAGCAGCGTTGTCGTGCATAAAAGTGAAGGCCTGGCGTCGATGTCTTTGGATAAACGGCAGAAGACTATTCTTTAGAACCTCCTGGTAGTCCTCGGAGTCCATACGGCACGAAACGAATGCAAGCTCGAGTTGACCAGATTCACAGAATGCACCCCAAACCATGAGCGATTCACCACCGAAGTTGCGTCGGGATAAGACACGCGGTGGCTCCCGTAGATCACGCCAGTAACCTCTTCCACCACCCAGTCCGTCCAGATTGAACTTATTTTCGTCGCTCCAGATAATCTGAAGCGTTTGGAATATTTGGGGCCACGGAGCAGCGTATGAGCAGAATCTCCTCACCTCTGACCAATCCCTTGTGATGTTTTGGGTAGCAAACTAAAGGCGGGTCGCCTTGTGCCGTTTCGTCAGTCTTGGTACACGCTTCATTAATTCTCTACTGAGGTTTTCTTGCGACTCAACTTCCCTCCAAACCGCACTTTTGCTCGTCGAATGCGAAAGTTCGCTGTGCAAGCAGTTGAGACTCATCGTCGAGTTCCATAGAAGGCGTCCGATTCTCCTTTCATCATGCTCCGGAAGCAGCCTCGGACGCCCTCCAGGGTTCTTCTTCCGATATCGCTCAGGGTCCTAAAGGTAGCTGTTGATACAATTGTGCGATCGTCCAGGATGCTCCGCAGTCTCCCTTCTCAACCCTTTGAGGAAGTCCGTATATAACCCCTGTTTTCCAGTCTCATTTGTATTAGCAAAAAAACGAGAATTTTTCTTCGATGGACCTATAGTTTTGAAACGGTCACAATTCTGTCTATAATTCACGAGAACCTAATAAAAAATCATGGATGGGCAGGAGGATTTTTGTCGGGGTTTCAAAAGATGAAGATTCCGATGGTAACGCCCACAGACCACCAAAATGTACGGCGAGCACGGAAATTCGAAATTCTTGGGTGGACCTATAGTTATGAAACGCAGTGTAGATGCACAAGAGATACTGACAATACGTTTCGTTTCCGCAGATCCGACATACGCTTTGTAAACTTCGCTTGTGAGATGGTCATTCGTTTTTCAAAATCCGATTTAAAGGCAGTGCTCACGATGAGAAAATTGCCCGTTTTTCGCAGGAAAGTAATCTTTTGGTCCTTCTGAGAATAGTAGGGATGAAAGTAACTCGAAAAACGGCCAGGAATCGTGTGAAAATCTCGTGAACCAGTCCACCCATTGGATCACCCCGCCCAAGCCATATCGGAGTTGTCCATAGTTTCTAGTACCAAAGGAACTGTTGCCGAATTTTCGAATGCTCTTAATTTTGGGAATTTGTAAGATCCAAACATGAGCAATCAACTTTCCTAATTTTTCAAGAGTTTCTGGTACACGAAACAGAAAGCAGTCACTTTAAGTACACAGTCACTTTTCACTCACCTTACACGAAACAGAAAGATCGGCAGAAACGAACCTTTTGGGATGCATGAATGATTGGACGGAGGCCCTTGACAAGAAATGCAGTTGCGATGTCATTTACTTTGACTTTGCAAAGGCTTTTGATCGTGTCTCGCACTTGAAACTGCTATCAAAACAACGGGATCTGTGTTTTCATTCGATTTTGACAGACTGGCTTACCAAATTCATATCTGGCAGTACGTTTCAAGGGAGAGTCGGGGATTGTTATTCCGAGGTGAAAAACATAGAAAGCAGAGTGCCACAAGGGGGTGTATTATCACCAATATTGTTTAGCATTTTCACAGCGGACATTCCAAGCATTTTTCTACACAAAAATGTTTCTGTGAAATTTTGCGCGGATGATGTAAAGCTCTACAAAGTCATCTCTGAGCCATTAGACACCCAAGTGCTGCAGGAGGCGATTAACCTAATGGTTGACTGGGCGAAGGTATGGCAGCTACCTCTAGTTCTGCAGAAAACCGCATTTATGCGGGTTCATCTGAGTCCGGCGCCTACGGCCCATTCATATAACGTCGGCGTGGATCCGGAAAAGACTTTGCGTTTACTGTGGAAGGTTGGCGCAAACTCGGTGCACCTATGTTATAGCATGTGGCACCGAGTTTGCGCCAGCCTTCGATGGGGAACGCAAGGTCTCTTCCGGATCCACGCGGATGTTACATGCGCTGGTGTCGCGCTTCCAGCGGTGGACTCGGTTCGAGGTCTCGGCTTTAACTACGATAGGAAGTTGGATTTTCCTGAGCATGTCAAAATCAGATGTTAGTTTTTGTTAGTCACAGGCGAATTTTTCAGATTTATAAGGTAATCTCCACCAAAAACAAACAGGTTCTGCTCCGAGCATACAACACTTATATACGACCCATTGTGGAATCTGGAACAGCAGTATTCTATTCGCACAAGAAGAAGGATGCTGACGCGCTCGAAAAAGTTCAGAATAGTTTCACTCGCAAGCTGATGATTCGCATCGGTGGTTTCCTGAATTCCAAAATACCCAGGTCCTATATAAGCAACAGATATCTCGGGTTACCAACGCTGAATTCTCGGCGCAGAGTATTTGACCTTTGCATAGTTCACAAACTTCTGGAAAACAGCAGTATTTTCAGGCTCGCACCCTATTTCAAACTGGTCACGTCGAAAACTAGAGGCGAAAAAAAAAGAAAATATTCCTCAGTCGTCCAATTACGAGTGTGAGGGTTAGGTCTTCTTCACATAGGGCCGGTAGCGCATATCTTAAAATCGCTAAAAGGGTCACCGGTGCTCTTTCCTTGGGCCAGTTTAGGCGACAAGTACCCCCAGACAATTCTGAGCTACGGAACTTAACTTTTTCATTTGTTGCTTCTTTCTTGAGATAGATCTTTGTTCATTTGACCGGTAGGGTGTATGAGGGGTATCAGAATTTTTTGCTCCAGTTTTTTTTTTGGTTGTTTTTGCCTTTTTCCCTGGTTTAGTTGACATTATTTTGTCTTCTCTGCTCATCTTCGTCGTATTATTACGCATTTGCCTTAAGTGAGTGTAATAAACATATACATATACTTACCTAAGAGTTTCAAAGCTCAAAACAATTTGCGACGTTTAGACTGACGTTTTGTCTGCATTGCGCAAAACACACCAACAGGGGCAAATAAATAATAAATGGTATTTTTTAACCCATTCACGACCACGAGTCCCACCGTTGGGACACCCTTTTCAAAAATCGGTTTCTCCGCCACAAGAAACTACTTTCGAACTTACATATGATCAACGAATTGACCTACTCAAGACTTGAATAAAAACCTCGTGGTCCACCAGTACGTCAAATGCTACGACATATTTAGACTTTTCCAAAATCAGGTGGGCTGAAGTAGGAGAAAAAACGGTTGTAAAGTAACTTTGCAGGCACCTTTTAGTTCTTTTTCCTTCTATTGCTAGTTTCCAGGCTGCTCAGTAGGATTATATCGTTGGAAACTCGTTTACCTTCCCGAAAGCGTTGCAGCTCAGTTGAACCAGTTCTGGTTTTCAATAATTGTTTCTCGATAACGGAAGCGTCTCGGAAGCTCAAACTCTGACACTGTGCAATCATTGTTCCTAGCTGCAATATAGGCACAAAAAAGTGAAAGCAATTATCCGCGGAACGCTATTAAAGTCAGCGTTTCCCACCGGTGGGACAAGTTATACGGTGACGCCATATTGCAAGCGGTCCGAACGTGCAGTCACCCAAAATTAGGCGTGGTCGTGAATGGGTTAAATAACTTTTTTAATCGGCTTACAAAAGTTCTATAAAGACTCTCCCCAATTATCCTCTACATCGAGAACTTGCCCACTGCAAAACATAGAAAACTAGAAAACGGCTTTCTATCGTGGACACAGCCTCTAAAAAGTTTTGAAAAAAATTCGCTTATCCCTGGTAACACAAGCGAGATAACTATGGGACCTCGGCTTGGCCCAGAATGTGCATATTATAGAATTCAGGTTCATGAGTTCAGGTAATTGTGGTCAAATGTGCTCAACAACTCAAAAGCTCGAAACTTAAAAGGCCTCTTAAGCTCAAAAAATGATTCTAAACTTTCACACAATAAAAAATTAATCAAAACTTTGTCAACATAAACGCTCATAAGACTGAGGAGGATGAATGTGTCAAAGTTCCCCTAAGAGAGGTAATGAATCTTGAACACAGCAAGAGACAAGCTTTTATTCTAACAGAACTGAAAGACGACGACGAGTGAATGAGAAGCGTGGCAAGCCGGGTTGAGTGGATCGATAAATGGCATGGCTGGTTTCAGCGGCAGTATGATTTTGCCGCAGTAGTACCGCAATCATTGCGGCGCTATTGCGGTATTTGACACAAGTGCGAGCCCACTGCATCGTCATTGCGGTACGACTGCGGAACTATGGGGACTGCGGCACGGTTGCGGCACTACAGCGGCCAATTCTCTCAGAGCAGTTTCCCGTAGGCTCCGCTTTCGACGCACCTCCGAACTGGCGCACATGAGTCATGCTGCAGTATCGATCGAAGTTCCAACTGGACTCGCCGATTTCTGTTCCGGTGCTGTCCAGATTCATGTTTTTATGTTATTTAAATTTTGACCACATCATACCACGCCTATGTAGTAAAATTGCCTTTATATTGAGTTTCCATCCCACGCAATAGGTCTTTTTTCATATTGTTACATTAAGTAATATGATAATGCTGCAGCAACCACGATCTAAAGAACAATGCCATTTGTTACATTTCTTGAATTTCCGGGTGTTTTTCGGAGTGAACCTGGATTTCGGAGTTCATTCATCCCTTAGGTAGAGGGCCGAGTAGACATGGTCATTCGACACTAACTTCCTAATAAACAGAAGAATATTTCATTTTCAGAAAACAATTGCATATTGATCGCGAAGAATTGAAAATTGAAATGGCAACTGTCAGGAAGTCTCTAATGACTGAATTTTCAAAATATTGCTTTTTTGACTTATGAAGGAGGGAGTGTAATTAAATTATCTGTTTTTGAATTGCCCGACTGAATGGAAATTTCAAATAAAAGCTTTTCAAAATTTTCCAATGAAATAAATTATCTGAAAACCTCACCCTCTCCGTTTGGTACTAATATTCGAAAAAGTACTCGGCCCATTTGATTTGACTTTTCAAATTTTTCATAGATATTTCTGCACATTTCTTTTCAATGACAGAATATTCGAAGCCCGTGACCCGAAATGAACGAATACTTGAGGTTCTTTTCAAAAGTTTTTTTTTTACAATCTTTATCGAAATAAACGGGAAACCTAACATTTAAAGGCAGCGTTCACGATGATCATGCTCGTTGACTTTCCACAGAGAAATGATAGACGAGAAGTATCCTAGGCTCCCAGTGTCGAAAGAACGGTAGAAAACGAGCCAGGAGCGGCAAAATAACGGCTGCAAACAAGTGTTCTGATGTCCCAAACACGCCCCGTGCTCCAGATCCGCCCCCTCGAAATGTTTAAATGAAGACTCGGATGGCAGGAATGATCAAGTCAAGGAAGTGCTGATAAGTGAATGTGATAGAGGAAACGAGTGGGAATGTGAGAGTGGAAACAGATTTGACAAGGCATATAGGGTAAGAGGAAAATCGAGTGAACAAAAATACCACCCGTTCTCAGCTCAAACGGGACCAATCGACCTGGGACTTGGCCTACACCTTTATTTTCTGATCCACTTTCAAATAGACACTGTGGCAGCCCAATCCGGGAAAGTCGATTTTTTATCCCCTCCACATGTGCAAAGTCCATTCTCGCTTCAAACGGGACCAGGTTAAGAAATGTGTGTGCTTAAAATTAAGAGCTCTCGGTTTGCGAAAAATTTTGAGCCGTGTTATGACGAGAAGTCGCAACAATCGCGACTTTTGCGGCTTTCTTGAGTAAATTAGGGCGGGTATTGTAGATGTATGCATTTTGTGTTCATTAGCATGGAATTTCATTTGGATTACGTTTTGGCGGCTTCTGCATTGGTATGGGTTTGGAAAGCGAAAGTGCATAGAGAAACAAATCGTTCGCGAACCATTTCAAAGCAAAGGATCCCGAAAAAAGGTGTAAAAAGGGTGACTGGCGAAAACTGGAGAGCTGTATGATCAGCTGTATCGGTGTGTTGCTTAAAGGCAGTGTTCACGATGATTTTCGTCACCGAGTTTTTCACGTAAAACAATGCGTTGGCCTCCAAGTGTTACCACAATTACGAAGAAACTGCGAGAAATGCATCGAAACGTCGTATTTCAGTGAAATTAATCTATAACATGGACCAGTTGTCCGGTTGGATGAACACGTTCATCGTGGTTGCCACCGGTGGAAAATTGGGTCAATCGAAAGTAGAAGAATACTCTATGCAAAGCAGGATTAGGTAGGGCCACAAGGAAAGTACGAAGCAACAGAGAGAAGATAATTGCAAAGGAAGGGTCCACAAAAGATTTTATCGTCACAACAAACACTTCCTGTGATAATTAAGAGGCGGGGTGATACCTAAGGATTTAGTGTACTTCTGGTGCGTTTTTCTCAATTTCTCCGTCATTTTAGTTCTACCCGGGGGTCACCTAATCAATATAGCGAATAATCTCAAAACTAAAGATTATCTTGAACACTGCCTTTAACAAACAACTATTCGATATCCCTTATTATCGTGATGCATGTATATTCGACTCACCTCGGAGACTTCGCAGCGAGGTCGCGTAGGTGTCTTGAAAAACACCTACGCGGCGTCAACGCTCAGCCGACGCGGCAATCGGCTCTTCAGCGACGTGCGATTGCGGAGCCTACATCGCTACCGGCGTGCAGACAGGGCAATTTGTAATGAAGGCACCGCAATGCGGCCGTGTGTGTACCTATAGGGCACCTACACGGCAGCATTGCGGTGCCGTCACCACAGATTTTCTCAGAGTCAGTCCCAGCACGACTTCGCTTGCGCAGCGTGTCGCAAGAGCGATTGTCTGCAACTACGAATTGCTTGTTTGGTCCTGTTGCATGGATGAGTACGTAAGTGATGGAATGGCGTGTATTTCATGGAATGAAGCTGGGTATCCCGCAACCTGGCCGCGGTAAGGCACTATTATTATTTCCTGTCACGTTCGAGTAAGAATGGCCCGACGCCACGCCTTCGCGGCACGCGCGTGACGTCCGCTCTGCCATGGCGGCGACTGCCGTAACGGCTTTTTCTTCATTTTCGTCAATAATCTATCATCAATTTCTTTCCGTTCCACAATAATTAATTACAGTACTATCTTCTGCTGCCATGGTACTGAACGCATGCACAGATTTTGCTTGCTCGGCAGAGTTTGGGCCCACTCCAATCCGCTAGCAACGCCGCTGTAGTTTTCAATGTCTTCGCAAGCGCATCATGCGCGTAGAAAGTACCGCTTATTTTGATAGACCTACTATTATAGGAGATTGATACAAGGTCTCCTGTGATAATGAGTTTTCGATTCTGACTTCTTTATCCTCCAGGAAAGAGAACATTTTGGTGTTTTTCATGGGGTGTTTGAGAGGTTTTGTTCCCAGTGGCTCGCATTAATATTACTAAGAGCTTATAGAGTATCGTTTGCGAGAGATCCAATAAAGCATCGAATGTGTGCTGAGCAGTTAAATTATTTACTCACGTTATACTGCTTTGTGATCACCAAACCCTTTGCCACCCTGGGCTGTCATGCCCTCAGGGCACTCTCATCAGTCTTCCGAAGATTTTTCGGGTTTTCCCAAGCTTAACCACAGTCGGCGAGTCCATGCATAGATCTCCTTTAGTCATTCACGCGTAATGTGGAGTACCCAAATCCAGTTTCATGCGAATTTGTGTTTATCTTCACTAGTCTTGATTCTCCGACATTTAGCAGTTCAACCAACGCCTCCGGCCATTTCCGCAATACGCTCGTACTCGGAAGTTTTCCGTTCAGGACCCTTTAGCGCTTTCATACCAACCCTATAGAAGGGGTAAGTAATCATCTAAAGTAATGTTTTGTTGTCAACTGAGGTTTGCTCTCAGCGCGCATTTTAATGATTTGCTTCGTCTTGCTTCATCTTCTCTGCATCTACACACACCTATAAACGTTGGAACACTGGAACGCTTTGTCCTGGATTTGACTCAATTCATGTCTCTACTACAGGACCATTCTGGCACATATTCAATAAGGGTAAGGCCCGATCAATACTTTCTCGACTGCAGTAGACTCCTTTTTTTGTGACGGGTGTAGAAACTCTAGCGTAATTCTGACACTCAGAGCTGTTCTCATTTTCAAGACAAGTGATAGATCACCCATATGGTGAGAAACTGAGTGTATTTTGTTCAGAACTCGACGCCCTCGCTAATAGCACCCCGTTGTGTGGCCATTTGCGACCAAATGATTGGATATCGCTTGGCGCTTGCCTCGTCCACCGCTATGCTCATTTTCGCTGCCTGCCTGACCCGTGGCGGTCTACCCCGTGTCACGGAATCTGATTGGTTTTTGATGATGGCGGCGACAGCAGTTGGCGCCAGTTTCTCGCCTCAAATCGCCGGCCATACATCTCGGCTGAAGCGATTTATCCTCTCGACATGTGTTTTTGTCCCTCCTTCTTCAGTTGAGCCCTCTTTAGTGTCACACTCGGAAAGAACAACAAAAGTGCGAAAACAGAAGGAAGACAAAAAGAGAACTGCGGGGGAACGCGCATTCAAAGAGGGCGCAGCGCATTCCACAGAAAGGCTCCGCAAGTTGTCCACCATCTTATTCAGCATTACAGTATGACGAACCAAAAGCAGTGCACATAAAAGAGCTACGTATCCTCTGGTTCCGAGCCAAATTTACTCTGTTCCCTCGCGCGCTTGTGTGAAGCGAGGGTAGAGACAGTGAGAAAGTGTGGGGAGAAGCAGACGCAGGCGATGAACGGAAATAAAATTTACTCGGAAACAGAGTATATTTGGTAATCCCAATTTGCTCTAAGCGCGACTGAAGCTTGCTTGAGTGCGACGGTGAGTTTGAACTTTCGGAGTGCTTACTTCGCGATCATCAAGGACGTAATGGTAGGTAACTCAATAGATGATTATGGGACCACAACTAGCAACCTCTCACCTTCACTTTGAGCTCGTGGAAGTAAGACCTGTCGGGCTTATCATGTCAAAATCTTCTTATATTATGTTTTGCCAATACCGACCATTCCGCTGCTTGCTGTGACCGGACTCATATGGGTGAGAGAGGCATATATACATGTGATTCTTTTGTCATACATATTTTTGGAGTAAACTGGAAAATTGGGTATTCAATTTGACCTTTACTCTGGTTCCGGGTTAACTTTAGTGTGTGCCATTGCGGACTCGCGCTGCGGACTCGCGACGCATTGGTTTCGTAGGAGCTTGCTCGGCCGGCGGATCGTGTATTTTTTCTACATTTTCCTAGTTTTTCTTGTTTCTCACGACTCTTTTCAACAGTTTTTGATCTTCGAAAACTATTTTTGCTATGATAGTCTCGTTTGCTAAAGTTGCGATTTCAGGAACAGCAAGAACCTTCGGCAACTAATAGGATACGTCAATTTTCGGTGAGCTTTTTTATTTCGTGGTGTTGCCCGACTAGATCCCGTATTTAGTGTTAGTTGTTGAATTCTGACTTCTCTAGCAAACTTTTCATCGATTATGAACCTTGTCAGAATTTTTTGAATTCTTCACACCACCGCGATTTTTTAAAAACCTCCTGAATGTGGGTGTTTTTTTGTATTTTGGATGCTTTTCTGGTTGAAATTATTCTCATGATGTATTTTTTGTTGTTCTACTTCCCGTGAAACCTTTTTCCCATTTATGGGTCATGCCCAAATTTGTGAAGATGCAAGATCTGGGGGTCTCATCTTGGGCGGGCGGGCGGCAACGATACACTTCATACTGGCAGTTATCCGCAGCAACTTTGACTTGTGGAGCACAATAATGAGCTCTCTGATGCTCTTTTCCACATCAGAATCGTATTTTTTTCGGCTTTACCAACTGTTTCCATCGCCGATTGTCTGTACTGATATAGGTATGCTCTTCATTAGATACCACAGCTTCATCGAGCTTCGGGATAAAATATCAAGTACAATAATTCTGCTTTTTCCATTATTCCTTAGGAGTGGTATCTGTGTTGTGCAGACTTTCCTTGCTTTGGCTTCGAACGAAATTAGCCGAAAACTTTGGAAAATCGACTAATAAAGCACAGATTCGCGATCAGCGCCCCCAAAAACCCTCCTGGGAGAATTTCAAGTCAAATCTGGAACATTCTTCTAAAACGCTTCCGAAGCCCTCTTATCGGTATAAATAAACGCCCAACCGAAAATCCGTACAAGTCTAAAACGCTTTCAGATGAAAAATGCGCCTTCACCCAAATTTTGCTCAGAGAGGTAGTTTTGGGCGCCAAACACATTTACGAGGTCCGTTTCCGGATTTTCCGAAGACTAATGCGTTTTTTGGAAGATATAAAAAGCACAAAAAACGACCTAAAACGACCTTGTAACTTCTTGGAACCTGCAGCTCAGGGCTGGATACTGCGCAGTTTTACTATTGAGCCACAAGAGATACTAACGGTACTAGTCGTTTTCGCAGATGCGTTTGACCAGCCTAAACCATAAAAAAAATCTGACAATGTTCACGAGCGATGAAAAGCTCGCTAGAAAAGCCAGAAGCCTGCAACAAACACTATACGGGTTCTAGCTAGATAACACCACGAAATAAAAAAGACCCACCGAAATTTGGCGGGTCCTTTTAGTTGCCGGCGGTTCCCTCTGTTCCAGAAATCAAAACTTCAGCGAACGAGACTAGTATAACGAGCACTGCATTCAATTATCAAAAACTGTTGAAGAAAGATGTAAGAAAAATAAAGACCAAGAAAATGCTTTAGAAAAATCTACATGATCAGCTACAGAACGGAGCGGTTCTTTCTCCAATTCTACCATTGTATTTTCTCAAAAACAACCGCTCCACTTTTATGATAAAGCCATATCATTGCAGCGTCGCGGCTTCTCACTCCCCCCTCCATCCAGAGATTTACGATATGTATGTTTTCTCGCGACAGGTTCGCGCATTTGTACATACATATATGTATGTAGTATGAAATTGTTGTTGTTTTTCCAGATTGAATCGAAAATTGTTTACGGATTCTAGGCGAAATTTAGCGTCGATTAATCTCTTGAGGTTGAAAAAATACTTTACTGATCTTCTTGCCTAATACAATTTGTGAGAAATGAGTCATTTGCTTCTAAAATTTTTACTCTGTGAATGCATTGTTCGCGCTGAAAACCAATTTCCATTTTTTGCGCTCGATTTCATGAATGAGCCCAGTACACCACATCGGTGAGCTTTGGCGCGACAAAAACGTAAGGTTGTGAGGTTGGAAGGGATTAAAGATGAATATCCGCCACCAGTTCTCACCAGTCATCTAGCACTTTTTCATAGAATGTTGATGCCACCGTCAAACAACATGAATAACAGTTACGCCACAAACTTCTCATGCAGAAAAACTTCGAAAATTACAGTGACAAGGCCCCCAAAAGCAGAAAAAACTTCAAAAAAGATTTAGGCGCGAAATTCAAATTCATATTTACAATGTGTTCCGAATGACTTCTTGGGTGCCTTCGACATTTTCGTTCACTGGAGAGGCCAAGTTACACAAAAACATGAAAAAATTATATACGGTTTTCTGCGCGTACGATGCCTTTGAAGATGCATTTACCTTAAAGGCATCGTCCACGATGAAAACCGAATTTGGGTTTATGCGTTCATTCGGACTAGTGGGCCATGACAATGTCACTCAGAAAGTGTGGAGTTACAAAACCGTCTCTGAATGAAGATTCGCTTACCTCAAAATGGCTTCCTGGGTTTGAGGGGCCGGCCTTGGGGTCGATCCGTTGTTACAAGGAACAAAACTCCTGGGTTGCTGACGGCGGGCGTGCCTTGACGCGTCGTAGGGCGCAATACACACGCCAGTCGATTTCGAATTCGGCATCGATCGAAAGCAGCCGGCAGCACTGGACGCAGCAGGTGGGTAGCCCATTTTAATTTCGCTGAAGTCGTAGTTGAGCGGCATCCTCGGTGAATTGCTTCCAACGCTGCCACAAGGAACGAAGCGTAAAACTGTTCCTTGCATTCTCTGCGCAACTATCCCAAGTTGATGCCGGCGCGAAATTCAAATTTGCTATGAACTTTCTAAAAATGGGTTTTTCTCAAAAAGTTGACGTTTTTGAGGGGGCGTTTTGCTACCGTTAGCCACTATAGGGATAGTACAACACGAAAGCATCAAAAACCCAAATATGGTTTTCATCGTGTACGATGCCTTTAATTGTAATTTTTCAAAACTCAATAAAATTCGCCGTCAGATGGTATATTTAGCTGCTATACCAGCTTGTTCTACGAGACAGCCAGGTGGTCCGTACTTATCACCATGATTTGCTTTCTCCCCAAGATAAAAACAAGGAAAGCAGACTTTTTTTGGTGTTAAACTGACCCCCGACGAGCAGCATCAAATCAATTAGTTTTTGAGAAAATTGAAAAATGACCCAATCGCCATGATTTATTATCTGAAAAATTACTATTTAAAGGCAGTGTTCACGATGATTTTCGTTCCCGAGCTTTCCACTCAAAACAAAGCGTTGGCCACCGAGTGTTACAGAAATCACGAACAACCGGCGAGAAACGCACCTAAACGTCATATTCCAGTGACATTAATCTCTTGCCTGAACTAGTTGTCCAGTTGTATGAACATGTTCACGGTGGTTTTCACCGCTGAAAAATGGGATCAGTTGAAAATGGAAGAATAATCCAGGCAAAATAGTACTAGGTAGGGTCCGAAGAAGACAACGGAGCAAAGGAAAGCAAATAATTGTAAACGACGGACCCACAAATTATTTCATTGCCACAACGAACAGTTCCTGTGAGAGTAAAGAGGTGGGGTGAGAGTAAAGGATTTCGTGACCTTCTGGTGCGTTTTTCTCGATTTCTTCGTTATTTATGTTCTACCCGGGGGCCAAACAATCGATTTAGCGATTAATCTCAAAATCGAAGATTATCGTGAACACTGCCTTTAAGGCAGGTACTATAATCTCAAGAACCTTATTTGTTGGGTAGTTGCAGAAAAATATCGCCAGACATTCCATAATACAGTTATATATGTACGTTTCCTGCATTACCATCAAAGTAGAGCTGTTGTTTTATCCTTCTTTCCTTGTGCTCTTCATATTGCGGAAAAATAACCGAACCAACAGCTCCTGCCCATATGCATGTTCCATCAAATAAAAATTTTCTTGCCACATGCTCACCACACTTTACGATTTGATGATGATTTTTTAAGCTTGAAACAGGTAGAACATAATGTCTTTCTCATTTACACACTACACACATCTGCCATCATCCTTTTTGAGGATTAACAAATATGAGCATTTCCGTAGCGTTGATCAATTATATTAAATTGCAGATCGTACCCTTATATACTCATAACCCTAATATTTTGTTGGAAAGGTCATTCCCGAAAATAAAGTCAGTCGGAATGAGACTGGCCGCCCACGCGGTCGGCGTGCGTGTCGAGCGATCGTCGGGAAGGCCTTTTTGAACAAGCCTTCTCACAGCTGCAAGCAGCTCCCTGGGGTATTATTCATTATTCGTCTAGCATTCCTGCTTATCAATTTACATGTCCAAAAATACCTTCGCGACCGCCCCACGATGCGCACCACGCCGACGCGTGAGCGGACAGTCTCATTCGGACAGACTTTTTGTAATCTTCCTCCACAGAAGTAGCGTTGTTGTTGTTATTGTTCTTGTTGAATTTGAACATTGTTCTGACTCGAAATTTTTACAAACCTCTCAAGATAAACAACCTGATAAACGGAACGTTTATATTTCACCTCCTCCAGTTTTCGCTACACAAACTTAAAGGCAGTGTCCACAATTATCTTCGATTTTGAGATTAGTCGACCTCGGGTGAAACTGAAATGACGAAGAAACAGAGAAAAACGCACCAGAAGGGCACGAAATCCTTAACTCTCACCCCGCCTATTTATTCTCACAGGAACTATTCATTGTGACAATGAGATCTTTTGTGGAACCGTCTTCTGCTATTCTCTACTATCTGTTGCTTCGTACTATCTTTCAAACCCTAACTAATACTGTTTTGCCTGAAATATTCTTCCATTTTCGATTAGCCCCATTTTTTACAGGTGACAACCGTCGTGAACATGTTCATCCAATCTGACAACTAGTCCAGGCCAGAGAATAATGTCACTGAAATAAGACGTTTTAGTGCGTTTCTCGCTGTTTTTTCGAAATTTTTCTAGCTCTCGGAGGCCAACGCATAGTTTTGAGTGGAAAACTCTTGAAAGAAAATCATCGTGAACACTGCCTTCAATTTAAAGGCATCGTACGCGCTGAAAACCACTCACCGTTTTTTTTTGAGTTTGGATCATTGGTTGGGCCCCACCTGAGGACGTGGGTAGAGTTTGTTGGGTCACCGAAGCATTATTGGGAAGATCTGTGTGATCGAATGCCTCGAATTCCACCAAAAGAGGCCGGCCTTCTGACAGCCATGTGGCATAAAATGAAAACAAAAGAAGGTTTTCAACAAGCGATATCGCGTAAATGAGTGGAAATTGATGTATCATTTGTTGATAAGCTACCTTCTTTTCTCATTTGAGGCCACATGGCTGTCGGAAGGCCGGCCTCTTTTGATGGAATTCGAGGCACTCCATCTCCCATATCTTCCCAATGATGCGCCGGTGACCCGAAAAACTCTACCCACGTGCTCAACCAATGATTCAAACTCAAAAAACGGTGAGTGGTTTTCAGCGCGTACGATGCCTTTAACAATGCTGAATCATTCCTATTGCATGTTGTGGAAAACCCTACACAGTTTCGTTGAACTTCTTCTTCGCTACCAGAATTTGAACAATTTTTTAAAATAGATTTTTATCCTGGAGCTTTCGTGTGCTATACATTCAGACAGCTGAAACGCGAGTTGATCCCTGACCTCCATTTCCAGAAACTCCAAATCAGTGCATTTGGCGTTAGAGGGTTCCTGGTAAATGATCCTTTGACGGTATTCTCAATGTACTCAGAGTTCTCTTCTCAATATAGTCTTCAAAAGAAAGACATTTTCCTTTAAATTGGTAGCAACAGCTGATAGGGCGAGGTAAGAAGTGTTCGTGTCGGTCTAGCGTATAACAGGTCGCGTGCCAGGCGCAAACTCCGATCTCTGATGATCCGGAACAATCTGGAGGCCTGTTATTTAGGCCTGCTTGGCAATTGTCACAACATTCATCTTAACTTCGTCAACAAATTTCCGGCAAATATTCGTAGGAGATATCTCAAATATCTCGAATAAATAGTTAATCGACGGTGTTCTATGAGCATCAAAAAGTCTGCCGTCTCTTTCCCCAGCACAACACAACATTCCTTCGATACCTGGATACTCGTTTGGGTGGGCCAGACAGGCGCGACCTTAGATCGCGGCTGTTTGGCCCAGGGGTGGCCAGCAGGGCCGGGTCGAATTCGATGAGCTGCGCCATCAAGTGTATTAGACACCTCCACAACATTCCAGCTGATTTTTGCTCCCGCCTATTTTGGACCACACCAGGCAGAGGACAGACACGTTTGCAGCTCCTTGCAGAGATTGATCCCATTATGCCGCTATGCGGGATCTCCTCCTACATTCGTCTATTCCGATCACAACATATGTATCAGTGTCCCAATTTGTCACTGTGACATGATAAATCTGCTCATGGATTGATTTCAAACTTCGCGAAATTCCGACCCTGGATTTGTGAACTTTCGGTTGTATGTATGAAATTACCGATTTCCTATTTCTCAATCAATGGATCATTTCAGGCATCTGTTCCCAGCATTCCTCTACATATCCACTATCCTTATAACGTTACCCTGTGAGACCACTCCTCTTCCGGTTTTATTTTTCGGCAACTACATCCCTTTGCTAGGATGACCTTTTCTTGCAAATCTCACCCACACCCTTCAGAAAATCTCACCAGCCCCCTTCTTGTGACAGCGAGTTTCAAATTCTTCTATACGGATAGTCATTTGAGAAGTAATAGTTATAGATACAGTTGACCGCAATGTTAAAAGGACATGGTGCGGTTGCGGACTGGCACTAAATTACGGTAGAATCTGGCACTTTGCCAGATTTCGTCATCGATCGGCGCCAAACGTCGTCTCTCTGCTCACGAAGATATCAGCTGTGGCGCCGATCGATGACGAAATCTGGCAAAGTGCCAGATTCTACCGTAGTTTTAGTGCGAGTCCGCAACCGCACCATGTCCTTTTAACCTTGCTGTCAACTGTATTATACTAAGCAAGATTTAATCTACAGCATTGATTACCTTGTCAACAATAGTTACTGTTTATTCGGAGGTATCGTTTTCAAACAGAAACAAGGGGTTCCACAAGGCGGTAATTTTAGTCCAATTTTAGCAGACCTGGTTTCATCTGTGATTGAGTTTCAATTTTCCAAAACTTTTTCTCTTAATCAGAATGTTCTATTGGAGCCATTTAGATAACTATATGGACGACTTATTGGTTATTCACAACAAAAATGATCAATATGTTGAAGATTTGTTAGCAGCTGTTTATAATAATGTACTAGAGATTAAAAGAACTCACATGAATGAATTTCATACTAATTACTTACATACATATCAATATAAGAATAGATAATAATGCAATTTTGACCAATTTATACAATAAAACAGATGATTTTGATTTCATAGTGAAGAAGTTCGCACAATCAGATTCTGCAGTTTCTGTTATCATCAAGGCCTCAACAATTTACACAGAGGCCTTGAGGATAGCCAATGTCTGCTCTGAGGTGAAGTTTTTCATAGATAAATTGAAAGAATTGAAAAACTCACTATTAAACAATGGATACTCTTCAGAATTTATTGTCGTTAACATAGTCAAATGCATCTACCGCAACAAAAAAATTTCATATAAGTTCCTTTTGCCAGATGATTGCAATCATGTTAAAAAACTTGTCGTTGCTATTCTATAAATTCGAATATTAGCTACACTAAAGTCTCGAATCCTGTTCTATTCCAGCTACTGCTATTGTTGAACGACCTACACCATACGGCTTTATTGATTCCACATTGAATTTGGACCTGACCTTTCCCCATTTTGGACTTTCATTGTTCTACCACTTTTCCGCGCCTCTTCTTTCTCACTCAGTTTCCTTTCATTATTCTTGCTAACAGTTTCCGCTTGTGGCTCAGCTTTCTCATTTATTTCTCATCGACAATTCGATTCCTCACTGAGGAGCCTCGGCAGAATTGTTTGGTGAGGTTCGTCTGCGGGCAGAGGCGAAACGGACTTTATCAACTTCTTACTCCTCTACATCCTTCTTCTTTTCTCTCTTGACTGTTCTGGACTACCGCTCCAAAGAGAGGAGCAGCAAACCTTCTAGAATATTTTTTAATTCAATTATTTATGTGTTTATTCACTTATTTTTTCTTTTCTTTATTTACTTATCTATTTTTTTATTTATTTGTTTATCTATTTATTATTTATTTATTGTTTAAATGTATTTATAATTCACTCAAGGTGCGCCATCGATGGCGACAAAACAGACAATGAAACGCCGGTGACTCTCGAAGATTGAACGGGAAAAAGAAATCAAAGAACGAAGTGAACATAGAGGAGAACCGCAGTATCTTCAAAAACTATAAGTGACAGTGAAAATCATCAGAAAAGATCACAAAGTCAATATCGGAAATCAGAAAGTTTCAATTATGTGTATTCAATAGTCATAATAGGATAGAATGTACTATGGATATATAATAGAATAATGTAATAGAAAGTATCAGAAAAAAATCAAAATCAGAAAGTTCGCCGCCCCTTCTTTTTTTCAACATCCGATATTAAAAAAATAAGAATTTCAACAGAAAAACTTTTCGAATGGATGAATAATTCTTATATCGCATTTTAAGAACTAATGAAATTAAGGGGCTTCACTGCTCTTCGCTGGAATTTTTTCTGACAGAGAAAACGCTAAGCGTAAAGAATAGACGTCTTGAAAAATCAGTCGGCACGCTAAGCAAGTGTGAGAATGTCGAAAAATATTTTCAATATGTGCTTATTCTTAGACTCGAAGTAAAGTCGCTTTGGAAGTTTATTTGGAGTTTACAAATTCCGAACTTACTCAAACAACACTTAAAGGCAGCATACACGCTTGCAAACATGGTCGAGATATCAGCATAAATAGGCCTGCATGGCCCCTACCATATCGAGAACGACGTTTGAAGCGCTGAAAACCATCCAGGATGGCAGTATTTGACCATCCCTGTCACGCACGCCCGTATTTTCACACCCCTTCGAGTAACAGACTGAAAAGTTAAACTTGAGAAAACATGTGATAGTTTAGAGTAATAGCACTATCAAAAGGGAGTGCACGAGAGAAACAGCTTGATTTACTTGAGTAAAACATGTCTACATACCGATTAACTCTCGTCCACTTTTGAGAATGCCGCTCTACTCCGGCTGGCTTTTGAAAATGGAGAATTTCATCGGCGTACAAACATGTGATATCCAGGTAAATCGAGCTGTTTCTCTCGTGCACTCCCTTTTGATAGTGCTATCACTCTCAATTATCACATGTTTTCTCGAGTTTAACTTTTCATTCTGTTACTCGAAGGGGTGTGAAAATACGGGCGCGCGAGACATGATTGCTCAAATGATGTCATTCTGGATGATTTTCAGCGCTTCAAACGTCGCTGACGACATGGTAGGGGCCGTGCGGGCCTATTTATGCTGATATCTCGACCATGTTTGCGAGCGTGTATACTGCCTTTAAAGCCCGTCTATCACCCTTATATGATTTCAGGCGGTGCAAGCGGCGGAGCGGTCGGCCATGGCGAAATATTACTGTGATAAGTAGATTTTGACATAATAACACCGATATGCCTCACTTTAACACTTAATGGACCGCGTGTCCACACTGCGCACCCACGCCGAAAACTCGATTTTTTTCGTTTTACTTTAAGAAAAACAGACTCCTTCCAATTATTGCTTTTATATCCATGCTTCATGCAACTTCTATAAATGGTATGCAGATATTGGGCGCCATATATCTCCTTTTTACATAGGCAATTACAACGAAAAAGCAGTATAAAAACTCACTGAATTGATTAGCCGTGGAGCGCGCTGGTCCGCTACGGGGACTAGCCGTGGAACGCGCGGTCTCCTAAGTGTTAACCGGCTTAGAATGAGGGAGAAAGGCTATATAAAAGTATAGTGAATGAACGGGTTTCGAACGTCTCTCGGGATCAAAATCCCGCTGATCAGACCGCATAGGTCGCGACCAACGACTTCCTCCTGTTCATACGCTAGACTGGAATTGAAGAAAAGGCTAAAGGTGCATGATTCTTTAGCCTGGTAGAATTCACTACCTGCTCTTGGGTACAAAGGAACTTCTCACACATTACTTGAGTTCAGCGTGGCTCGCTTTTTGGAACGCCCACTTCGCTTCACTCGCTCTGTTTCGGTCTAGAAACCTCTAAGGAGCATGGGAAGTTTTGTATCAGTACGGGAGAACCCGTGGCCCGTCCTGCCCTTTCCGCCTGCTTATTTTGTTGAATTGTTGCGATTCCACAGCTGACTGACGTCTTTCACCGAGTACTCTCAGTTCATCATTAAATCATAACAAACCTATCCGTCTTACTTGCCTCTCCTTCGCCTTTCGCATACATGTGTTTCTCTTCTTCAAGCTTCTACTATACCTTATTTTTTAGCATGTAAGTCGTGAGAATGACCTAGTCATCCTCGGCTAGATTAGCAAGAAGAGCCACGTACTATACCCGTCATTTCTGCAAAGCGCTAACTCGTGCACAGTACACATGGGCACACAGAGACGCAGACTGCTCAGGCATACACTGATCCGACAAATAATTCCGCATCGACTGTAAGTTAAGTGCAAGCTACTCTGTAATACTTCTGTTACCCGGAGTAATCGATTTCCTCCATTTCTTTTAAAAATCGATTCTGCCTATTTCTGAAGAAGCGCTCCTGAATATGAGTGTACGTATGTCTGCACCCTATTTCCGAAGTTGAACGTCTCCTTGAAAGCTCTGCTTATTGATTTTCCGATGTCTATATCTACTATATCTATTTATACATCGCGTTGTGTTGAAATTTCTGGTGAAGGCGCGGAAACTCAATTTAGAGCTACAAAACATTTCGCGGCCCTCCAAGCGAATCGAGTGAGGGGCGGAATTCTTTACATTGTTCACTTTTACTAGGCGACACGCGCCTTGCACATATGCATATTTTTTCTTGTGCCGTAGGTTGTCATGCTGACAGATTTGATTTCTTGAGTTTTTGAAACGGTGGTGGAATGTATAGCTTAGGTTGCTAGGATGAGCCCGGGCGGTGTAAACAGTGGAGCGGTCGGTGATGGCAAAATATAAAAGGGATAAGGAGATTTTGACATGATAAGCCCGATAAGCCTTCCTTCGACCGGCTCAAAATGAGCGGCCTAGGCTATAGCCTTGACCATACTATCACATGTGGACTTGAAAGCACTCAACACTCTCCTTCATGAAATTTGTGATTTTCATGTTATTGTGTAGTAGATCAGATCTGTATAACACATGCAGAGTGCGAGGTCAGAATTCCTCTAAGTAATCGAGATATAGGCGACAACCACGGGCCCGACCCAGTTAATTTGTACCATGGACCACGTCCTTTCTCGGTTTTCGAACAGCAGCTTCAAGATAGATTGATTAATTTCAACCTCGTCTTCGATTTTTACTCCCCTATCGGTCTGTCAGACTATTCTGATTCGCTCTAGCGCGGCAACAACGAATGAAGAGGAATACAGGTCTGAGACAACTCGTCCACTAAATGTGAGCATAAAATGTTTAAAAAAAAGTAATTTCTTAGGTGTTCTGTGCCTGAACATATGCTAGGACTGTTCACGTTATTTCACGGCCATATTTCACAGGGAACCACCTCATTTAATTTGCTTGAGTATAACATATAATTGCTAGGAAATACAGCTCTAAAGGATAAAATTTTTTTACGTCAATGGAAAATTATCTAGCCCTTATCCTGAAAGATGCACCCCAAAGTTCATCCGTGAGATACATACTGTCTGCCCACGCGGTCGGTGTGAGTGTCGAGCGGCTGTCGCGAAGACATTTTTGGACTTGGAAATCGATTAGCAGGAACAATCGATGAATGATGTCAGCTGATGCTATCCCAATCAGCCGTTAGCCGTCACTAGAAGGCTGGTCCGAAATAATGCCGATCAGGGATGTGCGGAAAATTTTTTTTGGAAACAGAAAACAGAAAAAAGTCTCCAAAAATGTGCAGAAAACAGAAAACAAAAAGCAGAAAATTTTTCAAAAATCAATAAATAGTGTTCAGCGTACAGTACATATTTGAGATTTTTTACAGCGTTAAACTTTTTTACACATTTTTCCGCGATAAATGGTCCCTTTGTACAATATCCGAAGGCCAACAGTTGGCCAGATAAAGGAATGTATACACTCGAGAGAGGCAGATTATAAGTGAAAGTCATCCCTCTAACTTCCCTTTCCCTGAGACAATAACACTCGATTACTTGATCATTATGTGCAAAGAGAACATAGATTCAGTCGAAGCAGAAACACCCTTCCCTTGTGTACATATTTTGACGATAATTTCGAGATAATTGCTGAGTTGAACACTGTACTACTCCTCGACGCCCTAGAGTCACGCGCGTTCCGCGTGTGGGCGCCGTGTGAGTATAAATGTTCTAGCGCGCCACTCGGTCCACAATGGCGGATTCGCTCGCAACTCTGTAACAGCTTCAGCAGCTCCATCATTAAGAAAATATTCCTGCTCGAACGCCGGGCCAGTGAGGGTATCGTTAGCTGGCGCTAAGTAGTATTGAAGCTCAATATTGTTATTATACAATAAAATTAGAGTTTTCACGTCATTTGACTGGATAGCATACCTTCTGAGGGACTCTTCAATGGTAAACCCTTAGGTAAGGGTTAGCATTATGAGATAAGGAAGAAGCCTCGGCTTCTTCGATCTCTATTGGAATACGCAGCACATTCGACTTTCATGTCATAGAGACTTGGATACCTTTCAGGGCTATACAGCATGCGGGGGTCAACCGACTTCCCAGTCAGATCGTTCATCTCCTTACATGAGTCTAGTGCCAATTCGAGGACTCCGTAAGAATAGTAGTGCTGGTTGGCCCTGGGCGGGGATCGAACCCTGTCGTGTCGAGCGAGCAGCAGCGCATCCTGCTTCTACACCACCACAGTTCCGGTAACCACCATAGCGAGATAGACGAGTTAACCATAAGGTACTGCAAAGAATGCGGGTGAGGTTTTCCTAACCGTCTACCGTCGCCGTACGTATGGGTTTACCGTTTATGAGTTCGGCCCCTTGTCTATGGAATAAATTTGCAACAAGTCGCGATTCATGGATTTTTCCTGATTTCTGCCCAATTTTTCCTATTTTTACAGAAAACAGAAAGAAATCGCCAAAAATGGGCAGTAAACAGAAAATGGAAAACAGAAAATTCCGCATACCCCTGATGCCGATCTACGCACGCCAACCAGGGGTGTGCGGAAAATTTTCGAAGCCGTAAAACGCAAAATTTTTCCGGTCAAAAATTTGTAGAATACTTTACACTATGGTACGTTAAAGAAATACACTTTTTTCGTTTTTTTCGGTTTTTTGTTAGGAAACTCACTACTGGAAAAAAATCGAGAACTTTTCGTAAAATGGTAGCACTCCAAATGTGCTATGTATCTGCCCCAAAAGTTCTGGTCTCAGAACGAGAATCTTCAGTTTTCGAATTTGAGTTTTCCAAAGATTTTCGCACATCCCTGACGCCAACCGCGTGGGCGGACAGTATCATTCAGACAGACTTTAAGTAATTTACAATGTTTCTGAATTAGAAGCCTTGCACTCTGCAAATTAGCCTAACTTTAAGCCGACCTCTCGCTCCCCTTTGCATGAGGAGTTTAAAGGCAGTGTTCACGATGAAAAAGTTGCCCATTTTTCGACGGAAACGTAAGCTTTGGGTCTTTCTAATAAGAATAAGAACGGAAGTGCGACGAAAAACTGTCGGGAAGTGGGTGAAAATCTCGTGGGCCAGTCGACCCATTGGGCCACCCCGCCCACGTCCTATAGCAGTTGTCCTGCTCAGTGTCGGAACAGTTGGTGCCCGTTTCACGAAAGGAACGGTAACCAAATTTCTTATACTCTTTATCCCGATAAATTCCAGTTTTCAAGCATGTACATTAAACTCTCGTATTTTTGAAGTGTTGTTAGGGTACACGAAACAGAAAATAAAGTCACTTACCCGAGAATTTCAACAACTTTTTCTCCAATATTTAAGAATTTTATGGCAACTTTTCCCTTTTATAATCTACTTTGATTACAAGCCTTCTCAAAACCTTCGAAAACTAGAATATTTTTTTATCGTGAACACTGCCTTTAACTTCTTCATGGCAAGCCAGTTCATATTTTTTGCGCTGTTCCAGGAGATAGTGTTTGTGACGGTACTGAGCTGTGAACAGGGCCAAGATAATTGCGCATTGTTGGAGTTGACGGTACATATTCTAGGCGGTGCACATTCTAGGCACTGTCTAGGCCATTGCTCCGCTAATGCTAAGGGCGATCCCGAACTCACCCAATCGCCTGAAAACAGTGGAAAGTAATGACCCTGTATTCAACAATTCAATATGTTAGAATAAAAAGTACCCGACCATTATACCAGTAACTTCGAAGTGTTTATACAAGTCCGGAATAAACTCCGAAGGAACGCCCGGCTGGAGACTTCCCTGGCAATTCCCCGGCCATCAGACCGGAAATGGCTACGCCGTAACAGCATTACGCAACGCTTCTTCCATACGCTGAAGACCACATACACGAAAGAAAACTTGCTGCAAAAGTTGCGAGCTCATGAAGCATCTCCAAAATGTCTTCGAAGGAATTTCATGTGTGCGGGAAACCACAGATACACAGGGAGCTGAAGCGCAGAATGGCGAAGAGGGTGTAGATTTTCGGTTCTGCTCTCTGGTTATGGTGATCCTCAAAATCGAACGCGCTACTTACTCTGTCGTTTGTGATCCCTTGGCTATCAAGATTTTCGCATCCCAAAGATCAGGATAGTTACGACATCGCATTAAGTTTTGTCTTGCTCTGCAACTTCGAGGTTTTCGTGAACAGCATGTAGTGCTCAGCAAACCTCTTCTCAGCTTCCGCTCCTCGCAAATCATTTCATATGAGGACGAGTTTTTCTTCAGTTTCTCTTTTAATTAAGGAGCAATGGCAGTTTTACAGGAACGTTTGTGCGACGAAAATTCGGCGAAACTACAAAAAACCTATAATTGATTGTTTTCTCATTACGATGTGCATCGCATATGAGGCCGATGCTGACAATGAGTTTCTCTAAAAAAAGAAGATATTGCAGAAAGTTGTGCGTTTTTGTGACATACAGTCCACGGCAACGGAAAAGGCGGTGGTGCGGTTGCGTATTCCAGCTAACTAGGGAACCTCGCTAGTCATGTATGAGCTTTTGAGAGTCTGTGAATGTTTCTTGGTCAACTCGGATACGCTCTCTTCGAATCTGAACTCGGATTTTGCTAAGGACATCTGCGAAAACAGTTATAGCCGGTCACAGTTCGTATTTCACGCCTTTTTTCTATCAAAAACGCGCACTAGAGCTCGCGAAATCCGGAAACGGACCTCATGCTTTTGTTCAGCCCCCTAAACTACCCCACTGAGCAAATTTTGAGTGAAGGCACATTTTCCAAACTTTGCACAGACTGATAGCGTTTTTGACTTGTGCAGATTTTCGGTTGGGCGCTTATTTATACCTCTGAAAGCGTTAAGCAAAATGTTGCAGATTTCACTCAAAATCCTTCTAGGTGGGTTATTTGGGGCGCTGATTTCGAATCTATGGTTTATTTGACGATTTTCCGAGCTTCTCGACATGATTCGTTCAAAGCGTCTCATCGGGGGGGATTTGAAGGCAAATCGCGACGTTTGCCGATTTCCCGAGTGCTACGATAGATGTTTCTCAAATTGTTGCTCTGGGGGTCATTTGCAGTGCTAAACAAGAATCTGCAATCCGTTTATCAATTTCTGATAGATTACGGTAGGTTACCGTGGGTATACGGTAGCTTGGTCAAAGTCTCAGATGTGACTCAAAATTTCACTGTGGGTGTTATTTGGGACGCCGAACACGAATTTGAGGTCCATTTTTGATTTCCGAAATTTCAAGGTAGGTAAAGTCAGTTAAAAGGCATAATGCCTACCGCAACCTAAAGTAACCATAAGTCTAGCGACAAACAGACCCCAGATTCGCGTTCAGCGCCCTGAATAACCCCCAGTTGAAAGTTTTGAGCCGAATCCGAAAATGTTTTTCCAAACACCCTACAAATTGGCTGATGGCCTCAAAATACCCTTACTTTTTCACGAAGCTTCAAAAACGCTAATAACTTCGTTCAGAGATGCCCGTAGCAAAATCCGAGATCAGATTCGAAGAAAGCGTATCCGAGTTGACCAAGAAACATTCACAGTCTCTCAAAAGCTCATACCCGAATAGCGAAGTTCCCTAGTAAGCATATTGTGGCTGACTCACAAGGGAAGTGTTTAAAGGCAGTGTTCACGATAAAAAATGTGTTTCATTTTCCACTAGGGATGGGTAGTGGAGGGGCACACTGTAACGCTGACGTCGAAAGAACGCATGAAAACGAGCCAGGAAAAGCTCCAAAAGAGCCAGAAGTTGCCACTTCGAGCGCAAGGCAAACCCCAAAAGCGCATCACACGCCCATCGACGTGAACAAATGAATGCTAGAGATCGTGAGATGAGCGATGATTTTCAATCATTAGCCCCATTCTTTCCTTCATTCTCAGCTTCTCTCTTTACTCAGGTCAGCTCGCATAGATCGGCTACAAAAGACGGAAGTTACAAGCCTCGGACAACTCGTCCACCATGTTTCCATAGCTCAATCTTTGAGGGACCATAACTCCGTTCCCAGAAGGTCTTCTACGATTCCAGAGACATCATTGGAATCAGCATGGGGCCGTTCTCAAAAAAGGCGGAAAACAGAAAAACGATTTCCATCGTGAACACTGCCTTTAAAGTGGTAAACGCATCTGCCAAAACGACTAGTATCGTTAGTATCTCTAGTGTCTCTATAGTAGAACTGCGCAGTATCCAGCCCCGAGCTGCTGGTTCCAAGAAGTTACAAGCTTAAAAATGTCGTTTTTGGGCTTTTTTTACCCTCCAAAAAGGGCATTAATCTTTCGGAAATCCGGAAACGGACCCCATAGATGTGTTCAGCGCCCAAAACTACCCCCGCGAGCAAAATTGGGGTGAAGGCTCGTTTTCCGTACTTTGTCCAGACTAACTGCGTTTTGGACTTGTACGAATTTTCGGTTGGGCGAATATTTATACGGATTAGAGGGCTCTGGAAGCGTTTTAGAAAAATGTTCCAGATTTGACTTTAAATTTTCCCAGGAAGGTTTTTTGGATTGCTGATTACGAATCTGTAGTTTATTAATCGATTTTCCAAAGTTTTCGGCTAATTTCGTTCGAAGCTTCCCAACCAGGGAAAATTCGAGGGAAAAACGCCACTTTCGAGATTTCCGGAGCGCTACAGTTGATATTGCTCAAATTGTTGCATCTGGGAGTTATTTGGAGTGCTGAACGCGAATCTGCAGTCCGTTTATCGATTTTTTGCAATTTACGGTAGATTGCGGTGGGTATACGGTAGTTTGGTCAAAATCTCAGATGTGACTCAAAATTTCCCACTGTGGGTGTTATTTGGGGCGCTGAACACGAACTTGAGGTCCATTTCTTGATTTACGAAATTTCAAGGTAGAGTAAAGTCAGTTAAAAGGCATAATGCTCACTGCAATCCCTAAAGTAAATCCATAAGTCTAGCGACAAACAGACCCCAGATTCGCGTTCAGCGCCCTGAATAACCCCAGTTGAAAGTTTTGAGCCGAATCCGAAAATGTTTTTCCAAACACCCTACAAATTGGCTGATGGCCTCAAATACTCCTTACTTTTTCACGAAGCTTCAAAAACGCTAATAACTTCGTTCAGAGATGCCCGTAGCAAAATCCGAGATCAGATTCGAAGAAAGCGTATCCGAGTTGACCAAGAAACATTCACAGTCTCTCAAAAGCTCATACCCGAATAGCGAAGTTCCCTAGTAAGCATATTGTGGCTGACTCACAAGCGGAAGTGTTTAAAGGCAGTGTTCACGATAAAAATGTGTTTCATTTTCCACTAGGGATGGGTAGTGGAGGGGCACACTGTAACGCTGACGTCGAAAGAACGCATGAAAACGAGCCAGAAAAGCTCCAAAAGAGCCAGAAGTTGCCACTTCGAGCGCAAGGCAAACCCCAAAAGCGCATCACACGCCCATCGACGTGAACAAATGAATGCTAGAGATCGTGAGATGAGCGATGATTTTCAATCATTAGCCCCATTCTTTCCTTCATTCTCAGCTTTACTCTCTTTACTCAGGTCAGCTCGCATAGATCGGCTACAAAAGACGGAAGTTACGAAGCCTCCGGACAACTCGTCCACCATGTTTCCATAGCTCAATCTTTGAGGGACCATAACCTGTTCCCAGAAGGTCTTCTACGATTCCAGAGACATCATTAAGATCCAGCATGGGGCCGTTCTCAAAAGGCGGAAAACAGAAAAACGATTTCCATCGTGAACACTGCCTTTAAAGTGGTAAACGCATCTGCCAAAACGACTAGTATCGTTAGTATCTCTAGTGGCTCTATAGTAGAACTGCGCAGTATCCAGCCCCGAGCTGCTGGTTCCAAGAAGTTACAAGCTTAAAAATGTCGTTTTTGGGCTTTTTTTACCCTCCAAAAAGGGCATTAATCTTTCGGAAATCCGGAAACGGACCCCATAGATGTGTTCAGCGCCCAAAACTACCCCCGCGAGCAAAATTGGGGTGAAGGCTCGTTTTCCGTACTTTGTCCAGACTAACTGCGTTTTGGACTTGTACGAATTTTCGGTTGGGCGAATATTTATACGGATTAGAGGGCTCTGGAAGCGTTTTAGAAAAATGTTCCAGATTTGACTTTAAATTTTCCCAGGAAGGTTTTTTGGATTGCTGATTACGAATCTGTAGTTTATTAATCGATTTTCCAAAGTTTTCGGCTAATTTCGTTCGAAGCTTCCCAACCAGGGAAAATTCGAGGGAAAAACGCCACTTTCGAGATTTCCGGAGCGCTACAGTTGATATTGCTCAAATTGTGCATCTGGGAGTTATTTGGAGTGCTGAACGCGAATCTGGAGTCCGTTTATCGATTTTTTGCAATTTACGGTAGATTGCGGTGGGTATACGGTAGTTTGGTCAAAATCTCAGATTTTACTCAAATATCGTTACGTCCGTTTGTCGATTTTCAAAATACTAAGGTGGCTTTTGCCCCCTAAATGACATGTTACCTACCGTAACCTACAGTAAACCTCGGAAGTTCGACAAATGAACTCCAGATTTGTGTTCACCACCCCAGATTACCCCTACATACAAGTTTTGGGTTAATCCGAGAAATTTTTTTGAAACTCGCAGAAAAATGCCTGATGGGTTTTTTTTTGCTGAGGCTTAAAAAATGCTCATAACTTGTTCGAACATGCATCTCGGGCGGGATACTGCGCATTTTTACTATTGAGCCAGAAGAGATACTAACGATACTGACCATTTTCGCAGATGCGTTTACCACTCTAAACACTTCCCTTGTCAGTTCCGACTTTGCCATTAAAGGCACAGTCCAACCTCAAAATCGTTTCTCTGTTTTCCTGGCTATCTTGAAAACGGTCTCACGCGGATTCCAGCTATGTCCCTTGAATCGTACAAGACCCCCTTGGAACGAAGTTATGGCCCTTCAAAAATTGAGCTACGGAAGCATGGTGGACGAGTTGTCCGAGGCCTGTAGCCTTCATTGGCAACCGATGTATACGAGTCAACGTGAACGAAGAGAGAGGTTAAGATTGAAGGGAAGAACGGGGCTATTGATCGGAATCCATCGCTCATCTCGCCTTTGTTGAGCTCGAAAATCATAAAAGGGGCGTGCCAAAGTGGCTTCCGGATGTGGGCGCCCCATGGTGGCTTCCTCGTATATCTCGCTTGTTCAGGAGAATTAAGAGCTCGCATTTGGCAGGCGCTATTAAGGGTGGGTGTACTTTACAATTATGTGGAAATATCAGATTTCGTCCCTGAGCTTGGACTGTGCCTTTAAAGGCAGCATACATGGAAAATTTTTGCTCTCTTGATTTTTGTAGAATATGGTACGGGTGAGATAACGTGAGAAGTGGTCCGCGCTGCTTTTTTCTAAACACTGGTACCTATTATTAATCACAAGCTGAAAATCTAACTCTTTGTGGGAGATTCACTCCTTTGGCCGTTTAATTCTCCTGATTTTGGAATAGGAGGGAAACCGCAGGTTGACGAAAAATTTTTGTGGATGAAAAATTGTGCGCTGACCAGTTCTCCGTTCGCGGTGTGGGGGGGGGGGGGGGCGACGGAGGGAAGAACACTCCGTTTTTATAACGTTTACGTTGCTTTTTTCTCCAAAAATTCGAGAGGAAACCAAAATTTTCTTGTCGGTCATAGCTCGACATCCGCAGAGGCGCTCCCAAACACCCTAGTGAACGGCAAATTTTTCAAGTCTTCACTATATGTAAATAAATACTTGTAGGAATAACACAAAAAATTCAGGGAACAGAAAAAGCCGTAACCCAGAGAAAATATTAGCAACTGTCTCCTCATCGATTGATGCCAGTCTTGGAACCAAGCCAGCCATGACTATAGTATGCTTAGTGAAAATACGCAATGACGTGGGCTGCATGCTCCTTACCTACTCTTCTGGTCACACATGGCATACCCACTTAGATGGAAAAGCATATTTTCTTCGTCTTTCAAAAATTCGTCAAAGGAAGACGCTTTCTCATGCATCATCTCTCGATTTCATTAGCCTCCCTTTCAATTCGAGTGTTGACATAGTCGGCTGGCCCTTCCTTCTTCCTTCTAAAATTGCAATACAGCTCACATCTTTTCGCCACTAATCATGTTTTTTTCTCTAGATTTCCGCCGCCATATAAAATAACCACCAGGCGCATGGCCAGCCTCTAGAAGCGATCCGATTAAAGGAAGTGCCCACAATGGATTTCATATTCGAGTTCGACTTTAAAATGAGGTGGTTTGGTCGCGAGCTATCGGATAGTGTAGAAACAGCGAAGAAAATTGCTCAGAATAAGCTAGAAGATCGGTTTCCTACGTACGTACTCTGAGAGTTTTGGCCGAGACTCAGCCCACCAGGCTCCGCAGCAGCTCCTGGTGGGCTACTTCGCGGCTATTTCTCGGCTTTTCACAAAACGGACAAGAAGTAGTCGAGAACAGGGGTGTGCGTTTACCGATTTTGTCGGATCTACCTGTCATTTTCGGTAAATTTTGATGCACCGATTCACCTACTTTTTCTCGAAATTCAGCGAAAATTTTACCGTTCAAACTTTATTAACTTTTTTTTTGTTGAATGGCCCATTTCTCACCTGAATCCCATACATAAACTCTATTACGACTCACAGTGACCACCCTTGTGAGCATTTCCTTGCTACTGATTTCCGTGCTTAATTTTCTTAGGACTTTTTATGTTCCCTTTCGGTGTTCTAACGTTCGTATTTTCAAAAATAGATCTTGATGCCTTCATTTTTTTCTAAGTCATACTCCTCGTCGCTCATCGGGACGGTTCAAAGTATGAGTCGAGCCAAACACGTTCCAGCCAAAAAAAAAACTACTTCTGTCATTAGAGAAGCGGGTAGAATGTTTCTGTCATCCGGTTCAAGGCAGGGCGGCGATAGAGAAGATTATCGGTTTTTTCTGAAAGAGGGCCTAAATTTGATCCTTAACGTAGCGAAAATTTGGAAAAGGTTACTGCAAAAGCACCAAAACAAATTCAAACTTCTGTTTTTTCCTGTATTCCACTCTTTAGGCTGGTACTGCACTACGGAATGGCAAGTTTTCGTGAATGCTAGTTGCATTTCAAATGACGTATCGAAGAGATATCGTGTTCGAAAGAGCAGTGAGCTGTATCACGCTCAAAATTGAAGCGTTTCATGTTATTCTCACAAGTTCGCTACTGATTTTTCCCGATACTGTGCTCAAGAAGATTAACCTCAACGCACCTCTATTCGATGAATCAAAAAATATTTCATAGCAAACCCCGTCTCCAAAACAACCAAAGCATTATTGAGAATCGAGCATTTGGCATTCCGTTGTTTATAGTCAGTGATGTCAAATATGTTATGTTATGCTACGTTCATCTTTGCATGAAGGTTCTTCGAAATTTGTTGTCAAGCGCGAATTATGTAGAGAAATCAAGATTCAGAAAATTTCACCGAATTTACCATTTTTACCGTATCTACCAGAAAAATTTCTCGGTAAATTTTTTCGGTAAAAATTTGCCGAAAAAATTTACCGCTCATACCTGGTCGAGAAATAGCAGAGAAATAACCGAGAAATAACTACAAGTAAGCAAAGGTAGTATAGTTACACACGAACGAAATTTTCGAAAGCTTTTCGGAAGATTTTCCGAAATTTTTTTCGTTCGTTTTCGTTCGTTTGAAAATTCGTCGAACGATTTTTTTTCATTTTTCGTTCGTTCGAAATTTCGTCGAACAAATTTTTTTTATTCGTTCGTACGAAATTTTTTTGAACGAAAGTTCTTCAATTTTCGTTTGTTCGAAATCCGATTTTTTTTTTCGAAATTCGTTCGTTCGAAATTCTTTCGAACAAATTTCGAAAAAAAAATTCGAAATTTCGAACGAATTTTGAAAAAAATCGAAATTTTGATTAGGTTTGAAATTCGTTCGTTCTACCTCCGAAATTTCGAAAAAAATCGAAACTCGTTCGTTCGAAATCATTTCGAACGAAATTTTTTCGATTTTCGTTCGTTCGAAGATTTTTCGAACGAAATTTTTTTCGAATTTTGTTCGTTCGACATTTTTTTCGGACTTTCACAACTATAAAAGGTAGCCAAAACGCGGCCGTCGCTCACTGAGCGGCCATCCGGTGCCGCCAGCGGCTGGGCGGGGCCTCTAGAGGCTGAGCGAGGTCCAAATAAAATGAAACTGACGGAGGCGTTGGCATCTGAATCACGCCTTTGGAATGCGTCGTATACCTACCTGGAGAGCATTATTTGGCGACTATTTCTCGGCTAAAACTCTCAAATGTACAGGTTCAGGGCGCGAACCAGCTTACGTGCCCTGCTAGTTTCCGCAAGCGCGCGCTAATGGCAAAATGTGCACGAGTCGAACAGGCTGGACGTGGGGGAGTTGCTTGGTAATTTGCCATCGAAAACGTCCGCGGCGCCACAAGCTCGTCAGAACGGGGGGCGGGGCGGGCTAAGCAGGCACACTGGTCTAACGAAATCTTCACTTCGCCGCCGTTTTTATCGATTTCTGGCCCGTTTTCGCTGCATTCCTCTACTACCCTATCCCCTCCATCATTTGCCAGCGTAGTGTTTCGACTGGAAACTCAAAAAGGAGATTTATCGTGAATACTGCCTTCAAGAATTTTTCCGGGCATTCGATTTTCTCTTGAAGAGAGCTCACTCTGGCCTTGCAGAGTGGATGTGCAAAGCTGCGAACTCTACGCGAAGTGCATATTCCCGCCCCTGATTAGTGGTTGTGCCCTTTTCTGACGAGCATTAGGGTGTGAGTTTTCGTCGAGAAATCGTCATCTCGTCGACTTTTTCGCAGAGCTCTCGGATCGGCTTACTCCACAGCGTTTAGCGTTATTGCTTCTACTGGCTGTCTCGGGGACTTAGTTCTAATGTCGTGATTTATGGCCCATACTCATTCCGCCACTCATTCGCACGCGGCCATTCCGCGAATTCCCACTTCACGCCGCTTCCTCCTTGGCGAAGGGCCACTTCCCGATCTTCTGTCGACGAACCTCCTACCAGTGTCCTTTCCTCTGCTTTTCTTACCAAACGCAACCAACCACAAATAAGCTAAGACAAATAGAGCTGAAAAAAGGGGGAGATTGATGGAATGGTTTTGAGGCCAACTTTGAGTCCAACGGGTTTTCCAAGTTCTTCATGTGAGCAGAGCGGGTTACTTTGTCAAAGAAAACGAGGGTTCTTGAAAAGTGTCGCTATCTCAACGACGACTTTCTAGGAAAAGGAGTTTCCACTCTTCCATCTCTTGTTAGAACCCTGTTTAATGTGATCTCCCCTGCTACATACTCCTACCACTGTGCAATGTTCATTGCCGATATTCGAAATTGATTTATGTATAACCATCATTCTTCATTTCAAACGTTCAAATGTTTTTCTTTCCACTCTAAGATTCGAATAATATCACTCCACCCAAGTCAGCTGCTCTAAATTGTTGGCCATAAATTCTGTAAGTTCATAGTCATAACGTCATATTTCAAAAAGCAGCCACCACATGATTTGGGGAACGGATATCGATTTGAAACCGAAAGGGTAAAAATGAGTTCTTTAACCATTCGTTACTACTTCTGTTAGCATCCTTGCCAACAAGCAGAGGTGTAGGTAATCTGACATGGACACGATTTCCAGTCTTTCTTGTTTAACGACATCGGCTGGTTTCAGAATGCCTAGATCGGGGTGAGGATGACCTCAGTGCAACGTAATTCCTCAGCATCTCGAATTATAACCAATTTTTTCGTGCAGCGGGATGACTAATTGTCGCACGACTTCCACAATGTTCCCATTCGGTGACAATCCCTCGTGGGAGTGGGGTAGTCAGCTGGTGTCAATGACTGGTGACATTTATGAGAAGCTGCCTGTGATGGGGTGTCCACAGCTGTTCACACTCATCCGAAAACCTAGCGTCTGTGAACTATTTGACCATAGATCCAGTAGAGTACATAGTTTTCAAGTTGAACTTTCGGTGAAGCTGAACACGTTTTTTTTCTCGCTCAAATATTGGTCTACTGGAGTTTTTTTTTTGGAGGAAAGAATACCCTGATCGTGTGGTGAACACCAGAGCAGTGGTAGACAAAGTGACGATTCCAAAATATGTCCAAGTGGCTGCCCTCGCGGTCGGCGTGCGTGCTCAGCAGCCGCCGCATCGGAAAACAGTGGAACGCGGCTGGATTTGTGTGCTATGTTCAATATATTCACCAATTGTTCCCTTCCTGCATTACTATGAATTACTAAGGTGTTCTCCTCTAGAAATTGTTTTCCAGCAAAGGATTAGGAGACCTTGCTCGCATGCCTTGTTTTTATTGATTTTTTCTGTCATGAGTGTCTCGGCTAGTTTTCTGTTTCTTGGGACATACCCTCTATAAAACGTCGTAATTCACATCATTCGAGATGCGAGCGGCGCGTGCGACGCCCCGACCTCCGTCTGCCCTACGCACTCTCACTGTCTCAAGCCTCCGCTCCGCACCAACACGCGTGGGAACTAAGTGAATTTCGCCGTTTTATAACCTGTAAACATGGCTCAATGATCCGTTCGGCAGTTTTCTTTTGTCTGTAGAACTCTTTTTCTACCTAGAAAGTTGACTAGCGCTGCCCAGTTGTTATAAAAACCAGCTTTCTAGTACACTTTAGGCGTTTTTTTTCAAAAGAATGTTGCATCAATATTAGTAGTCAAATAATTGTGTTTGTAAAGCCTGTCCGGGTGAGACTGTCCGCCCACGCGTTCGGCGCGTGTATCGCGCGGCCGCCGCGAAAGCATTTTTTGGACAAGACACATGACTGGGTTATTAATCTACATATCTACTTGTCTAATATTCCTTCCAACTCGTTCACATGTCTGGAAAAAAGCCTTTGCCGTGGTCGCTCGACAAACACGCCGACCACGTGGGCAGGCAGTCTCATTTGGACAGACTTTATGCTCCACCATACTTTTACATTTTCTTTTTTTTTTCAAATATTCGAATTTCCGAATGATTTCAAAATCGGCACTCTCGAATATTAGGGTTTCCGAATAATTCAGAAACTGGACTTTTCGAATATGAATTTCCGAAGCAATTGAGAATTCGCCTTTTTGGAATATTCGCTTTTTCCAATAACTCGAAGTCTACTTTTTCAGTCGAATGATTTTTCGAATCATTCAATTCGGTCCAAGTGTGGTAGGCACGTTTTCTTCGGCATAGCTCTGAGAGAAATTGCCGTTGCGGCTCCGCGATATTGTCGCTTCGGAGCCTACAGGCACCGTAGCGGCAACGCGGCAATGCCGCTGCGGCTCCTCTTTAGTGCCGCCGCGGCTCCGGGAGAGTATATCATACGAAGTTAAATAAGAAACGTAATACAACTAAGGGGGCCGAAAAACAAAAATACGTACCTGCGGTTGGCACCTCCTCCGTTTGATAAAGACAGAGGTTACTGCTGTTTTTGCGCCCAAGGAAATACGGAATGTACCTCAAAATTTTAGCAGTTGAACCGGCGGCAATTTGTTTGACCACACAGGGCGGTACATCGTACTCGACGCGGGTTCGCTGCTGCATCCTCTCGGAGCCGGCGCAGTTTTAACGCGGATCCGGCGCGGTTCTATTGCGGAGCCGCTGCCGTACTATTGCGGAACTATCGCGGCATAGTCGAGAGTCGCAGTACTTTCCCGGCACTGACGCTTCAAATTTTCTCAGAGTGTAGGCAGGTCCTCCGCAGCGAACATGCCTAACACTGGTTGCCAATATGAGGCGGTTTTCGGAATGGCATCCATAGACCTGCCCGTGGACAGCTGATATCGGCTGAGAACAGGTCCTTCTTTGTACAATCTTATTATATGTATATGCATATGTTTATTACACTCACTTAAAGGCAGTGCCCACGATAAAAACCATGTCTGATTTTTTGGTGGAGATCGGCAGCTGCGGGGCCTAGCGCAACCCTAACGTTGAAAAAACTAAGAAAATTGAGCTTGGAACGGTCCCCTACGGCCCCAAAGTTGGACACCCGTCAGCTCGTCACACACAGATGCACTTTCCACGCCCACCGACGTGAACAAATGAATACTCGAGATTGTGAGATGAGCGATGGTTTCCGATCAATAGCACCGTTCTTCCCTTCATTCTCAACTTCTCTCTTTACTCAGGTCAGCTCGCATACATCGGCGGCAAAAGACGGAAGTTACAAGCCTCGGACAACTCGTCCACCATGTTTCTTTAGCTCAATCTTTGAGGGACCATAACTCCGTTCCCAGAAGGTCTTGTACTATTCCAAAACCATCATTGGAATCAGCATGGGACCGTCTCCAAGACAGGTAGAAAAGCAGAAAAACGATTCTTATCGTGAACACTGCCTCTAAGGCAAATGCGTGATAATACGACGAAGACAAAATAATATCAACTAAACCAGGGAAAAAGGCAAAAACAACCACAAAAACTGAAGCAAAAAAACTCTGATACCCCTCATACATCCTACCGGTCAAATGAACAAAGATCTATCTCAAGAAAGAAGCAACGAATGAAAAAGTTAAGTTTCGTAGCTCAGAATTATTTGGGATACTCGTCGCCCAAACTGGCCCAAGGAAAGAGCACCGGTGACCCTTATAGCGATTTTAAGATATGCGCTACCGGCCCTATGTGAAAAAGACCTAACCCTCACACTCGTAATCGGACGACTGAGGAATATGTTCATTTTTTCACCTCTGGTTTTCGACGTGACCAGTTTGATATAGGGTGCAACCCTGAAATATTATGCAAGTTATTGTGAACTTAGCACTGCATGAAAATATACTGTCTGTGCAGGACAATGAAATCTGCCCAGGACTTCTTTATCCCTTCTACACTCACAACCAAATCTGCAACTCTGAGAACAACAAACACCTGGAACAACTCTCAATTACGATTTGAAAGAATACGGTCAAGCTCTTGTAAAATTATCAAGCACATCAAGAATAAAAATTTTCTTACTATTTGTAGTTATTGTTATTATTTGCTGTTAACCAGGGCTGTGCGGAACTGTTCCGTCCGATTCCGTCTCCGTATTTCCGGTGTTCTTTGAGTATTACGCCTTCCTCTTCCGACTTCCGTACATCTTTGGGGCCGGAAGCGGAAGAAAATTGCGCTGCATGGGCAATGGTAATGGAGTCTAGGCAAAGGATGTTTGAAGGCATGAGGAGGTGAGATTCTCTTTCAAACTCTGTGTGTTCCATCCGAATATGTATCTAAGACTGGCAGAGACCCTCGACAGAGATCGGGCTTCTCGACATTGCCCCTCCCCTCTCTAGAACAATGACACAAAATAGGGCGTCTTATGAATCTGACCGCTTCTTGGGGACTTTTTCAAATAACTTTTTCTCCGAGTTCAGAATGATTTCTTTGTGAGGCTTTTTCCGGGGCAATGGTTCTTTGATCCGTTTGTCTACCTCCACAACAGCAAGTTAAACAAGAATTTGCGAGACACGTTTTTTCTTGCGCGTACAGCCTGTCCTCTAGGAAGGGTCTGGGTAAGAAAAGGGTCTGGGAGAAGACAGGTGGAGTTGGCTACGGGCAGCGGCACTCGCGAGGTTAGGAGGCGGATCACAAGTTAATTCTTCCTATGCTCGCTAAGGATATTTCTTTTCATTTTTCAAACCTAATTGCGCGTTATTAGCTCCGGCGAGCAATTGAGGAGGTTCAAAATAAAATCTAAACAGCTAACGAGGATAATTTGAAGAGTTGCTTCTGATCAGCCTTGAAATGCAGCGCGTCCGCCCGGGCAAGTTTAGCTACACCTGCGTACACACTGGACTCTTTTGGGAATAGACTGGTACACTGCTTCAGAAGGGGCACCTACCAGAACAGCAACACTGCGGTGAGGGGGCGGAAAAAGCAGGCTCCCCGGCTGAGCGGGCTAGCTTATTTTTGTGGCGGAGCGATCTTACCGGTTGAGCGAGCGGGCTTGCACTTTACCTGGTGAAGGAAATGGACGGGGTGAGCGGGCAGGACATAAGCATATCGTTGGCCCAATGCTGAACAGGTGAAGCATGCGCTCACATACGGAGCGGGTAAACATGTGCATCGATCTGGATTCTGTTGATAGCATTCGAACGAGTGTTCATCCGCCCGACTAGAATCATGGACCCCTCGTCGCGCACCGTTCGTTATGACCGTGGGGGCGTGACAGCGGGTCAGATTCGCCAGCGAATTTTGTTGTTACGCGTAGCTTAGGCTTGCCGCTTCAGGGAAGAAGCTGAGAGCCTCGAATTTGAAGCTGGGTGAAAAGGAAGGCCTACTGGGGGCTCCATCGGCGCACGCCACTGTAGATCGATATCACTCAGCCAGAAGGATCAGTCCATAGCACACGGCCAGCGGCAATGCGTCAAGCACCGCCGAAGCGTCGTGCGCGTGGTTCAACGATGGTATTGATAATTTTAGTGACAGCCGCTACTCCCGCTATGTTCCTCCACCGTCAGCGATGACAGGCCGGCTGGGCAGTGGTCGTGCTGAGGAGTCAGGATCAATAACAGCGGTAAAGATGCAAACCTCTCCAGTGTCCACTTGACGCTGCGACGTTCTGCTAGGTGAACGGAGGTCAATAATGGGGACTAATACCGGGTGAGCGGACCTTCATTTACCGGCTGAGGGCAGTGAATGCGGTGTGAGCAGGGTAAGGTGAAGCGTAGCGGTGTGATCGGCCCGAATCGAGAGGTGCGCCCCCTCCTCCAGCTTTGGGATCCGGTGTGCAGCCCCACTCCCCCATCGAGGTTGTGACTTTAACCCCTTGTGTGAACCAATTTGAGTGATCTCTTCCGAGCAATGCTTCCAAACGATTTTTTCAGCAAAAACGGACGGAATGGAGTCAATCCACACCGGCCTTAAAGGCATCGTACGCGCTGAAATCCACTTTCCATTTTTTATGCTCAATCCAGCTTCCTCAGGGCCCTGTGAGAACGTACAACGAGCTTGGCTGCTCAAAAACGTACCATTGTATAGCATAGAGAAGTGGAAAGTGGCGTAAATTCCGTCAAAGGGGCCGGCCCTTCCGTCAGTCATTTGGCACTTTCGCAATATTTGAGCAGAACGTCGTGTCGCTAAGTACAGGAGCATGCCACTGTAACGCTCAATACGCACCGTCAATTACGAAAGTGGCATTATCGACTGGAAATTTCTCCTCACACAACGAGCGATTGCTTCCAACGCTGCGCCAATGGACGAATTGTAGAACTGTTCCTTGCGCCCTCCGCGCTAAACTATCCCAAGTCGATACCGGCGCGAATTTCAAACGATTTTCAAGGGAGTTTTTTTGAAACGTTTTTCTTGAAAAGTTAACTTTTTTGAGCGGGCTTTCGCCACGCTTTAGTCACTATAGGGGCTAACAACTCAAAAACGCTCAAAAACGAAACATAAGTTTTCAGCGCGTACGATGCCTTTAAATACGTCTCGAAGGTGGTCGAATCGGCCTGGGAATCGGCCGACAGCTCCTTTTAATGGTCCTCTTCAAAATAAACACTACAACAGCCCGATCCAGAAAATCATTTTTTCGACCTCTCCAGACAGCGGTTTTCGAAACGAAACTTGTCGGATTCCTGTTATGGAGACCGCCTGATCAGTTCACAATGAGGGATTTCAAAGTGGAAGTATACAATTTTTGATTGATTTCGGGTATTGACTTCATTATTTCGTATCACTCTTGTATGGTACTCGTTGGAAGCTGATCAAAAATGTCATCTAAATTTAATTCGGCAGTGAGTACCCGGAGCCTCGCTGGGGTGCAATGTTAAGTCAGCCGCTATTGCTAGCCCCTCACTCGGTGTTGCTGTCTCCAGTACATATCTTCCGAATTGATGGTAAAGTTTTGAAACTTTTTATCGGGTTTTTATCCAGGAGCGAGCATTCGAGATCGTCTATGCTTCATAGTGATTTTATGTGGTTTGAATAATTACGGGCTTATTGACGTTATGGAGGCCATAGGTTATCGAATGAGAGCTGCAAAATGATCAGCGACGAAATTTTAGGATGAAACAACTCATAGTTTTTGGTCTCTGGTCTTTTCCGTTTGCGAAAATCTCGAAAAAAGATTTTCCGCACGACCCTGCTGTTAACGATTTACAGTTCCATCGTAATTACGTTTATACAAATCATGAAATTTGGAAGTTATAAACCCTTTTTGGTCTTTAGGCATAGGGACCCAGGTATGGAATTATTTCTGTATCCATTTAGGCACCTAAATTTCTAAATTTAGGTTTTGATATTCTGCACTTGTTTTTATCGGTTTGCACGTCTGCCCTCCTCTTTATGTTTTGCCTTAATTGTTAAAATGTATAGAGTATGAGAGCACCAATCGATTTGAATGTCCCGCTTTAGGGGTCGAATAGAGTCCGCTCGCTGAAGAGGACGTAAGCGGCAGAGGTAGGAAAAGCGGCGCGTGCGTGCCGCGCCGGGCCTTAATTGTTTCGCGCCGCAGCCGATCTCCAAATGCTATGAACGGGTCGCGGCAAACTGGGCTGGCGACGCGCTTTTTCGTACTACGTACAGGGCTATGCGCCTGACGTCTAAGTTTCGAAATAAATGATTATAATATCCAGATTGGCCAAGGTTGGAGCTGGATATTAATTTCACGGCGGCTTGGGTCATGTTCAGTGGTTCAGATTAGAAAGTAATATATCAGGAATGATTGGCAAACAGAGCTGCTTTAAAACTTTAGGATTCTCTTTCCCCTGAAAAAGCGGAGTTCTGTGATCGACGTAATGAACCCCCATCCATTTTCTTTGTATTCATTTTAGAGTCTGTATGTAATTGTAACATGCTGTTGTTACATACGTATTCATCAGATTTGGGACCCAATACTGAAAATGCGTTATTCGAATAACGGAGGTTCGAACTATCGGAATATTCTGATTCATTTGGGACAAGACCTCAATTGTATTTTTAAATTCGATTAATTTGGCGAGCATTTGGTTTTGAAGTTGAATTTCTCAGATATCTCGGTTCATTCAGGATATTAATTATTTGCTTTATAAAGTCTGATTGATTATTTCGGAATTCTGCATTGATAGGTTCGTTCCGGATATTCGATCCATTCGCCAGGGTTCCAAATCTACTGGTTCTTCGAATACTCGCACATTTGAGAACCTGAAATAAGGAAATATTCAAAAATATTCACACTTTCCAGAAGAATCGCGCATGATCTTTGGGATTTCACGGCATTCGAATACTTTCTGCCACTGAAAAAATGGGGAATATCCATTTCACTATTGAAATAATTCGAAAAATCTGTTTTTAATTCGAATATACGGACCAATTTTTCCGAATAGTCGAATCGAATAGAGAAAAACTGGTCCGTATATTCGAATTAATAGTAAAATAAAAGAATAGTAAAATTAAAACAAAAATTCGAAGTAGTTCAAATTTATTAATTCATTCAGTATTTTCGAAAACTCGACGAAATTCATTCATTCGGAAATTTTAAAATTTCTGGAGCAAAACACATTTACTCATTTGAGTGACTTTGACAATGAAAAGGTCTATTCAAAAACTCATAAATCAGAGGTTTTTACAGAGTGGTATTGAATCAAAGCCATTCATTCATTCGACGTATTCTAAAAACATGGTAATCAGATTATTAATTCATGGTAAAACCTTAATTGTCTAATGTTCCGGAATCGGTCTTTTACTCACTATTGCGTCTATCAGAACGGCAACTGAATCTCTTTTCGAAAATTAGCTTATCTGCATAGAAGATCTGCTTTCAGCTGAGAATAAGTTTTGAAATGGAAATTTAGAAGGGCGTTGTTCACAAGTTACGTGGGATTTTCGAATTCTTGAAGTTTAGTAAAAAACATAGCACCTGAATTGGTGTCAATGATCAAATCTTTCAAACTCTTCAAATCCAAGTTTCACGAGCCCAAAATCCTATGAACTCGGAGTGGCCTTGACGCGTATTAAGTACACCCGGTAAACAGAAATTTTACAGAAACAGTATATATATTTGACCATTCAAGTCCATGGAAGCGGGCTCGACCGTCTGGCTGTCGCCGCGCCACTTCGCCGCACCGCTCGGGTGCAAAAATCGCAGCGCCGCCTCTAGCCACTATTGCCGGCAGCCGCCGGCGTCGGCCGGGCCTGCCAGATTTAGCCCTGACCTAGTCTAAGGCCTATTGCAGAGCTTCCATCGCGGAGCGCGGCAGCGATGGGGTGTTTTCTGTGGGCATCGATCCATGACGTTACGCCGCTCGTCGAAATTCGCATAGATCAATGTGAAATCGCGCCGCGCCGCGGTGGAACTCTAAAACCCCTAATCGACCCACCGCGCGCCGCACATCGCCTTTGTAATCTAAAATCAACGGCTGCGCACCATGCAATTTGCCGCGCCTGTTACGCGGCAGAGACTCGATGTCGAGCCCCTTAGGTCACCAATTCGTATTTACATGTAACTATCGAGGAGGTGCCCGGAAATACAAAAGTCGCGGCACCGCCAGATCGACGAAAGTGTCGTCACGTAGGTCCCTGATGTTTCACTCATTGCCTTAACTTCATAGTCCTCGCCACAAGTGTGGGGTGTCCCCCTCTTCTTCCCAAATCAAAACAGTAAGAGCTTTGGGTCGCATGGCAGTTTCACTATGTATCCACTCAAAGTCGGCTTTCAAGAACTGCATCATGGATTATTTGGTTCACGATATCAGGACAACTGGAATAGCTTCAAGTGGATTTACGAGTTCTCACTAATTCTGGACTCCCCTTCTCAAACCTATTTAGAAATCCTCCTCTAACTGGGAACCTCTTTATTTGGCAGAGCTTTGAAAACGAAGCATGTCCTATACCACATATTAGAGTACTTCTCCCCCCACCTTACTATTAGGAGTTTATGATGGGAGATTTCTAAAAGGAGGTGTGTCCATTTCTGTCTTCCAAATTCTTTGATTGACGCACATCATTCTACACTGAAACTCTCGAAGAATAAACGTGGGTCCCAAATTGTTTGAAAAAGAGCTGGAAACCTACAAACAATTCTGAAACGCTGTTAACTTAATCAAAGGCAGAGTTCCTACGCCGTGATCATCCTCGTGTGTATAGGAATTCCCATCAGTGAGCCGATAGGCGAGAAAGGATCCTAGGCTCCCAATGTTCGAAAGATACGGTAAGAAAACGGGACAGGAGCGGCAAAATAACGGCTGCAAACAAGTTCGTTTTGGTGGCTCCAGACGAATTTTTACGCCTGGTGCTGATCCGCCCCCTCGGAATGAACAAATGAAGATTCAGATTACAGGAATGATCCAAAGTGAAGGAAGTGCTGATAAGTGCGCTGATCGCTTCATTGCACTGATGGGTATCACCTTTCTAGCGGTCAAGAATTCCTCCACGCTCAAAGCAGAATCAACGAGATGAAACAAGGGAAATAGAAGGCATAAAATTTTTCGGCTCAACCCGCAGACGAACGCGTCTTTCTTGTCCTTTTTAGGCATGCCTTGCTATATGGGGTACCAGACCTTGTCAGCAAACCGTGGAAGTATCAGGACGAGTGAAATTTGATCGAACACACTGCCTTGGTAAAGAGCAGTGGTCAGATATTACGTAAAAACGTTAACGTGAAAAAAGGCTACAAAAATCAGCTTAGATCGAAAACATAGTCCAGAAAAACTATGATCGATAAGGTAGCTCGGTTGAAAAACGGTGCTAGAATTGGAGTCCTCCTGAGCCCAATCAGATGCTGGTTTGTGCACACGTGCACAACGCCGCCAAAATAAGGTCGCAGTCTCATGCCGAGCAGGCAAAATCACAAACATTCAGAGGAAGAAGTAAATACAAATTAACCTAATATGCAAAAACAGTTTGTACATATCTTAATTTATCAATGAAAATCCCACCTCAGAAAGACACTCCAGTCAAGGTCTCTGGGCATATTGTTGAGGCCTAGAAGTAATGCTATAAACTATATCTGAAAATCAATTTAAAGAAATCCAGCTGATCCGTTTTTTGTATTCTAGAGATCATCGATGCCGATGATGTGGAGTGAACTCGTCTACCACCAAAGGACAAAGAAAGTTCAGGCTTCAAATTTGGTCCGAAACAACGAATTTTTCGCTGACCTTCAAGAGAACCGAGGAAAAAGAGAAGAACTGTAGCACCGCGGAGCGGTGTCAAGTAGTGACAAAATCTCTTAGGTTAAACTTACTTATGCTATCATTTTTTTGTTTATAGATGACTTACTTAACGACTTAATCGGTTGGCTTTTTCGCCTGACGCGGTCATTCCGCATCTTCACCGAGGTGTGTGCCGTCCTATTAGTCCAGCCGTGTCCATTTTCACGGTCTTCAGCCACAATTTGAACACATTCCATCCAGCTGTCACTATTCCATTTCCTGCGACGCGCAAAACATCGCGCCTGAACTGTCTTTCGATGCCGAGTGACTTTAAATCCTCTTTAACCACATCCGTCGGAACTTTCGCCTACGCCCAGGATGAACGTTTCCAGAGAAGGGTTTGGAAGACATTTTTAAAGCGTGTTGCCGCAGAGACGATCCGGCGTTCTTCTTGATATATGCCCGAGCAGTCGAAGTCGACTTTCCATTGCTGCTTGAGATGGCGTTAGGAGATGCTGGCACCTCCCTCGTGTCAAGCGTTGATGTACTGCGTCGATTTCCTTATGGGGTCTTCGTTATGGCATACACGCGGCCAGAAATATCCAAGCAAACGCCTAAAAAGCACCTCTCCGTGCAATCCAACCTTTTCCATCTCTGCGTTTCCGGTGCTGCCCACGTCTCCGATCCGTACATCATGATGGGGCGAATAGCGGATAGGTAGACGCGCAACTTGACTTCCTTCGCGATGGTAGTAGACCACAAACACTTGGTTAGAAGGGAATTGAATGCAGACGTAGCTTTCGCGCATCGTTGTCGAATATCCGCTGCATAACTACCATCGTTCTTCAGCAAACAGCCCAAATAACGAAATCGTCCACCAGTTCCGATACGTTGTCCTTCCACTGAAACTCCAGTTGAAGGCCTCTGAGAGACCCACATCTGCTTGCATTTGTCAGGACGAAGGCGAAGTCCATAGGCACCGGCATGCTTCGAAACGAGGTTCACTGATCCTTTGCAGTTTTGCGTTGTTTTCAGCGAAGATAACGCACAATAACTCGTCGGCGTACTCCAGGTCGACAAGGGAGCGTCCTGATGGTGTTAGGATCACATCCGCAGGAAACTGTTCTGCAACTCTACGCATGATGTCATCAGCAGCGAAGTTGAAAAGAAAAGGTCCTGCAACTGGCTCCTTGCCTTACTCCTGTTTTCTCCTCGAAAGCTGACGTAAATCCGACGGGTGTACGAACTGCTGCTGTTGTTCCGCTGTTCATGTCCTCGATTAACCGAACATACTTTTCCGGGACTCCATCTGCTCCGCAGAGCATTGAGCAATCGATCACGATGAGGAGAGTCGAACGCGGCTTCAAAGTCCAAAAAGCAAGCTGTAATGGCTTCGAAAACCGCTGCCACGATTCAATTACTCTTCTCACGACGAACACTTTGGTCGATGGTCGATCTTCAAGGTCGAAAACCGGCTTGCTCATCTCTGGTCGTTCCTTCACGATGTTTGATAAGTCGCTCGAGAATGATACGTTCTAAAACCTTGAAAATGACACGAAGTAGAGATTTCCTCTGTAGTTCTTAGGATCCGTGACGGATAGCTTCTTGTGAAGAGGTACGATGATCGCATGTCTCCACGAATCAGGTATCCTTTCGCTCATCCATATGGCACGGATGGTGTTGGTCATTTCACACGAATCCCAGACGGAGGAGAAGGAGCTTTCAGCATTTCAGCGGCGATGTTGTCATCTCCACCTGCCTTTCCATTCTTCATTTTCCGGACTTAATCCAAAACTTCAGACTCAGTCGGCGGTTCCTCACTGACATCGTAATGTGCTCTCTGAACATGCGGGAGCTCAGGTACTGATGGCGCTGGACGGTTCAGTAGTGAACTGAAGTAATCCTTCCATATTGGCAGCGTCACGGCAGCTCACCAGCTGCAACTCCATTGGTGAGTGTTCAAGACAGGAGAACATCCTCTTCGCATCTTTCCGCTATACTGTCACTTGCCAGCAACGTGTGGAAGCTTTCTTCGGATTCTTCTCCTCCCAAGCCTTCTCGAACTCCTTAGCTCTACACGTCCCTCTCGTTCGCGGTCACTTTGGAAGCTGCCGACGCAACTTCCTCCTCAGACCTTCTCCTCCACGAAGTTTCCTGCAGTTCGGAGAGCACATGCTCTGTTGTAGGTAGATGTTGTTTCTTCTGAGACGTAGGCGAACTTCTTCTGTAGGCTGTACAACCGGGAGTGCCTCTTTCCGAAGCGTCCTGGATGCACTTTGACAAAAAGAAATCCGCGTCGCAAAAGTTTTCTTCTCAGTCCGTACTCCGATGTGAATAGAAACGCGTTGTCGGAAATTCCTTCTGCGCTCTTCATCTCTGAGACTTGTCATGTCAAATCCTCTGGAGAAGGCTGAGCCCCTCGCTTCCTCTTATGAATTCTCGCAGTGAAGTTCAACAGAACAGGACGGTGATCCGAATCGAAATGCGACATCCCACACAGCTCCTAGATCTTCGAATGTCCGATACTGGAATATTCACTCTTCAAGGACATGGTCAAGCTGTAGTTTCAAAGTTGTCATCTTCCGCTTCCGCTTTCTGCTCTTCTGGAGATAGCCGGGTTGGTCCCTGCCACGTAAGCTGATGGCGGCGATGATTCCTCTTGAATGTCGATGCAATAATCAGACCACTGCGTTCACAAAAGTCGACAAGGCGGTAGCCATTGTCCGATGTTTTGCTCCACTGGGTAGAACCATTTTACACCGAGTACTTCCGGATTCCTGATCAAGTCCCATCTTCGCATTTGCGTCCAATCCCCACGACAGCAGCGATGTTGACAAGGTATCCCCTGGCCAGCAGCAACGTATTGGGTTCCTCATAAAACGCATCCTTCGCATTGTCTTCGGCGGTTTCGAGTGGGCGCATGAGCACTCACTATCCACAGATTGAATCCTCTGTGATCCCGCAGTCGTACGAATGCATTCCGACACGACGTTGAGCCGAACTCCTTGACCATACCATTGAAATCCCTTCCTTACAGCTATTGCACAGCCTCCCACTCTCCTATCGTCAGCGTTACCGCAGTAGATGGTGTACTCTCCGACGCTGATGACGGGTCTATCAGCTTGAGAGCGGGTTTCACTGCCAAAGCAGCAAACGGTGCATGGAAATAGCTCAGAGAAGTCTGGGAACCAGCGCAGTTTTTTGGATATCACTCGACGGCGATCGAGCCAGTTCAGGGTTGGCGAGAGTGTGGCTTCTGGCCAAAGACTCCCATGACTCCCTAGGTACGGATCCTAAGGTGTTTATGGACCCAGAGGCCTATAGTGTGCCGGACGGCGGCACACCTTTTATGCAATGTGCGGGATACTTTCGCGATATAGTTGTGCACGCTATATCGCTCGAACGTTCCCTGTGTACACTCAAACGTCTGCTGGAGTTCGAAAGTAGAAGCAGAGGGGCACCAACGAGCAGAGTACCAACAGACTTGTATACACACCCCGTTTATAGATGCATTTTATTATATTTACTTCTACGAATTCCTGGTGTATATTGGTTTCCAGATTCTAAAACTGTTTTCATTTCTTTGAGTTTTTCCGTGAAGGAATCTAAATTTGAACAGATATTAGCTAATCTCCAAAGATCTCCGTGTAAATTGAGGGGATGCTTTGACTTTTATAGAGATATCAGAATGAGCATGAGGAAATCTTTTAACTCTGAAATTAAAATCATCTGTACTTATTATACAATTTTATGTGTATTCTATAATTAATTATTTCTATACTAATGTCTAAGCAACTGCTTTTATAGGGATTATTGTTGCGTCTTTTGAGGCTCCAATACATTCTTGTATATTAGTGAAATTTGACTGTCCACAAATGTTTCATCTTTATTATGGATTATAAGCAAGTCATCCATATATCTAAAAGGTTTGAAAAGAGTACATTATTTTCGAATTTTCGCGCTATTAGGTACCTATGCTCCAAGCATGGAAACTGTTATATCGGCTAGCCAATGGGCTGGAAGTTACCTCCCCGAGGAACTCCTTTCGTCTGTTGAAGCACAAGTTCTCCGAAACGACAGTAACTGTTGCGTAAAGATAGTCAACGTGATATATCAAGTCTGTGATGGTATAATATCTGTAACCGCCTTTATCTAGCTCAGAATCTCGATAAAATACTCTCTGTATCCATTGGTAACTATCCAATTTTTATTAGCATTTTTGAAGCAGATTTTCAAAAATTCTTTAATGTTATACAGAATAAAACTGTGTGGAAGGTTAGTGAACATATCCGTAAAATCAGCCAGAATAAACTTGAACCCCATTGGTACTCAACCTACATAATTCAGCTGCTATGTTAATGTTACGGAGATAGACCAGTAGGTCTTGAGTCCTCCCTCCCTTTGGTAACTTCACATTGGTATAATTAATAAAATGTGTCTTGAAAAACGAGAAAATTTTTTGCAGATTCTACTGCCAATGGTTTTTCATGCTGCTGTTTCTTGCTCCCGTAATATGAATCCTGAATTTTATAGGTTCCTTATATATAATTTCAGTGAAAGCGTAGATGATGGGTAACTCACAATCTATGTCAAATTTAAGTCTTGCTTTAATATTGAAAAACTTATGCTTTGAAATGGTTGTTTTGCCTGTTGGCATTTTGAATCCCAGCTTATATGTGTCATTATGGTTTGTTCTCTTTCAAAATTACCGTTTATGATATTGAATTCCTAGTTCTTTCATGAGAGTTATGGTGTAGTGATTTCTTACAAATAATCCCATAATTATTGCTAGCTTTATCTAAAAGGGCCCAGAAAATGAAGTGTTTCTGGTATTCTTTTTATACTCTTATAAGGTATCAGGCTATTAGAGCTGCCTACTGAAGGAAATATCTTGTAGTATTGGTTTGAGTCTTTTTCTGTACTGTTTTTTGAAGTGCAACTGCAAGTTATTCATTTTCATAACATCTAAGCTTGTGTACTTATTTTCATATAGTTGATGAATTTCGCTGTAGCATCAAGAAATAAGTTTGTGTTATTTCACTCCTGTTATTCATCTTTTTCTATTCTGTATTTAGTTCCTTTATTCAAAATTTCTTTGAGAAATTGAATTTTTATTATATCAATATTCCCTGTTATGATGTGTTGATGATGGGGATCGATATAATCTTTATATTCATCTCCGACCATATTCACAAATGCATCCATCTGATATTATTTCTTGGATGCTACTTGTATCCCAAAGTTTTAACATTTTATTATAGTTATGAAAATAATGCTAAATACAGGATTATCATAAATATGAACCACTCTTACTTTTTTTATAACGTTCTATTATTTCAGTGTTGCAGGAACAAGGTTAGGCAAATCTATGCTGTTGAAAATTCTATTGAAACTGATCCAGATCAGAAACGTTATTGAAATAATTCATTTTCAAGCAGTAGTAATCTTCTTGTTCATTTTACGCCTTTCGTTACATTCCAAGTGGAAATAACGGAAATGAGTAAGAAAGGCACAGAATCGAAACTTAGTTTTGTTGGTGATACTATGTAGGTTGGGAAAGAGAATCCGACTGTGATGATAGTTCTATAAGCCTTCGTATATTTCTTTTATTCATGTGTTTTATCAAACTATATATTTTCATAGCATTCGATCCATCTTTTCCTTCTTTGAATATTTCGAATTATGCAGTGAGACAAGAGTGAGGATTTTGCAGTGAGTACACGTTGCCCACCCATACTTGACTTTTTGGATTTCCTGCTTGACAATTATATGTAGCACCACCCCCTACTCTGTTTGGAACACCCTTTCGTCGGAAGTTGATAAATAGGGGACACTCGTGTTTTTCAATTACAGGAAATATAGAAACTGAAAAGCGTCGTCAGTGGCAAATGTCGCGGAAAATATGAAATAGGCTTCAGAAATCTGAAGGAGGCCTACCAGAGAAAGAAAGCTGCTATGTGTCCAGTAGTTGTTTTCTCTGTTTTATTTTCATGTAGCTCGACAAAGGAACTTATTGTAAAGAACTCACGATTTTGGACACAGCCCGCTCCAGGAGCGTTGCAGTGCGGACGGGGTCGAGAGGCGGTATGGTAGAGTCTACCATACGGTCCGAGCCAAAATGAAAATCCTGCGGTGTCGATTAGCGTGCGTGTGCGGAGAGAGAGAGAGAGGAGAGAGGAAAAAGAAACAGTGTGGGAACGGGGGTAGTGCAGGAGAGGAGCAGCTTGCCCGCGCACGCAAAGAATAATGGGAGTTTTGTTTGTTACACAGCCTATACGCGTCAGCTACGCTCCTGTATCCTTCCCGGAAAGTCGCTCCCGAGGTCCGTATAGTATGCTTCAAAAACACAAATTTAACAAAAACTGGCTACGAGTACATTACGATTCGGGCTCAGTTGGAAACCACCAATGCTTCTTCTTTATAAGGTGATCCTAACATCCAGACTTGAGCATTAAAACTTCCCTAAGAAGTGGAGAAATATGAAAGGGGAAATCGCATACCTGGAAAGTTTATAGTGCAGAACCATTTCTGACCTTCAGTTCAACTGCACCAAACACATCGAAACAGGCATAGGTAGCGCGAGTTCAATGCTGTCTTACTAGGCACCGATCCCAGTATTAACTGGAGTTTTGAAGAAATGGTTCTGGAAGCTTTGTGAGGAAGGTGAAAAGAAACAGTTCAAAGTGTTGTGAAATTTCCTGAATACACCTGGGCCCACGTATGCCCAGAACTGACTTACTCTCGCGAGGTAAAGGGTAAAATGTTACTCAGGAATCTCTGCATTTCCTGTGTTCTATGCGTCTGTCTAGCTTCTCCGCGGAGAAGCCAGAGACGAGACGCGTAGAAGCAGGAAAACAGAGATTCAAAGTAATGGCATTTACCCTTACCTCGCAGTATAACCTCTTTAGAGTTCGGTCGCCGCGCGACCTGTTGGGATCATAAATATGAGCATCGATCAAGATCGCGTCGTACGTCGATCAGTATTCAAAATATGTCATTTTGGCGATCAGCGATTGCACTCTGAGAAAAGGCCTAAGGCGTTCATGCATACGACCCCTGGACAGATCAAAAACTGGATTTCAGGAAGCTAGAGGAACATCTTCAGTCCAAAGATTGTCTAGAGGGGTAATTTGGGGTGCTGAACACGAATACAAGGTCCATTTTCAGTTTCCTCAGAAGATTATTATGAGTGACGGTTTGGAGAAGTATCCTTTATCTACAGAAACGTACCATGATCCGCCGAAAAAATTGAAAATAGCCCTCGTGTTCGTTGCCCGGCGCCATAATCACTCCCTGAACAAAGTTTGGGCTGCAAGTGGAAAACTTGTTGATCCGAGTCCACAGCTCGCGGCGGCGTGGATCCTCGCTACATAAGGCGCGCCGCAGTGATGGGGATGAGGAGCAGCCACGCATTTTGAGCCGTGGATTCGATCAACAAGCCCTGCAAATGCTGGAATTTCTAGGAATTTGAAAAGTTTTTTTGTCGTTTTTTTTTTTAATCTGCCCAGGAAAGTTTCCAAAGAACTTTGTATTGTTTCTTCTCATCTCCACCGTGAAATCCAACACACCATTTTTTTACTGCACTTCACGCTAGGATCAATACCTAGTTAGGGTTTTCTTTAAGAGGCAGGGTGTGCACGATAAAAAATGTGTTTCAGTTTCCACAAGGATTGGGTATTGGAGGTTCACACCGTAACAGTGACGTTCAAAAAATCCAAACGAGACAGGAAAAAGCCCCAAAGAGCCACCCAAAGTTGCCACTGTGAGCGCAAAGGCAAACCCCAAAGCGCAAAGCCCGCCCTCCGACGTGAAAAAATGAAAACTCGAGATCGCGAGATGAGAGATTGTTTCCGATCAATATGCGGCCCGTTCTTACCTTCAGTCTCAACTTCTCTCTTTACTCCAGGTCCGCTCGCATAGATCGGCCGCATATAAAGACGGAAGTTACAAGCCTCGGACAACTTGTCCACAATGCTTCTAAGCTGAATTTTGAGGGGCCATAACTACGTTTCCAGGGCTCGTGTACGATTCCAGTGACATCGTTGAAATCAGCATGGGACCGTTTTCCAAGATAGGCGGGAAAACAGAAAAACGACTTTTATCGTGAACACTGCCTTTAAGAGGAACCAAAAGTTACACTTTTTGCCAAAATGGGCAACTTTTTTCATCGTGAACACTACCTTCAAAACCTTTCTATTTTTGAGGAACTTTGCGATAGGAATCAAGAAAGGAAGTCGCACGCCTGGGAAGCTCAAGGGAGCAAAACCATTTCGATCTTCGAAGCTGCGTAATGGGCTTATACGAGCAAACATTTCTTTCTAACCATTTCTACAAAGGTTTGAATAGAATCTAAAGTAATCGTAAACAGTCATCATGTGCAGGCCAATTCTGATCTGTTCAAAAAGACTTTGTCAAATCATTTCCCCACACCCTTTCAAATGCCAGTGAATCCACGAGCATCGTGCGGATTTCTTCGTTTTTTCATGTACTTAGAAGGGGGCAGAGGGATACGCGATGAAACTCATTTTCCTCCTCTTGCGTTGACCGCATCGGGACTACCTCCCCTCTTCACATCGTTGTCGCTTAGCGCTCTATTAAGCCAGTGCTTTCGTGTCTGGACTCACTCGCTGCTCTGCCGACCGACAAATCGAGTTTCTACGGTGAATCCCTCCCAAAATACATTACTCTCAGTTCATCTCGGCCCCCGTTTCATCACTCCCACTTCACGTCCTATTCCACCCCACACTACGACAACAACCCTAACTCTGCATTTTATAGTCAGCTCAGCTACTCCTTACGCTATGGACACACTTGTTGTCATAAATCTCTGGAGCCAGTCTCACCTCAAATACACTCTTGAACCACACACACGAAAAGGGTTCTGAATAGTGGAGACAGAATTCGTGATGGAACAGTTTCCGAATTAAAGGCAGTGTCCACGATAAAACCGTTTTCCAGGTTTCCACCAGAAAACGAAGGTTTGGAGTCTGAATGTTTCATCAATGAAAAAATAATCATGAAAAACGCTGCGAAACATCCAAAATCAGCTCTTCTTTTTTGAAGGCCACATTTCAAAGGTGGATTTCAAAGGCGCGGGAAGGCATGGGCCTGAAGTAGCCCGCAAATGCGCCCCAATGCTAACACAGCCGCGCTCATATCCAGTGCTAATGTAAAGCGGACGAAACTGTTCCTCGGAAAACTCGACTGCGAGCAGAAGGACTAGCGCGAGGCAGAGTCGGAGCCGTATGGAGCTCTGTCGGGCTCGCTTTCGTTCGTTCTTCTGACCACAGTGCTCCAATGAGACCCTGAACTTTCGATTTCCGGCCAAAAACCGAGGACGAAATTTATCGTGGACACTGTCTTTAAAGGCATCATGCGTGCAGAAAAACCAGATATTATTTTCCATGTTTTTGTGTAGTTTGGCCTCTTTAGTGAACAAAAATGTCGAAGAGCCCCTGAAAAACCTTCATTTGTAAAGAAAAACCGGTTTGAATACACTGTAAAAATAGATTTCAAGCTCGCACCAAAATCGTTTTTGAAGTTTTTCCTAGACCCCGGCCTTAGCGTACTATGGAGGATTTTTGTCGCCGCTGTAACTTTCACAGTGGCACAGTAACGCCACGGCCATATCATAATAGAATAATCGTGCACACTTTTTTGTAACGTCAATGGTATTCTTTGTCGCTGTCATGAGCGACAGTCATAGCTGTTAGCACAAATGGTGGCGGGACCAGCATATAGGAACAACGGCGCTGGCCGTCCACAGGAACAGCTGTCGCGTGCCCGTCGTAGCGACGTGTCGCGGAGGGCTGACATACTGCAAATGTGCCGATGCCTGTCGTTGCCAATGTCGCTGTCGCTGTGCAACGCACTACGACAGCGACAGATTTAAAGGGCGAGGGCTGTGCAGAGCGACGCAACCGTGTGTCGCAAAGGTATACCATACTCATAAAGGCGAGATTCGAGGAATTTAGAACCGGGTTAACGCGTCGCGAGCAATGAAATTTCAACGGCTGCTACACGCGGCGCCGATTTGATCGCTTTGCTGACATGTTAGAACTATCGCCGTCGCGCTTGTCTTGGACGTCACTATGGAGCAAGGGAGAGATCTCTACAGTTTTAAAGCCACCGCGTAAAGGCCCATTCATAGCTGGTCGCTTCGACTTGAAGTCGAAGCGACCAACTAAGCTACCGCGATTTGAAATCGCTGGACGAAGCAATTTCAAATTGCTTCGTCCACTGATTTCGATTCGCTCAGGCGAAATAGCAGATTTTTCCGTTAAAAAAATACGAAGGAAGATTGCGGACAACGCCGCAGGAATTTGGAAAAAAAAACATTCTTTCTCGGTTTTGCTGATTCCTCCTGATTTTTTGTGACTTTGGTGCCTTAATCTTCTAAATATATTAGTCTTGCATAGTTTTCCAACAAAAACATGGTTTCAAAGACGACGGGATGGAATTTGCTTGTACAGCAACATAAAACTTCAACTAACGTCAGTAATTGCCGAAAGCTCTGCATGAAATGTGATTTCTCAGTAGCCTTATTGAACTTTCTCATCTCTACTAATCGTAAATGTGTGAAAAATACTCGTTTTCCCTTTCACATACCGTCTTTTATGTGAGTGAGCTCTGACGTCCGCAATTTGGCGCCGAATACACCACGTCCTGACGAAAGATTACGGCCTAGTCGCTTCGACTAGACGAATCGCTTTCATGATGGAAGCGAAGCGACTAGTCGAAGTGACCTAACAAAATCGAGCAGGTTGCTTCGACTAGCTATGGAATACCACAGTCGCTCGGCGATCATGACTGAAGCTGCAAACTGTTCCAACCCGTCGCGACTCAGTGCAAGATCTGTTGTCGCGACGGGTTTTGTACCTGTTGGCAGTGCCTCGACTAGTCGAAGCGACCAGCTACATATGAATGAGCCTTCAGGCCTGCATTTCCGCATCGGCGAGATTCGATCGCTGCCACTGGGAGCATGAATCCGAGATTCTTAGACGGAGAAGTGCTTACATAGTTAGGTCGGGGTCATACTTCCGGTCGCTGCTATCGAATCGCGTCGATTGCACGGCGTCACAATAGCAGATAAATGACGCTATAACCATCGTCGCCCATAGAACTTTTCCGAATTTTTTGAAGTCGAATTCATATTTGTGGAGCACTACAAATAACCCCCTCGGAGGACGTTCAGGCCTAAGAAAGTTTCTCACGCCAGGCAACTTTGTCCATGGAGAGGTGCAATAGCCGCACAAAGCCTTTTTCTAAACGAGGAGCATTTGACAATCATGGCAGAAAACGTCAGATGTCCGTAACTTTTTTGAACTGGGGCTTTTTCGGATTCTGGACATTGCAGACCCAATCCCAGCTCAATTTGCTACGTAACGATGTGCTTTCTGGGCCGAAAGTTTCCAAGAATCGCTCTGTTTTTTATTGTTTTTACGATCGTTTCTCAGGAATGTCGCGCGCGGCAAAGTGCGGCGACATTCTGACTAGTACATAATTGTACAAATAAAAGAAGGAAATCGCTATGCTCTCGTCATGATTCATGCACAGGTAAGGCAAACCCGAGATGAGTTTTCCAGAACCCATTCTTGAACAAGATTGGGGACTTCTAAAAAGTCGGAGTTGCGCCGCGAAAACCCCAGACCGTTGAATGTAAGAAAAATCTGTTTGACTTTTCTCTCAATCGAAAAACTTGCGTGCTTTCTTTTATTTCATTCTTTCGAAAAAATCTCAACGTTACATTTTCAAGGAAAAAGTTCTAGAAAACCCTCTAGAAACAAAACATTTTTAGGGGATTTTCAGCCCACACAATGCACATCTTTAAGTAGCTATTTGAGATCTGAGATATGGCAGCATTTACAGAATCTGAAAAAGAAGTTTTGTTTCAAAACAGTTTCAAGTTCCAAAAAACTGAGGAGGTTGTTTTCCAGTTTTTCGAAAAAGACTAGAGTCAGGTTACGGTCGCTATATGATATCATACTTACAGAATTCACAACTTTTTCGCATTTTGCATGGAAAGCTAAAAATGGTCTCCATCAGAAGCCCGGATGATAGCGGATCAGGAAAACATGGTCGTATGAATAGATCTGACGAGCAGGTTTCGCCACTTCCCCTTGTTGGCTAGTAATGAGTCTCCTCACCCACTATTTATTTTCACCATCATCCCTGTGATCCACTTACATCTGTGATTCGAATTTCGCAAGTAGAAAAGTGCTGCGGTGAAGAGGACTCGAAGAAATCTCGTCTACGCCGCCCTCGGAAGAACCGAACTTGAAGGGCAGACATCAATTGAATAGATTAGGTGTGGGGAGCATCGCGCGCAGGAATCAAGGCCTCTATGTCGCGGCAAAGGTCGCATTCGCGAAGGCATTACAGCCGAAATCAGCTGAGCGCCATTTCAAGCTTTTCGAAATAAATGAGATTTCGGTTTCTCGTTCACGATCGTCAGAAAACGGAGAAAATCTCGACCCAGTCGTTAGCTTAGGTGGATGTTTCTCCAGTTTCTAACATCTACTGTGTTCTCTTTTATGTACATGTGTGTTTGATTTTCCGATTTAAGATTTTCTCCGGCATTCTCGGGAAGGAATTATGTGGCAAAGATCACTCAGCTTGCTCTGACATTTCAAGCACCTCTATTATTCGAAAGAGGAAGGAAAGGCCTTGAATTACGATACGATGTGGTTCCAGGGATGGAATTTCATCTTGAGAGGTTCTTAATCTCGTCTTTGATCTGAAAAACCAACGGAGATATTCCCGTTCATCACTATGCAAGACGATTTATTACTGCCTTCCTGTCATATTCCTGTCAGCGTACTTTTTGCAGTGTACACTAGAGTGTTGCCCGAATATTCGTTTATTCGAATAATATTCGATTATTCGAATAATTCGAAAATTCGAATATTCAAGAAGTGAATTATTCGGGTTATTCGAATAATCGAATATTCAAAAGAAGTGAAATATTCGTTTATTCGAATAATCGATTATTCGAAGAAAGTGGATTATTCGAATCATTCGTTTATTCGAATATTCAAAAATTTATTCGTTCCCAACACTCCTGAGTGTACACGGGCTGTTGAGGACTTTTGTTTGTTTCGTGATATCTTCTTAGTTATTTATGCTACGTTAGTTCACACTTAGCTTTACTGTTTGCCTTGCAGAAAGATGTATTCCTAAATATTATTTAAACTGTCAAACTGAATCATCCATGTACTTCCTCAAATTATAATTATGGCTAATAGTATTCATATACCTTTCGTCGGTTTTTTTTCTGGATAGAAAGAGAATGATTTGTTCTTCTCGGAGCCTTTCAATTTAGAAATTTCGCCTTCTATTAACATACAATACCGCTCGTAGGTTTTGGGTCAGACTTAGAGGTAAAAAATTTTCGATTAACTTTATAGTTGTACACGAACGAAATTTTCGAAAAAATTTCTAAATGTTTTCGTTCGTTTTCGTTCGCTCGAAAATTCGTTTAACGAATTTTTTCAGATTTTATTCGTTCGAAATTTGTTCGGACGAATTTCTTTCGAATTTTCTTCGAAACTTTTTCAAATGAAAATTTTTCAATTTTCGTTCGTTCAAAATCCGATTTTTCAAAATTTTTTGAAATTCGTTTTTTCGAAATTCTTTCTAACAAATCTCGAAAAAAGTTCGAAATTTTCGACAAATTTCCAAAAATTTCGAAATTTCCAACGAATTTCGAAAAAAAAATCGAAATTCGTTCGTTCGACCTCCGTGATTTCGGAAGTTTTTCGAAATTCGTTCGTTCGAAATTCTTTCGAACGAATTTTTTTCTTTTTCTGTTCGTTCGAATTGTTTTCGAACGAATTTTTTTCATTTTTCGTTCGTTCAAAACTTTTTCAAACGAAAATTTTTCAATTTCCGTTCGTGCGTCATTTTTTTTTCGTAATTGTACAAATATAGTTAACTTCCTACCGGATATTTTAACCGCGAACTATTTTTTCGGTAAATTCGGTGAAAAAAATCTGTAAAATTATCTCAAATAAAAGGCCAGGCCCGGGCTGAATTGTGATTTTTAGATTTCCCGCTGAATCGGAGCGTATTATACAGACTCTGCCAACGCGCAGCTAGATCCCTCCGAGGGCTCGGCCCGAAACGCCGCCCCATTCCATGTAGCGGTAAATTACGGATTTTGGCTACGATAGCTAAAACCCGCATATTCTTGCGTCGAGGCAACAAGGGTGCAAATTCTGCGCGTATTCTACGCAAAAACGAAGGTTAAATTCGAAACATTGATCTCTCTGACGCTAAACCCGTATATTCTCGCTATAATTTTGTAGCGAGAATCTACGAGTAGCGACAGCCTGTGTTGAAATGCAATCTCAAACCCGCGCTAGCTACGCGGAACGCAGGTATGCCGTTCAAACAGTGTTGGCCCAGTCAACCCACGGATTACTTGACACTCTGCGAGCGGACGTGGAGGGTGACCCCGTGTCGCTCTCTGGAAGACCTTGCTGGGGATTATTTTGACCGCTCGGATGCTGCAGTCCGTGGGTAAGAAACGGCGAGAAGGTCGATCACAGCTGAGACCGCTTTTCTGGTGCGGATCAAGACTGGGTGGGTCGATCGATCGAGGTGCTGCAACGAGAATAAGCGTAGAATATACGGGTGCTGTAGCTTGAATTTACGTAGAATATGCGAGCGCTATAGCTGAAATTTCACCAACTGAGGCCGAACTTTCCGTAGCTTACGTAAATTCTCGTGTCACAATGAGACTAGATGCCTCCGAAACCCTGGGCATCTCTGGTTTCCGTGTTGAGGCATCTAGTTACGCGTTGGCGGAGAGATATTCTCAAGGATCATGCCAAAACTGCGCGAAAACGGTCTTCTTCAAAGTCGTTCCTGCCATTTTAGTGAACCACCGTGTCACAAAAAGCGTGTCCATCGTCCGTGTTGTAGACATCGTCCACACTTTTGAACTGCCGAGTAAATAAGAAACATTCTAGCCTTGATTATCAGTGCTAAGAATACCGTAATCCCTGACATCAAAGCTGTTTCTCCAAAAAGACTAATAGTTTGCGAAACCGCCCAATACATTTATTGATAGTGTCAAAATATAGACGATTAAAAATGCCAACGGCACGAAATTCTCACGGAAAACAAAATTGATGATACCCACTTGATAAAGGGTAAGGGTACAAAGGAATGAAAGAGCGGTGTCTTACATTCACACAACGTCTTTCTCCAGACGTAAGCGGCTGTAACCCCAAACAGACTAAGGGGGTGAATTCTGAACATGGTACAGGGCGAACAATCGCTGCTCGTCAGGGTCGCCCGAAATGGTGAATCGACTTGCGAGAAAATTTGTAAATTATAGATTAATCGTCCGTTGCGTACATTCACACGCAATTTCGCTGCACCGCGAAGGCAATTTTCGTCATCCGGGTGGCTGGTAACAATCGAGGGGTTAGCGGGTCGCCCGGAAGGGTTAGCGTGTCGCCCGAAACGGGATCTGGTCCCGATTTTGAGTGTCAGGTGGCCCGAAATGCAGTTTTTGTTTCACCGGGAAGGCTGTGACGAAGTTCTGAGGAAAGCAGTCTCACCGGTGATAATGATATCTCGATATCGGGTCATAAACATCGAAAACTCTGAAGAGAAATCTTCTACACTTCCGTGAGAATTTTGTGCCGTTGGGAAATTATAAACTTGTTCAGAATATGGCCTTGCCTTCAAAGCATTGTGAAAAATCATTATGCAAGCACGACTTCAGCGTCATTTGAACTACCTGATAGTTCGAAAATGTCAATGGAATACTGACCTCAATGAAGAAGTCTCAAAATGTTTGATTGTAAAAGCTTTTCAATACGTTTAGTATTTTTGCCGGATGAGGAAACTCGACTCAAGGTTCAAGGCCCTAAAACGGTAAATGAAAGTTTACCGAAAAATACCGGTAAGTCCGAAAAATCAGTTTACCGGTAGACAGTAAATGCACACCCCTGGTAAGCATGCATGCAGCGGCGCCTTCTCAAGTTCTAGCGCTATTTTTTCAATAACTCGCTTTGATTTCTTTTTTAATCTGAAAATAAATTAAGATTTGGGTGGGAAAGAGCTATTCAGCGGCATAAGGATTGCTAGGGTTAAAGTTTAAACAAAAAAAAATTCAGATTTTCTTACAGATCGTTATACAATACGCACAGCGCTTTGCTTCTGCTTACTGTATCTGCATACTCCATGGGGCACCGAAAATTTCCTCGCGATTTTTTGTTGGAACCCTGAACCTGGCAATTATTATAGCTTTGGATAGGCCGTTTTATCAGAATCTCATTTTATTTTTCATATCCGAAAGGCATTAAATTTAAAGGGAAATATCAGACAGGAGAAATCGCCACTGCGCGCATTCTAACCAGAACCTACGAGCGGTATCGTACTTGGGCATCGAAAGTATAACAGTCGACTATTTTTCTGATTTTTTTTTCATAAATCAAGATTTGCCTACTGCTCATTTCACTCCTAGAGTAAACACATCGTATACTCTGCCAATTCGAGACTTGATGCTTCGGGGAAAGCGGCCTTTATCACGCTCTGTTATCATTAGGCATCAAATTCACCTTTAGCGCCGTCATCAAAGCTTATCCGCGCAAAGAGTGAACTTGCTGAGCGGTTGGATATCAGTCAGCGCAAAGAGTGAAAATACCGCCGTTGCCGGCATGTCAGAAATTTCTAAACAAGTGAAAACATCTCAGTGAAAACATGATAAAACATGAACATGAATAATCACGTCTCGATGTGTTTACCATGAGCACAGCCGGTATAAAAGTCGCCTCATCTCACTAGAGACCCCATTCGGCATTCTGTGGCCGGGCCTCAAGGGTGACTTCGGGTCACTCCCCGGAGGCCAGCATAATTTTGGCTGCTGGTAGGATACAGTGGGTGTCCTCACACGGCGGGGAGCTAGTTACGCCGCGGTCCGCAGAGGGAGGCTCCTGACCGCAGACCTCGGTGAAGATCACGCCCATGTTGCGGACAAGGCGGGGCTTCCTGGGGAGGCATTCATGAACGTGTTCGGTCTGGTTTGGTTAGGGTTTGTCTCGGGGGGATTGCAAACCAGTGATTCATCAAGCTCCCGTTTGGTTATCTCTGGGTCACGAGTGGGGCTAGAATCCAACCCACCTCAGAGCGGCTGGTCACCAGGGGCTAGGTGCGGTTAGCCAGCCAGCCGTGCATTTCCGTCCAGTTTGTCCAATTTCCCTAATTGTTTAATGTGACCCCATGTTTTTTTTTCAACCCCAGGCAGTCTTAGGGCGCCGATGCCTCAGCAAATAGTCGGCGGCGGAACCCCCCCCCCCTTCTGAGCCGTTGACAACCATTTGCCGAGAGAAGTCACCGAAAATGATTGTCAGTGGAGCGCGTTAACTACACCCACACCATTTTCGTCGAGTGCGTCACGGCGACAGCGGCATTCGCATTGGAGCGCACTAGACGTTTTTCACCGCTTTGACTGCGATCCTTCTTTTTCCTATTCTTGTTTTTCAGGAAACTTACATGGAGCTGCAAACTTGCTTCGATATTTTCCATACATGTCGCTTTATAGTTGTGCAATTCCGAAAAAGTCAGACGAACGAAAGTCGAATTTTTTCGTTTCGAAATCGTTTCGAACGAACGAAAAATGAAAATTTTTCGTTCGAAACATATTCGAACGAACGAAATTTGAAAAAAAAATTCGTTCAAGAAAGTTTCGAACGAACGAAATTTGAAAAATTTCGTTCGCCGAATTTTCGAACGAACGAAAGCGAACGAAAAAATTTCAGAAAAATCTTTCCGAAAAATTTTCCGAAAATTTCGTTCGTGTAGAACTATGTCCTTATCTCGCCCTAGGTCACCGCAACAGAGACATTGCAAGTACTTATTGATCTTATAACAGCAATTTCACTCTAAACAACGGTGAAAAAAATCAAGCAGTTCGTTAATAACTCTGACCATGAGATCAGTTGAATTTTCATGAACTATATTATAAAACTTTTCACAGTGAATAATCAGGAAGAAGCATCAAGAATGAAAAAGATGAACACTGAAGCCGACAGAATTGATTAGCTGGCATCGGTTACCAACTTCAAACACGTTTTGACACGGTTTGCAAACCAAGCCGGCGAAAACATTCGTGAATCGCTGGTTAGCGCGGGTAAGTGGTTTGGTCACGCGTGGGCTTGCAAACCAAACCAAACCCTAGCCAAACCAAACCAACGAATGTGCGTTCATGAATCGCACCCCCGGGCTGTGGACCTTCAAATTCATGAAATTTTCGAGGTAAAGTCACCCATTTTCCAAGGTGAATTCACCTCATTTCCGCGGTAAATTGGACCCCTCTCGCGGCCAGTTCGCACCATTTTCACGAGTATATTCACCCCATTCTCACCTATCCTAGCGGCAAATTCACCCATACAGTGAATTTAACGCGGCAAGAATAAGACTTCATGCCCACTTGTACGCGGGCATCAAGTCTCTTTTGCTGAGGCATCAAGTCTCGAGGTGGGAGAGTTGAGTAGGTACTTATCATTGCGTTTTTGTAACCTAAACTTTCACCTTTGTGGAGCTTTGAAGAGCAGGTGAACCACTACCACACCCCCTCCGCGATAAAGAGAGATGCTTTAGTGTCCGAGCAACACTTTTTCCAATTGAAGGTAAATCTTTTTACTTAGATCATATGCTTGAACTCTTTCAAAATGCAGATATGTAAACTCTGTGGCATGAAATATGCCGAACAAGTAACCTCCGGCACTGAAAATTCTATGTTTTGCTCTTATGCATACATTGTGATCAAAACCGATTTGAAAGCTGTCCAACACGGCAATTCAGACCATTACATCCCTCCAAATGAGAAAAAAAATTAATTGTCTTGCATTGGAATGCTTAGGCCTCGTCTTACATGCATCTGCTACTGCACTCTTCACAATGTTGCCGCTGCCAATTTGCATTTCATTCCGTCACACTCTCTTTTATGGTTTTCCTGCTCTGCCGTCGTCCGGCGATTCGGAAATTGGCAGCTGCATCGTGATAGATTGCTCGGTTCAAGGTTTTCTGTGGCACTACTAGACGGGTTTTCCGAAATTGTGAACCTATTCAGAGCTTTCCAACTCTTCAACTACTCCGAGGGATAACACTACTTCTCTATGAGGGTCATGCGAAGATAGTAATCAGCCTGCAAAGAAATAATAAAGCCCTCTTTCCGGATAACAGTGCCCGTTTTGGCCTTTTTTACCGTTACCATGTCATCATTTTTGCGTAATAATTTCAACAAAACATAATTTCAGTTTGGCATTACTGCATTTAAACGCTGTTGAAGCTTTTCTGGAGGGTGCATAGACAGTTCTGAGCAGCTGCGTGTGTGTCCGAATGAGACTGTCCGCCCACTTGGCTGGCGCGCGTGTCGTGCGGCCGTTGCGGAAGACATTTTAGAGCCTTCCCACGGCTGCAAATAGTAGTGAGGGATATTGTTCTTATATTCGTCTGGTATTCCTGCTGATCGATATATAGGTCCAAAAATGCCTCCGCGGTGGCTGCTGCTTCACACGCACTCCTACCGCGTGGGCGGACAATCCTTTTCGGACCGACCTTAATTTCTTTGCCAAAGCAGCCAACGCAACGCTGCTAAGTTCGCCGAAGAGAAACCGTTTAATCCAGATTACGACGCCTAGCCATGAAACACACATTTACACAATATTTCTGTGGAAAATTTGTGTTAAGACCAGAAATCTGGAAAGTGAAGGCAGAAACACGGCGCCATATTAGACTTGGCGTCATCACAATTTCGAAGATGCGCAGCCTCCAGCCAGAGCCAAGCCCGCGACTAACTTCCATTATCCTCCCGGGTGCTGCTGGGTAAATTCGACCGCTGAGAGTCCCGCAGCGAGAACGGCTTTTCCACAGAAGAACGTGGAAAAATCATCTTTTCTCTCTGATGCCGGGAAGGTGAAGCTGGGGATATTTCTACATTGCGAACGCTAACGAGCAGATATGGAGTTCACGTAATCAGTTTAGTCTGATGAATGGACACGGCTGCGACGGTAGATCGCCGCGCGCGATCGAAACCCCGTTGGTCGGTGATGCCGCCAACACCGCACGGTCAGCCACCTGGCCCATACGTCGAAGACTAAATGTAATACTGAAACCATACCAGGTCACTCTGGAGCACGAGGACGAGGGGCTCTCTATACACCGAGGGAGGAGTTGTCCCGCCTTTTTGCGCCTCTAATTCCACTCGGGACCATTTCGCTCGCGTTGAGTAGCGTGGTGTTTCAAACTGCGAAAATGGGACAACTCCTCCCTCGGTGTGTAGACAGCCCCTAACCCGGGCAAGTTGCGCGCAGGTCGACCGAAATTATGGTTACCGACTTTGCATATGGTGAGGGATATGCCTGTTTTCCCAACAATTGTCAGCGCTCCGCCCGCTTCGTTTACTTACAAGGGAGGTGTTTAGAGTGGTAAACGCATCTGCAAAAACTACTAGTATCGTTAGTATCTCTAGTGGCTCAATAGTGAAACTGCGCAGTATCCAGCCCCGAGCTGCAGGTTCCAGAAGTTACAAGCTTGATAAGGTAGTTTTTGTGCTTTTTATACCTTCCAAAAAGCGCATTAGTCTTCGGAAAATCTGAAAACGGATATCATAAATGTGTTCAGCGCCCCAGGGTGTGTATACCGTCTGTTGGTACCTGCTCGTTGGTGCCCCTGCTTCTACTGAACCCAGCAGACGTTTGGTGTACACAGGGGAACGTTCGACGATATGGCGTGCACAACTATATCGCGAAAAGTATCGCCACACACATTGCATAAAGGTGTTGCCGTCCGGCACTAAGGCCTCTGGTCCATAACACCTTGGGATCCGTACCTAGGGAGTCATGGAGTCTTTGGCCTATAAGCCACAATTTCGCCACCCTGAACTGTCGATCGCTGTCGGTGATATCCAAAAACTGCGCTATCAGACTTCTGAGCTATTTCCATGCCGTTTGCTGCTTTGCAGGAAACCCGCCTCAGGATAGACCCGTCATCAGCGTCGGAAATTACCATCTACTGCGGTAACGCTGACGATAGGAGAGTGGGAGGCTGTGCAATAGCTGTAGGAAGGATTTCAATGTAGTATGGTCAAGGAGTTCGGCTCAACGTCGTGTCGGAATGCATTCGTACGACTGCGGGATCTGCAGAGGATTCAATCCTGTGGATGGTGAGTGCTCATGCGCCCCACTGAAACCGCCGAACAATTCGAAGGATGCGTTTTATAAGGAACTCAATACGTTGCTGGCAGGATACCTTGTCAACATGCTGTTGTCGTGGGGATTGACGCAAATGCGAAGATGGGACTTGATCAAGAATCGAAGTACTCGGTAAATGGTTCTACCAGTGGAGCAAACATCGGACAATGGCTACCGCCTTGTCGACTTTGTCGAACGCAGTGGTCTGATTATTGCATCGACATTCAAGAGGAATCATCGCCGCCATCAGCTTACGTGCTGGCAGGGACCAACCGGCTATCTCAGAGAGCAGCGGAAGCGGAAGATGACAACTTTGAAACTACAGCTTGACTATGTCCTGACGAGAATATTCCAGTATCGGACATTCGAATCTAGGAAGCTGTGTGGGATGTCGCATTCGATTCGGATCACCGTCCTGTTCTGTTGAACTTCACTGCGAGGATTCATAAGAGGAAGCGAGGCTCCAGCCTCTCAGAGGATTGACATGACAAGTCTCAGAGATGAAGAGTGCAGAAGGAATTTCCGACGCAACGCGTTTCTATTCACATCGAATTACGGACTAAGAAGAAACTTTGTGACGCGGATTCTTTTGTCAAATGCATCAGGACGCTTCGAAAAGAGGCACTCCCGGTTGTACAGCCTGAAGAAGTTCGCCTACGTCTCAGAAGAAACAACATCTACCTACAACAGAGTATGTGCTCTCCGAACTGCAGGAAACCGTGGAGGAGAAGCGTCTGAGGAGGAAGTTGCGTCAGCAATTCAAAGTGATCGCGAACGAGTGGACGTGTAGAGCTAAGGAGTTCGAAGGCTTGGGAGGGAAGAATCCGAAGAAAACCTACACGTTGCTGCGACAGTATGGCAGGAAGATGAAGAGATGTTCTCCTGTCTTGAACACTACCAATGGAGTTGCAGTTGGTGATGCACGACGCTGCCAATATGCGGAAGGATTGCTTCAGTTCACTGCACTGGATCGTCCAGCGCCATCAGTACCTGAGCTCCCGCATGTCTGCAGAGGCACATTACGATGTCGGTGAGGAACCGCCGACTGAGTCTGAATTTTGGGATTGTGTCCGGAAAATGAAGAATGGAAGGCGAATTGGAGATATTGCTTATCCACTGCTGAAAATGCGCTGGCTCTTCCTCCGTCTGGGATTCGTGAAATGACCAACACCATCCGTGCCATATGGATGAGCGAAAGGATACCCGATTCGTGGAGACATGCGATCACATCGTACCTCTTCACAGAAGCTATCCGTCACGGATCCTAAGAACTTCTAGGAATCTCTCTACTTCGTGTCATGTACAAAGGTTTTAGAACGTATCATTCTCCGAGCGACTTATCAAACATCGTGAAGGAACGACCAGAGATGAGCAAGCCGGTTTCGACCTGGAAGATCGACCATCGACCAAGTGTTCGTCATTGAGAAGAAGTAGATGAATCGTGGCAGCGGTTTTCGAAGCCATTACAGCTTGCTTTTTTGGACTTTGAAGCCGCGTTTCGACCTCTCCTCATCGTGATCGATTGCTCAATGCTCTGCCAGGCAGATGGAGTCCCGGAAAAGTATGTTCGGTTAATCGGGGACATGAACAAAGGAACAGCAGCAGCAGTTCGTACACCTGTCGGATTTACGTCAGCTTTCGAGGTGAAAACAGAATTAAGGCAAGAAAGGCCGTTTGCAGGACCTTTTTCTTTCGCTTCGCCGTTGATGACATCATGCGTAGAGTTGCAGAACAGTTTCCTGCGGATGTGATCCTAACACCATCAGGACGCTCTTGTCGACCTGGAGTACGCCGACGACATTGTGTTATTCGCTGAAAACAACGCAAAACTGCAAAGGATTGTGAACCTCGTTTCGAAGTATGCCGCAGCCTATGGACTTCGTCTTTGTCCCGACAAATGCAAGCAGATGTGGGTCTCTCAGAGGCCTTCAACTGGAGTTTGTGTGGACGGACAACGTATCGAACTGGTGGACGATTTCTGTTATTTGGGCTGTTTGCTGAAGAACGATGGTAGTTATGCAGCGGATATTCGACAAGGATGTGCGAAAGCTACGTCTGCATTCAATTCTCTAACCAAGTGTTTGGTCTACCACCATCGCGAAGGAAGTCAAGTTGCGCGTCTACCTATCCGCTATTCGCCCTATCATGATGTACGGATCGGAGACGTGGGCAGCTTCACCGAAAACGCAGATGGAAAGGTTGGATTGCACGGAGAGGAAGCTTTTAGGCGTTTGCTTGGATATTTCTGGCCGCGTGTATGCCATAACTTTGACTTACTTGACTTAATCGGTTGGCTTTCGCCTGACGCGGTCATTCCGCATCTTCACCGAGGTGTGCCGTCCTAGTAGTCAGCCGTGTCCATTTTTCACGGTCTTCAGCCACAATTTGAACACATTCCATCCAGCTGTCACTATTCCATTTCCTGCGAAACGAAACATCGCGCCTGAACTGTCTTTCGATGCCGAGTGACTTTAAATCCTCTTTAACCACATCCGTCCAGAACTTTCGCCTACGCCCAGGTGGCCGTTTCCAGACAGGATTTGGAAGCATTTTTAAAGCGTGTTGTACGAGACGATCCGGCGTTCTTCTTAGTATATGCCCGAGCAGTCGAAGTCGACTTTCCATTGCTGCTTGAGATGGCGTTAGGAGATGCTGGCACCTCCCTCGTGTCAAGCGTTGATGTACTGCGTCGATTTCCTTGTAAAGGTCTTCGTTATGGCATACACGCGGCCAGAAATATCCAAGCAAACGCCTAAAAGCTTCCTCTCCGTGCAATCCAACCTTTCCATCTGCGTTTTCGGTGCTGCCCACGTCTCCGATCCGTACATCATGATAGGGCGAATAGCGGATAGGTAGACGCGCAACTTGACTTCCTTCGCGATGGTGGTAGACCACAAACACTTGGTTAGAGAATTGAATGCAGACGTAGCTTTCGCACATCGTTGTCGAATATCCGCTGCATAACTACCATCGTTCTTCAGCAAACAGCCCAAATAACAGAAATCGTCCACCAGTTCGATACGTTGTCCGTCCACACAAACTCCAGTTGAAGGCCTCTGAGAGACCCACATCTGCTTACATTTGTCGGGACGAAGACGAAGTCCATAGGCTGCGGCATACTTCGAAACGAGGTTCACAATCCTTTGCAGTTTTGCGTTGTTTTCAGCGAATAACACAATGTCGTCCGGCGTACTCCAGGTCGACAAGGGAGCGTCCTGATGGTGTTAGGATCACATCCGCAGGAAACTGTTCTGCAACTCTACGCATGATGTCATCAACGGCGAAGTTGAAAGAAAAGGTCCTGCAACGGCTCCTTGCCTTACTCCTGTTTTTCACCTCGAAAGCTGACGTAAATCCGACAGGTGTACGAACTGCTGCTGTTGTTCCTTTGTTCGTGTCCTCAATTAACCGAACATACTTTTCCGGGACTCCATCTGCTCGCAGAGCATTGAGCAATCGATCACGATGAGGAGAGTCGAACGCGGCTTCAAAGTTCAAAAAAGCAGGCTGTAATGGCTTCGAATACCACTGCCACGATTCAGTTACTCTTCTCACGACGAACACTTGGTCGGTGGTCGATCTTCTAGGTCGAAAACCGGCTTGCTCATCTCTGGTCGTTCCTTCCAATGTTTGATAAGTCGCTCGAGAATGATACGTTCTAAAACCTTGTACATGACACGAAGTAGAGAGACTCCTCTGTAGTTCTTAGGATCCGTGACGGATAGCTTTTTGTGAAGAGGTACTGTGGTCGCATGTCTCCACGAATCGGGTATCCTTTCGCTCATCCATATGGCACAGATGGTGTTGGTCATTTCAGGAAACCCAGACGGAGGGAGAGCATTCAGCATTTCAGCAGTGATGTTGTCATCTGCACCTGACTTTCCATTCTCCATCTTCCGGACACAATCCGGAGTTTTAAACTCAGCTGACGATTATTCACTGACTTCGTAATGTAGTCTCTGAACATGCGAAAGTATTGAGGGCGCTGGACGATTCAGTAGCGAACTGAAGGAATCCTTTCATATTGGCAGCGTCACATCATTAACTGCAACTCCATTTGCAGTGTTCAGGACAGGAGAGCATCCCTTCATCATACCGCTATACTGTCGCAGCTGCGTGTACGCTTTCCTCGGATTCTTCTCTTCCCAAGCCTTCTCCAACTCCATACTGCTCTACACGCCCACTTTCGATCGCGGTCATTTTGAAGCTGCCGACGCAACTGCCTTCTCAGACGCTTCTCCTCCACGAAGTTTCCTGCAGTTCCGAGAGCACATACCTTGTTGTAGGTAGATGTTGTTTCTTCTGAGACGTAGGCAAACTTCTTCTTGGGCTGTACAACCGGGAGTGCCTCTTTCGAAGCGTCCTTGATGCACTTGACAAAAAGAATCCGCGTCGCAAAGTTTCTTCTTAGTCCGTACTCCGATGTGAATAGAAACGCGTTGTCGGAAATTCCTTCTGCACTCTTCATCTCTGAGACTTGTCATGTCAATCCTCTGGAGAGGCTGAGCCCCTCGCTTCCTCTTATGAATCCTCGCAGTGAAGTTCAACAGAACAGGACGGTGATCCGAATCGAATGCGACATCCCACACAGCTCTAGATCTTCGAATGTCCGATACTGGAATATTCCTCGTCAGGACATAGTCAAGCTGTAGTTTCAAAGTTGTCATCTTCCGCTTCCGCTGCTCTTCTGGAGATAGCCGGGTTGGTCCCTGCCACGTAAGCTGATGGCGGCGATGATTCCTCTTGAATGTCGATGCAATAATCAGACCACTGCGTTCACAAAAGTCGACAAGGCGGTAGCCATTGTCCGATGTTTGCTCCACTGGGTAGAACCATTTACCGAGTACTTCGGATTCCTGATCAAGTCCCATCTTCTGCATTTGCGTCAATCCCCACGACAACAGCATGTTGACAAGGTATCCTGGCCAGCAACGTATTGAGTTCCTCATAAAACGCATTCTTCAATTGTCTTCGGCGGTTTCAGTGGGCGCATGAGCACTCACTATCCACAGAATGAATCCTCTGTGATCCCGCAGTCGTACGAATGCATTCCGACACGACGTAGAGCCGAACTCCTTGACCATACCATTGAAATCCTTCCTTACAGCTATTGCACAGCCTCCCACTCTCCTATCGTCAGCGTTACCGCAGTAGATGGTGGACTCTCCGACGCTGATGACGGGTCTATCGCTTGAGGCGGGTTTCCTGCAAAGCAGCAAACGGTGCATGGAAATAGCTCAGAAGTCTGGATAGCGCAGTTTTTTGGATATCACTCGACAGCGATCGACAGTTCAGGGTGGCGAAATTGTGGCTTGTGGCCAAAGACTCCATGACTCCCTAGGTACGGATCCTAAGGTGTTATGGACCAGAGGCCTTAGTGTGCCGGACGGCGACACCTTTATGCAATGTGCGGGATACTTTCGCGAAATAGTTGTGCACGCTATATCGCTCGAACGTTCCCTGTGTACACTCAAACGTCTGCTGGGTTCAGTAGAAGCAGGGGCACCAACGAGCAGGTACCAAATACCATAACGAAGACCTTTACAAGGAAATCGACGCAGTACATCAACGCTTGACACGAGGGAGGTGCCAGCATCTCCTAACGCCATCTCAAGCAGCAATGGAAAGTCGACTTCGACTGCTCGGGCATATACTAAGAAGAACGCCGGATCGTCTCGTACAACACGCTTTAAAAATGCTTCCAAATCCTGTCTGGAAACGGCCACCTGGGCGTAGGCGAAAGTTCTGGACGGATGTGGTTAAAGAGGATTTAAAGTCACTCGGCATCGAAAGACAGTTCAGGCGCGATGTTTCGTTTCGCAGGAAATGGAATAGTGACAGCTGGATGGAATGTGTTCAAATTGTGGCTGAAGACCGTGAAAAATGGACACGGCTGACTACTAGGACGGCACACCTCGGTGAAGATGCGGAATGACCGCGTCAGGCGAAAGCCAACCGATTAAGTCAAAAAGAAAAAAAAGTTCAGCGCCCAAAACTACCTCTCTGAGCAAAATTTGGGTGAAGGCGCATTTTCCATACTTTGTCCAGACTGATAGCGTTTTAGACTACGGATTTTCGGTTGCGCGAATATTTATACCGATTAGAGAGCTTTGGAAGCGTTTTAGAAGAATGTTCCAGATTTGACTTAAAATTCTCTTTTAGGGGGGTTTTTGATGCGCTGATCACGAATCTTTGGTTTATTAGTCGATTTTCACAAGTTTTCGGCTAATTTCGTTCGAAGCTTCCCAACCGGGAAAAATTTCGAGGGAAAAACGCCACTTTCGAGATTTTCGAAGTGCTACGCTAAATATTGCTCAATTCGTTTCTTTCAGAGTTATTTGGAGTGCTGAACACGAATCTGGAGTCCGTCTATCGATCTTTTGCAAATTACGGTAGATTACGGTGGGTATACGGTAGTTTGGTCAAAATCTCAGATTTCACTCACAATTTGTACAGGCTATAAAACGGCGAAATTCGCATGGTTCCTATACGTGCTGGTGCGGAGCGGAGGTTAGAGACAGTGAGAGAGCAGCTCAGAACTTTTTGAACAATTTGTTCCCCAATTATTGAACAAGTTACGAATTGTCTAAGTTAAATGTTTGTAGCTAGTGCTAAGGCAGGTCTAATGTCGCGCTGGACTAGGTGACAAATTGTCCGTACCGGTAGGAACTAACAACTAATCAGATGGTTGTCTTGTAAATGTTCACAACCTTGTCGGAAGCATATTCATGACGTTCACGAACTATTTTCCCACTACCTCACCAACAATTAACGCCGTGGTTTCCACATGTCGTTTTAAAATTTTTCATACCAAGTTTGATAGTTGTTCATGGCATAATGGACATATTTCCCCCCACTTACACATTGCCAGCGCCAGGGTTTACAAATCTTCTTTTGAAATTGTCCGCAACGCCATCAGACAATTTTAAAAAGAAAATTCGAAAGCCGTGAAGTCTCTAATGTGTAAGTGGGGAGAAATATATCCATTATGCCATGAACAACTATCAAAGTGTCGTCCACCGTACTCTCTGAACGACATTCACAATAATCTCTCATGCTCATATAAAAATGTCATAACAAATTTATTCAACAACTTCATCCTAATATGATACAGAGCGGAACCGAAAAAAATGTGGATCCAAAGATCCAGAAACAGGTAGATTGACATCCGTTCATAAGAGGTCAGCACGACAGAGGTATTCCTGAGACCATTGCTGCGCGGTGGCGAGCTCAACATCGTCCTCCTCGGGCGCTGTACCATCAAAGATGACGTCGCTTCGCCGCTCCCCCATGTCGTCAAATTCCACTTCACAGGGCCTGAATCAATTCATTCCCATACGAATTAAAGAATTTAATTAAACGAAACATGTGACACACATAGTTTTCGATGAAGAGCTCTTGAACTATTGAAAATGGGCTGTGTTCCTCACCTCATGTTGTCGTTCCCGTCAAGACATAGTTGGCCTTCGTTGTCTCATTCATCTCCGCTTCGTCAACATCATCCTCCTTGACAGAATCTTCATGGCCATCAGTAGGCTGATTAGGCTGCTCCTCAAAAGGCTCGTCGCTGTTTTTACGAATCCGACGTCTTAGGTTTATCCTGAAATGCAACAATCAATAAGGCATGTAATAGCGAAATCATAGCTTAGCGGAATCATAGTTTCGGACGACGAAGAAGCCTCAAGAGGTTGGAGAACGTGTTTCAGGAAACATAGAATTCAGCGAGAGTTGCCCTGGCAGTTGGCCAGGGCCACCCGGTCGACTCGCCCACAGGAGAAGGCTTGGCTTGTGTATGAGTCAGTCTGAACCTGGTCTGGTGTAACACCGCAGCGTCCCGTGCTTCTTATCTGTCTTAATAAACATTCCTGAACCATCTTACATTTTTAGCATAACGCCCAACCGACGAGCCTCACCACATTTTTGGTGCATTGGTCGGGAAACGAATCCGGAGCCGCCCGCGTGGCAGGCGAACATTCTACCACTGAACCACCGATGCACCAACAATGTGAGAAGTGGCTCTTCCCGGGTATGCTATACCCGGTAAAAATGCAAAGTGGTTCAGGAATGTTTAACAGATAAACAGCACGTGAGGTTACCGCGTGCCATCAGACCAGAAGTTCAGACTGACTTATGCATAAGCCCGCCAACCCCTATTAGGAGCGAGGTGACCGGGTGGTCCTGGCCAACTGCCAGGACAAGAATCATGGACTGTTCGTGCAATAAGAAGGCAGTTTCCATGCGATTGGCTGAGTGGCACATGGGGAGTGATCGATATTGCCAACTAGCCCTGCGCAAAATATAAAAGCATTTCTGGAGACGCAGGATTTGCACTTTCGTGATGAATCATGTTATTTGCGTCGAAGTCGATCCTGTCAGGGTTCCAGTCAGCCTTGATGCAGATATCGTACATCCTATTTTTCGGAGCCAAACTTACTCTTTCCTTCGCGCGCTTGTGCTGTGCGAGTGCAGAGACAGCGAGAAAGTGTGGGAAAATCTATATCACGCTAATCAAAAGTAACAGCGAAATCACACAGCGGTTAGCAGTATTGTCAATTGGACAGCAATATTATTCGGCGGGAAGTGATTACTAATGATTGCAGACTATTCAGATAAACGATTCTGATAAATCATTGACAAGGATTTCCAACTGGCCGAAATGCAATGAAATATACATGCGAAGTGGGGGTATAAGTGGAATGAGAGCCAGGAGAATAAGGCAGAACACTTGAGACAGTGGAGATAGAAAGCAAAACTAGAAAACGTGACGAAAATGCGGCAGCGGAGGCATCATCACCATCGCGCTATCGATTTATGCAAGCTGGGGCTCAACTAATCCGCCTTGTTGTTCGTAACAAGTGCGTTCCTAAGTTTGGGGAACAGTTGTTCAATATGCTGTTTGCAAGTGATCCGTACATCAGACCGATTTAATGCCCAGCGTAATTTGTTCAATGTTTTTTCGCGGATTCCAATGTAGTTCGGTATATGTCCGTTCCCAAAATTTATTGCCGATTACTTGTTCGTGCCCTCATCCGCGGCACTTTTTCGATTTTCGTCGCACGTTAATTGTCCGTGCGCCGTTGCAACCACCAACAACTAACGTTTGAATTAAAGGCAGTGTTCACGATGATTTTCGTCTCCGAGTTTTTCACATGAAACAATGCGTTGACCTCCAAGTGTTACCAAAATTAAGAAGAAACGGCGAGAAACGCATTAAAACGTCGTATTTCAGGGACATTGTTCTATAACATGGACTAATTGTCCGGTTGGACGAACATGTTCATGGTGGTTGTCACCGGTAGAAAATTGGGTTATTCGAAAATAGAAGAATATTTTATGCAAAGCAGGATAAGTTAGGGCCCTAAGGAAAGAACGGAGCAATAGAGAGTAGAGAATTGCAAAGGACGGTTCCACAAAAGATTTCATTGTCACAACAAACACTTCCTGTGATACTTAAGAGGCGGGGTGATACTTGAGGATTTCGTGTATTTCTGGTGCGTTTTTCTCAAATTCTACGTCATTTTAGTCCTACACGGTGGCCACTTAATCAATATAGCGAATAATCTCAAATTTGAAGATTATCGTAAACACTGCCTTTAAGTAATTGAACCGAACGTTGTTCACGCGAAGATATATTGTTTTACAATTGATCGCGGTGTTTTATGTCGTTCTCAAATTGTTCAAAAAGTTCTGAGAGAGGGCAGACGGAGGCTGAGGCATCGCGCGCGTCGCTCGCGCCTCGAGTGATGTGAATTACGACGTTTTATAGAGGGTATACGGGGGCTATTCGGGGTGGAGAATACGAATTTAACGTCCGTTTATCGATTTTTTGCAAATTACGGTAGATTACGGTGGGTATACGGTAGTTTGGTCAAAATTTCAGATTTCACTCACAATTTGTACAGGCTATAAAACGGCGAAATTCACATTGTTCCTATACGTGCTGGTGCGGAGCGGAGGTTAGAGACAGTGAGAGAGCATAGGGCAGACGGAGGCTGAGGCATCGCGCGCGTCGCTCGCGCCTCGAATGATGTGAATTACGACGTTTTATAGTGGGTATACGGGGGTTATTCGGGGTGGAGAATACGAATTTAACGTCCGTTTGTCGATTTTCAAAATACCAAGGTGGGTTTGCCCCTAAATGACATGTTACCTACCGTAACCTACAGTATACCTCGAAATTTCGACAAGTGGACTCCAGATTCGTGTTCACCACCCTAGATTACCACTACATACAACTTTTGAGCTAAATCCAAGAATTTTTTTTTGAAATTCGCAAAAAAAATGCCTGATGGGCCTTTGCCTTGTCTTTTCGGGTGCCTTTTCGCGAAGCTGCCTGTGCCTGTGAAAATTGTCTTGCCTTTTCGCGAAGCTTGAAAAATGCTCTTATAGCTTGTTGGAACCTGAAGCTCGGGGCGGGATGCTGCGCTTTTTTACTATTGAGCTAGAAGAGATACTAACAGTACTGGTCGTTTCCGCAGATGCATTTACCACTCTAAACACTTCCCTTGTTACCAGATGAAATCAGCCTTCTTTTCAGAAATTTGAGACGGCCGGCGTATTTGGGAGAGCCGTTTGGTCGAGTAGTCGTATTTTTTCCTTCGTTGAACTTTCGCCCTGATCTCCGGCACCGCTGTCCTGGAACGCTGGGGTAAACTCTACGTATATTTCAAATATCAGACTTTCTTATGCACGATTCTGAGTTCTAAGGAGAAAATCAAATTCACTCGTGTTAAACGGAGTGAGTGGTTTTCGAAAGTACTATAGGAGCACTCAAGGTTCTGTCGCCGTTTCCCGCATTCATTTTCTTTACGACGGACCTCTTCAGATTTCCTTATTCCTCCAAATTTTAAGCTGCACTCCATGTTTGAGATAGTTCAAGTTCAAATTCCGTGTTTCCTTCTTCATAATCTTGTTGTCGGCTGTTGAATAGTTTATGTCGTTTCACGGAGATCTTTCGGAACCTTTTTCTCTAATAGCGACTTACATATATTCAGTTTCAGATGAGTTTTGTCGCTTTTCGACTGCGATGAGCGAAGATTCAAGATATTCAGAAACTGCTGCTATTCTTTGGAAACCTAGCCGGTGAGAGATTTGTTGATTCAATAGGAGTAGAGTCAAATTGTGGTGAGCGCGAAGCGCTCACCAGATTTGGCTTTGATTCGCCATCGCGCAACCCCTGATCTCAGTATCAGGGTCCAGAGTAAACGTTAGAAGACCGTTCTTTTTGCATTTAATATACTTTAGAAAGGCGAATAACTGTTCAAAAATGGTCCGGAATGGTTTCCTGAGATTCGAGAAAAAGTGTCAAAACCACGTCATTTTGGTCGAAAAAATGTTCATCTCCTTTTTTTTTCAGTTGGCGTTCACGATCTTGTTGGAACACTTATCGTTGAGCTAGAGAGCTCATATTCGGCCAGGGAGCTGGTTTTGTGTGCACCTAGCTCCTGTCAAAATTTGAAGTTGGTTGCTCAATTTTTGCGGAACCTCAAAATTGAGGGTCGAGAAAGACAAAAACACGTAAACATGTTATTATAAACCATCCGACGTTTACTTATTCGTAAAAACGAACTAGTGAAATAAACACTGTTACTGATAGGCTTTTGCTCAGGTTTTGACGGGGCAACGCTTCAATCAATACGGCGGGATCTCGGAAGTACTTTTTGGAACGCCGCACGGTGTGACTAAGAAGTGCCCCACAGAACGCCGTAGATAGTTTGCGGGACCCCAGCAGGAGTGCGAAAGATGCCGTAGAAAGTGTGCGGGACCCCAATGGGTGTGCGCAGAATGCCGTAGAAAGTGTGCGAGACCCAAATGGGAGTGCGCCGGACGCCGTAGAAAGTATGCGTGACCCAAATGGGTGTGCGCAGAACGCCCTAGAAAGTGTGTGGGACCCAAATGGGTGTGCGCAGAACGCCGTATAAAGTGTGCGGGACCCAAATGGGTGTGCGCAGAACGCCGTAGTAAGTGTGTGGGACCCAAATGAGAGTGTGCCGGACGCCGTAGTAAGTGTGTGGGACCCAAATGGGTGTGCGCAGTAAGTCGTAGTAATGTGTGGGACCCAAATGAGAGTGTGACGGACGCCGTACAAAGTGTGCGGGACCCAAATGAGAGTGCGCCGGACGCCGTAGAAAGTGTGCGGAACCCAAATGGGTGTGCGCAGAACGCCGTAGTAAGTGTGGGACCCAAATGAGAGTGTGCCGGACGCCGTAGAAAGTGTGCGAGACCCACGTTGAGTGCCGGACGCCGTATAAAGTGTGCGGGACCCAAATGGCTGTGCGCAGAACGCCGTAGTAAGTGTGGGACCCAAATGAGAGTGTGCCGGACGCCGTAGAAAGTGTGCGAGACCCACGTGGAGTGCGCCGGACGCCGTATAAAGTGTGCGGGACCCAAATGGGTGTGCGCAGAACGCCGTAGTAAGTGTGTGGGACCCAAATGAAAGTGTGCCGGACGCCGTAGAAAGTGTGCGGGACTCAAATGGGTGTGCGCAGTAAGCCGTGGAAAGTGTGTGAGACCCAAACGAAAGTACGTTGGACGCCGTAGAATCTGTGAGTTAACCAAGTGGAAGTGCGCAAGACGCCGTAGAACGTATGTGGGACCCAAGTGGGATGCGCCGGACGCCGTAAAAGTTTGCGGGACCCAAATACAAGCACGCCAATGTCGATCGTTTTTCCGCATAGCTACCGTAACCATTCTTGAACAAAACATGATAACGAACGATAACACACGCTCATAACATGCGAGGTATAAAAGGGCGGAAGAGCGGGATGCATTCATTCACACACCGCTCTCTGCGAGAAGCCACTGGAAAATGGCAAAGGAGGTCGAAATGGTGCAAACATGGTTGTTGGCTATTACGATGTGCTCCTATCCAGGCTGATACTTGGAAAATTTTGAAGGTGGGTTAAGGTAGCCCTGCGGAAAACGTGATCGGCATGAGCGTGCTTGTGACCCTAATGGGTGTGCGCAGAACGCCGAAGAAAGTGTGCAGGACATCAGTGGAGCGCGCAGGACGTCATAGAAGGGGGGCTGCAGGGCATCAGTGGGTTTTCTTTGAATTAACACCACCAGGCATAAAACCATGTTAGAAAGGAAACCTTTAGGAAAAATAAATGAAATTCCTGAAAGTTTAGGTTCCTGGCAAAAGTAAAGATTTAGCATGGCCGTTTTCAAAATTTTAGAAATATACTCAGTTAAAGGGGAAGGTGAAGAAAAATGGGAAAAGTTTTGAAATATTCCTGAGAACGATTTGGCGTAGAATAATTTGATTTTTAGGAAATGTAATGAAATAGTTGAAAGTATGATTTGGCAGTCGAGTTTGAACCAACTATTTACAAGATTTGTGCGAAACGAGAGATCGCATTGTATGAGCTTATCCGTAGAACATATCAAAGCAAAATCACGCGTGATATGGACCAAACACTTGATTTTACTTCACTTAATACGTGAAGATCGCGGCATTCCAGCTCACAAACGAGCTTTTACTGCTTGCCTTATCACGCGTGATTTTGCTTTGATATGTTCTACGGATAAGCTCATACAATGCGATCTCTCGTTTCGCACAACTCTTGTAAATAGTTGGTTCAAACTCGACTGCCAAATCATACTTTCAACTATTTCATTACATTTCCTAAAAATCAAATTATTCTACGCCAAATCGTTCTCAGGAATATTTCAAAACTTTTCCCATTTTTCTTCACCTTCCCCTTTTAACTGAGTATATTTCTAAAATTTTGAAAAAACGGCCATGCCAAATCTTTACTTTTGCCAGGAACCTAAACTTTCAGGAATATGAGAATGTTATTGAATTGCTCTAAAAATTTGGCAAGAAGTTGTGTTATTAGCTCTCAGCCATTTGATTTATGGGCTTTTGTAGGTATGTAGATTTGTACTGGACAAATTATCTATTACTCTATCATAGCTTTGTATTCTATTTCTTCAACAGTGTATCATTAGAGGTAGCAGACACGCTTGAAAAAAGTTGTTGGGATAACTACGTTACAGGAGTCGTATGAGTCCAACTAGGAGGCTTACGCCGTTGGAAACGTCGAAAACGAGTCAACGTACTACTATATTTGAGTTGTATCGAATCAAAAAGTTTTGCACTCTCCACCTCCAAATACAAACTTGTCCAGATCGTTAAGGCCGCCGCCATGGCGGAGCGGACCCCGGACGCAGGGTACGGCACGAGGTGCGAGGGGTTCCGATAGCGGTCAGACCCCCCCCTTTCCAGCAAGGTCTCCTCGCCCCCGCCGCAACTATTGTGGGCATGGTGACCGGGGACGGGGGGTCTGACCGCTATCGGAACCCCTCGCACCTCGTGCCGTACCCTGTGTCCGCTCCGCCATGGCGGCGGCCTTAACGATCTGGGCAAGTTTGTATTTGGAGGTGGAGACTGCAAAACTTTTTCATTCGGTACAACTCAAATATAGTATAAATTGGTTACCCGTGAAACTGTGACTGTTTAAGGTTTAGGTACGGGGTAGTAGTGTCAGGTACTTCACAGCCCCAGGGAAGAGCTTCTTTGAAAAAATTGCTACGTGTGAGGGAACGAGAAAATCCACGATTCTCTCACACCTAAATAGATGGAACTGGGTGTGAGGGAATCGTCGATTTGGTCGTTCCCTTCCACCAAACAATTTTTCGAAAAAGCCCTTCCTGGGGCTGTGAAATACCTTACAAGAAAACCACAATAAGTCATAGTGACCATCCCAAATGAAATGTACCTTTCTAGAACCGTTTTCGGACGAAAAGTCCGAATATGCCAATTGCAGCTGCCAAGACCCACTCTGAAAAAAGTTATAGGCATTCTTTCTCTGATTTTCGTACTTATTGTACCCTCCAAAAAGCGCATTATTTTGAAGAAAATCCGGAAACGGTCCTCATAGTCGTGTTCAGCGCCCAAAACTACCCCACTAAGCAAAGTTAGGGTGACGGAACATTTTCCAACTTTGCGCAGACTAACAGCGTTTTGGACTTGTACAGATTTTCGGTTGGGCGTTTATTTATATCAATTAGAGCTCTCAAAGGGTTTTAGAAAAATATTCCAGATTTGACTAAAAATTCGCTCTGGGAGGTTATTTGGGGTGCTGGTCACGAATCTGAGGTCCATTTATCGATTTTCCAAAGTTTTCGATTGTATCCTTTCACAGATTCCCATCGGGGGAGAATTTGATGGCAAATCGCGACTTTTGACGATTTCCGGAGTGCTGCTATAGAATATGCTCAAAATATTTATGTGGGGGTTATTTGGAGTGCTGAACACGAATATGATGTCGGTTTATCGATTTTTGGCAGCTTACGGTAGATTACGGTAGGTGTACGGTAGTTTGGTCAAACTCTCAGATTTGTCCCAAAGTTTCTATGTGGGGGTTATTTGGGGGTTCTGAACACGAATTTGATGTCCATTTGTCGATTAGCGGAATATTGAGGTAGGTTTTGCCTCCTAAATGGCATGTTACCTACCGTAACCTACAGCTAAACTTAAAATTTGGGCTAGCAAACCGCAGATTCGTGTTCAGCACCCCAGATTACCCTCACATACGTTTTTAGCAAAATCGGAGAAAAATTTAAAAACACCCTGAAATTTCCATGAAACTCTCCCTTGCCTTGCCGCGAAGCTTTGAAAAACGCTTATAACTTTTTTCAGAGTGGGTCTAGGCAGCTGCGATGGGCATATTCGGACATTTCGTCCGAAAACGGTTCTAGAAAAGTACATTTAATTTGGAATGGTCACTATGACTTATTGTGGTTCCCTTGTTAGACTACTACCCTGGGCCTAGACCTTACCCAAACACAATTTCGCGGGTAAATCTCGTTTACAAAGAAAGTTGTAACATTTTTAATATGGGAAAATTTGTCAAAAAAATTTGGTACCAAAAAAGTAGGTCCCAAAACGTTGCAAATGCTCTAAACATCATTTCTATATAGGTGGGAAAACATTTTTTTTTACTTACACCACCTCGGGACTTACTTTTTTCGACCTCACCCTTATACTGTGGGGCCTCTCCGCATCAACCGTTCCACATGAAATTTGCTGTGTTCTAGCACAGGTGTATAGTCCACGGTCTAGGCCTAATAACAATTCTCAAAACCAAACCTCTCCAGCCGCTTCGCGGCTGGAGCGATTGCTTCGGTTCAAGTCAATTACACCAACTTTTCCTTTGAAGGGGTGTAGTGCAATTACACCATACGTCATTTATCAGCCGCCGAATAACTCTCCCGCATCCCTTCTATCAACCAAGCCTCTTCCATTTTCACGTCATCCGTACGCTCGACCCATTGTTGATTTTCTTGCCTAAATTTGGCTCCGTAGTTTCCTCATAATCCAACTGGTTGAAAATGTTCACCAAGTTTCTCTACTGGTTTTTCTCCTTCACTCTTAACCTGGAGCTTAAATATCTCAGCACTGGTTGCACTTAATATGTCATTATTTACAAACATTTATTTAAAAACATTATTGATTACAAGAAACAAAATTCACACAAACACATATTCATGAACATATATCAGTTATTTATAAAAACCACAAATTAAGAAACGTGTCGTGCATGTTCATTTTCACCTCTTTTATGTGATTAACTCCTCGAAAAATAATAACATTTCAACATCAAAAATTATTAAAAATTTTATTACATCGCATTCCATTCTTATGATAATGATAGTGCTATCTTTCATGGCGCAGGAAACGACGACGACCGGGACTGGGCGGGGGAGCTGCCGGCCTAATGGGCAGTGTCAATTTCCCGATTTTCAACCTCTGAGCCCACCCCTCCCCAGATCACCGGAGCTAAGACCCCACTGAGAGGCTTCACACCTCGCGCCGTACCCTGAGCGGACGTCACGCGCGTCCCGCTCGGGCGTGGCGTCAGGCCATTCATACTTTAAAACCACGCCCGCGCGTCAGGCCCATGACACGCTTGCGTTGAATATTATGAATAGCGCCTTGGAACGCTCACGCCGTTGGAAGTGTGAGAAATTGATCAAAGCTCTTCGCAGACCCCACCCTACACTTGTTATCCGAAGAATTGTCTTCGGATAATGTATCGATTCGGATAATGCCGATTTTCAATTTCCCGAATATTATAGATTCGATTCAGATAATGCGTTATTTCAAATTTTCGGATACTGGATTATCCGAATCTCGGATATCCGGTCGGATATCCGAAAAGGAGTGATTTGGATACTAAGTATACTCCACCCTCAGAACAAATTCGTCCAAACTGACAGTTCGAATAACAAGCACGCTCATACAAATCAGTGCTACAGTAACCCTCCTTTAGAAAATTTCCAAGTGCCAGCTTGGAAATGAGCATAATGTGTTAGCCAAAAAACGTGTTAGCTCAATTTCAACCTCCTCAGCCACTTCCAGTGGCTTCTTGAATAGAGCGGTGTGTGAGTGAATGCTTACCGCTCCTCTGCCCTTTTATACCTAGTTTGTTATTAGCGGGTTCGTTATCATGTTTTGTTCAAGAATGGTTACGATAGGCCGACGTCCAAAACGATCGGTATGAGCGTTATATTGTTCGAATACGATCCTTTTGGCTAGTTTCTAAAGCTTCTCACGACGTAAGCGTTCTAGTGCAGGCTGTAATAGTCTATTCGCTTTGCCACCGCAACCAACTTACCGCTAGCTCCGCTATTTCAACAAAGCGGGCATGCTGCGGTGTTACTGATCCACTTTCACTCCATAACAAAAACTACCCGATATTCCCCTATTTTCATTCAGTTTTCGTCGGTTTTTTTTATAGGTTTCTTATACTATCAGCTCCAAGCCTCCGATTAATGTCATAAAATCGATACCATTTTTGACCGTGTATCGTCACTGCTCGAGAGATCGCCGCGTCGAACACATGGGGCACGCACGCAAGCGAGGAGGTAGTGATAGGACCATTACCTTCTCGCTTGCGTGCGTGCCACATGTGTTCGACGCGGCGCTCTTTCGACCAGTGATCGACCATATGCTGCCTTGAATTAGCATCGTTCTTCAAAATTCATTTCAAGAAGTGGAAATCTGGAAAGCATATTTAAGAACCGGGAAATCAACGAGGAGAATCTAAAACATATGATGAGCTCAGCGGGCTCGGCTTTTTTAAAGGACTCCTTACATCAAATAGTTCATTCTGTGCTCTAAGGCCCCCGTCATGGTCGGTGGATCTACTGAGTCCCACCGGGTCGATACGCATCGAATTCGTGGAAGACGGGTGCAAAAAAATCAACTCACTGAGTCCGACTGCGACCGTCTGATGCCCACCGCAATCCCCCCGGTCGATACTGATATTTCTCATGCGTACAAGGGCGGGGCCAATGCACCGACTGAGTCCCACTAAGTCCCACCGAAATCAACGTCACCCCACCCGGTCGATATAGGTGTTTTTCACGTGATTTGGGTGCATTTTTTTCGGCCGACTGCGACCTGCCGAGTCCCGCCGCATCTCGACTCTCGCCGTCTGCGCTCTGCCCCACGTACTGCTGATACGGAAATCAGATTCAGACATGTTGAAAACAAGAAAAATCAGCCACCAAACACGTTCCGATTCACAGCTGAAGTGATAGGCCTCTTTCAGAGTTCGATCGCTGTGCGACACGACCGAATGAAAACCCTGCGTATCGATCTGGTCGCGCCGCACGATGAGGTCGCAGGCCTTCCAGACTAGATTGCGCGGAAAGTCGCCCAATCGCGCGACTGGGCGACTAGCATTGCCAGATCGCATCGCCGTGCACTGCACGACGAAGCGACCGATCGCGGCGACCGCATCATGTGGCCTCGTTGAAATTCCTATATTTTTGCACAGGTTTCAGTTTTTTTGAAATAGTTCTGCTCTTTCACGTAGCTAACCTTCTTCTTCTTCTTCTGCAGCCACAGAGAGGGTCCTGTCATAGATTGAGGATAGCTTAGGCCTCTTTCAGAGTTCGATCGCTCTGCGACGCGATCGTGAGCACGGCGACGCGACCGTCGCGTCGCCGTGGAAATCGCAGATTTTGGAAGTGTGAATGCCCAATCGCGGAAGTTGGCGACCACGCACTTTTACGTACATTCTAATCGACGCCTGTTTCATGTTCGCGCTGTCAGCGCAATTGGTTAGTCATTTATGATAAAAGGTGCGTTGTGCTTTGCTATTCAACTTTAACTTTATTACACGCCCTTGCAGACGTGTAGAAACATAGAAAGGGCAGAAAAACAACGAAAACATCGAGGAACTTAAAAAATGACAGGTTTCGAAAGGAAAAAGCGTTAAAAGTTTGATAAGATCCTTTCTTGAAAATGAAGGTAATTTTTGACAAGTGTTTTGAATTTAGTGAAGTTGATCGGTATCTGAACAGTATGGCTCATCTTCAAGTATTCCATGCCGGCTCTGAAGGTGGAAGAAGCTGCGCCACAAAGAGGCGCGCGGCTGACGGAATTTAAGCTTGAACCTTTCTCTCCTAGTATTTGATTCAACCAGTTTGAAAAATGAATGAGCTTTGAGACCCAGTCTTCCAGTTATAATATTATATACCAAAATTAAATCATTTTTCTTGCGTCTGCAATGTAAAGTATCCAAATTGAGTATACGATTCCTCACTATGCCACGGGTATACTCCTATACGTGAAGCCAAGAGACCTTATGAAGACCTTCCTTGTGAAGTTGTTTTGCACTCTTTCTAGTTTGGCAACGCAGGTTTTTTAATGAGGAAAGTAGATACAGGTACCATATTCAAGAACAGATCGAACGTAAATTTTATAGGCTGTAACCAAAAGCAATGGACCTTTAGTTATCAGCGATTTGAACAGAAGGAAAAGTTTCTGTTCAGCTTTCGCAACAATACTATCCAAATGCTTATCAAAATTCAATATCGAATCGACAAGAAACCCTAAATCTTTAACTAGGTTAACATGCTGGAGTATTGAACCATCGATATCGTACCCGCCTTCCTTATTAGTAGTTCTACCCAGGTGTAGTACTTGATTTTTTTGAGTGGAAAGAGGGAGAAGGTTTTGTTTAGACCATCGAACTACAATGTCAATTGTGGTTTGGATCCTAGTTTTATTGTCACCCTCAAGTGTATCGTAGATTTTTAATGATAAGAATCATTTATGATAATAATTGTTTTGCATTATGATTGTTTTGCCTACTTATACTGATTTTGCCTGAATCAACGTGAAAAAGAGGAATTTGAACGTGGACATATGAAGCGGTCGCCGTGATCGGTCGCGTCGCCGTGCACTGCATGGCGACGCGATCTGGCCATCTCAGTCGCGCAATCGCGCGATTGGGCGACTTTTCCGCGATCTTGTCTGAGCGTCGGCGACCAGATCGCGCGACGCGACCAGATCGATACACAGTGTTTTCATTCGGTCGCGTCGCAGAGCGATCGAACTCTGAAAGAGGCCTTACCTTAATTCTCCACTGCCGAGGTGGTGATTCGCATCGTGGAAGATTTTCTATTACTAAAATTAATTTTTTAAATAACTCTTTGTTTCATTTGGTAAATTTCGAAGGAATTTTTTTTGCTTTATCTGTCTATGCTATTCCCCTTCCGCATTTCTGAGAAGCTGCTTCTTCTGAAAAAACTTCAATAATTATTTTTAATAGTTAAGCGTCCATGAGCGGTGTTGAACCCGTTTTGAGGGTGAATTTTTTTCGCTGTGTCCTTTTTTTCAATCTTCTCATCTTGTAAACTGCAAAACATATAAGTTTGCCAACTATTAATCAAAGAATGCACGACACAGACTATGAAGTTTTCAAAAGAAAAAAAAAGGAGAAAAAACAAAAAGAAAATCCTCATCGAAGACATTCAACACCACCCACGGCCAGTAAACTCTCATAAATAATTGCTCGCAAAATTTTTCTTACATAGATGAATACAACAAGTGAGCACAACTGCAGTTAGATGCGTTTATTTGCTGTATTCTTCTGTGCTGGTTAGCCGTCGATTAGGATGTGTTCTTAAGAGTGCGTGGTCGCCAATTTTCGCGATTGAGCATTCACACTCTCAAAGCCTGCGATTTCCAGGGCGACGCGACGGTCGCGTCCCCGTGCACATGATCGCGTTGCACAGCGATCGAAACTCTGAAAGAGGCCATAATCGTCACTATCAATTGCGTGTTTCGCAGAGGAGTTGGTTGGCGCTGGGGGCAGCCGGACTCAGTCGGACTCAGCAGGTTTTCCGACCAAGTCTGACCGGGGCCTAAGCCGAAATCTCATCACATACATAGCAGTGTCTGTGAACGACCATGGAGGCACCTTTTCTTTCTTATGACGAGCCAAGAATGTATAGTTTGATAAAAGAAATTACTTCTGGGTTAAAATCATGTACCAGGTGAGGTCCTTTTTTCGCCTTCTTTTGAGTCTAGGATGCCCTTGATTTTCTTGCGAGAATGAGCGAGAATGTTTCTTTACAAGTTCAAAACTCAAAAAACGGGAAAGCGTGACGATCATTTGATTTTCTGAAATCAAAAATAAGAGCGCGAACGAAAAATTTTGGCATTTTCTGAAATCGAGAACCGGAAAGCCGAAAACCTTTGGAAAACGCGAGATCGAATTTCGTTCATTTCTAGTTCCTAACCAGTAGCAGCTATTGGACGTTGTCGCTTTATTTCGTTCTCGTTTGATTTTTCTTTTTTCTTCGCGAAATCGCTGTATTCGTTCAATATTCTAGGGAAAATATTGTACATAAAGTAAAGGCGGTGATACATAAAGTGTGTACGAATGAGACTATTCGCTTACGCTGCCCGCAGCGTGTCGAGCGGCCGTTGTGAAGGCATTTTTCGGACAAGCCTTCCCACGGCTGCAGACGGCTGGCTCATATATGTATTACCCTTGTATCCGTCTATTATCCCTGCCGATTGATATACAGGTCCAAAAGTGCCTTCGCGACGGACGCTCGACACGCACGCTACCCGCGTGAGCTGACAAATACTATCGGATTGACGTTAACTGAATAGGAGGTTTTCAAAGGAAAAATAGCTCTAGTTTCCATTCAGTAATGCACGATAGCTTTACATTTTCTTGTTATTCTTGCTCATTTCGACCACGTCACTCGAGCATGAACCCCTGCAGAGATAAACCGATGATCAATTGAGCGTATAACTTGTTGTTTTCCTCTGCTGGAGCACTGCTTGTTTTTTTTTACTGCGTCATCAGGGGATGATCAGGGGACGAAGCATATCTAATCTTAGCTTTGAAAGAGGGTCATTTAGCCATTCTTTCTGATAAGGGATTTGGGTTGTCGAGTACTCATTTTTTTTTCAGGTTTGGAGCGCAAAGATTCCGGTGAGGCCAGCCTTGGATCCTTCGTCGATCGTGAGTCTCGCTATCGTCCTCTTTGACTTCACTCGTATGGTCACTGTTGAAAACTAGCTTTTACTAGAGACCGTTTTTTCCCGCACGCCGACGGTTTGAAAAACCATGTTTGCGATGTTGTAGGTCTGTGACAGTACATGAATGATCCGTGCTCAAAATTCTCCAAACGCCTCCGGGAACTCCAAAAAAAAACATTTTCATAGCTCCGCTAAAGGTAAGAATAAGGTTCCTTAGGAAATTTTTGAGTGTTGAGAAAAATTTTTTCGTATTCGGCTGAAAAACTTTCAATTGAGGGTCATTTAGGGCTCTGAACGCAAATCTGGGGTCAGCTTAGCACTGTAATCCAAGAAAAATCGATGAACCTACCGCGAAATTGTGTTAGGCAGCCCAGATAATTCCTAAGTAGAAGTTTTCAGGCGATTTCAGCGTAGCATTCTCGAAATCGTCAGAAGTCGCGTTTGGCCAGCAATGTTTCCCCACTTTGAAGCTTCGGAACAAATCAGCCGACATTTTGAAAAATCGACAAACCGGCCTCGGATTTGTAATCAGCACTCAAAACAATGCCTAGAAAAAATGCTTTAAAGGCACAGTACACCCTCAGATATGAATTTTGAGATTTTCGTGGAATTGTGGAGAAGACCCCTTCTGTATAACACCTGCCAAATGCCAGATCTCAATTCCTCCAAATATGTAAGCGAGATATAAGCGACCACCACAGGCCCGACCCCCTAACAGATTTTCGAACTCGATAGCGGCTCGATGGATGGATGAATTCCAACAAGTCATCGTTCTTTAGTCCATTACCAGACTGTTTCCTTATCCTAGCTTTCTCTACCGCAACGATTGCGAATGAACAGAAATACAGGCCTGAGACAACTCGTCCACCAATTTTTCACCCTCAATATCAAGGCATGTTTGAGGAGCCATAACTCTGTTCAAAGGGGGTCCTGGGCGATTTCAGAGATACCACTGTGATTAGCGTGTGACTCTCTCCAAGATAAGCATAAAATCTGGAGATTAATTTTCTGGGTGTCCCGTGCCTTTAACCACAATCCGAGACAATTTTTTGAACACCCTAAAAGTTGCCATTCGTGTACCGCTTTTCTCATCGCAAAGCTATGAAATGCCCACTTTTGGAACTCTCCTTTAAAGGCAGTGTTCACGATGATTTTCGTTCTCGAGTTCTGCACTCAAAACAATTAGTTGGCCACCAAGTGTTACCAATGTTATGAAGAAATGGCTTGAAACGCCCTTAAACGTCTTATTTCAGTGACATTATTCTCTGACCTGGACTAGTTGTCCGATTCGATGAACATGCTCACGGTGGTTGTCACCGGCGAAAAATGGGTTCAATCGAAAATGAAAGAATATTTCGGGCAAAACAGTATTAGTTAGAGTCCGAAGGAAAGAACAAAGCAACAGATGGTAGCAAGTTGCAAAAGACGGGTCCACAAAATATTTCATTGTCACATCGAACAGTTCCAGTGAGAGTAAAAAGGTAGGAAGAGAGTAAAGGATTTCGGGTACTTCTGGTTCGTTTCTCGATTTCTTCGTCATTTTAGTTCTACCCGGTGGCCAAACAATCGATATAGCGATTAATCTCAAAATCGAAGATTATAGTGAACACTGCCTTTAAAACTCTGAAGCACTCAGGAAATTTTGAACACGGATCATTCAAACACAGGACTAGAACTACAAAATCCACAAAGTGGTTTTCTAAATCATCGGTGTGTAAGTGAAACAAGCCCCTGTAGTTAAAGGAAGAGCTTTCTTGAACAACTGCTGTCATATTTCGGGAATAACTTTTTCCTCAGCATCGATGTCTGTGATTCTGAACCTAGCTGGAAAACCATGGGCCTCAGTGTGGTTTACCCTCAAAGGTTCACCACCTATTCCTGCCGCAAGCCCAACTGTAGCCCATGGTTTGCCTGCCGTTCATGAATCTCAGCCCTGGAATGGCAAACCTCCCTGAGAACTCAAGCACGAGTTGCCAGTGTTGACGGAACACGCGGGGCGAATTTGATTATACACAACTGCTCAAATGAATCGATGCCTCTCAACTTCTCAGAAAAGCCGGAATATGTCCCAGCAGTAAAGCTAAAAACTCGCGCAAATCCGTTCAGAGTGGAAATTCAGGGTCGCACGTGAAGTCGAAATGCATGAAATACTCGACCTTTTTTCATAGCTGCAGGACAAAAGAATGTCAACGGTTGTGTTAGTGTTTAGACATACACACACAAAACCTCGGCAGTTTCTCCAGGGTTTTTATGTGCATTTTTGGCGGTATCCTCTTAGCCTTCTTGAGGGCTCATGCTATCCATTCTGACTGCTGGTGCCTTTTTCGAGCTTTTCCTGCTCATTGTAATACTCTAGACATCTAAGAAGCCTTGAGATTTTCTCGAAGAAATTCGCTCTGAAATGTTTGCGGTCGACCTGCATGGAGAGGTAAAAGATTTAATTTTACTGCGAGATGATGCGAGATGGAATTCTGAGAGGTGATCAGATGACGTGCTTCTCAGATGACGTCCGGCTGCGCGAGAAACAGTTCCTGCTCTCGTGCGAAAGAGGTGACATTGGTAGCGTCAGGAAACTGCTGGCGATCAAGGACGGGCTCAACATCAACTGCGTCGACCCACTGGGAAGGTGAGTGCGTAGACTTTAAGGGAAAACTGAAAGTACTGAAAATGGCTTGTGAAATACATTTTCCATACAAAAATCCTCCGGTTTTTCTGATAGATTTTCATACATTTAATCACTTTCTGGAATAGTTTTGATATTCTCAATTCCTTTATTGGGTTGAGGACTTTCTGGTTAAAATAATTGCAAAAGGGTCACTGAGTGTTTCAAGGTTCCTTCAGTGGCCGTATTCATGACACTACGGGAGCCTCCCGGGAGGGTTTCAGAACCAACCAATGTACGGGACTGGCAGACTTTGGACCCTCCCGGGAGGCTCCCGTACTCAGACTCTGCGGGGGGGGGGGGCAAGCGCCAGACAATAGAGCCCGTTTTCGACTTTGGGGAGCGACTGCGGAGTATACTTGTTATCCGAAGGTAATTCTCGGATAATGGATCGATTCGGAAAATGCCAATTTAAATTTACCGGATATTGGTTCGATTCAGATAATGCGTTTTTTCAAATTTTCGGATATTGGATCGATTCAGATAATGCCATTTTTCCAATGATTCGGATACGGATATCCGTCGAATAATTTCCGATAAATTTCGGAAATTATCGGAACAAACCTCAGGCAACACACACACACACACACACCACACACACACCACACACACCACACACACACACACACACACCACACACACACCACACACACACCACACACACACCACACACACCACACACACACACACACACACACCACACACACACACACACACACACACACACACACACACACACACACACACACACCACACACACACACACACACACACACACACACACACACCACACACACACACACACACACCACACACACCACACACACACCACACACACCACACACACACACCACACACACACCACACACACACACACACCTACACCTCCACACCACATGCCTCACACACACACCACACTGCACACACCTGCCTCCACCACACACACACCTGCCTACACACCACACACACTCACACAAGGCACATACCACACACACACACACACACACACCTGCACACACTCCACACCTCCACACAATTCAAGCTACACACCACACACACCACACATGTCTCTGGCCACCACCTTGCTGGCTACACACCACACACACCTGACACACACCACACACACCACACACCACACCACACACCTCCACACACACACACACACACACACACACCACACACTCACACACACCACACACACACACACCACACACACACATACCATACACACACCACACACACACCACACACACACCTACACACACACCACACACACACGCACCACACACACACCACGCACACCACACACACACCACACACACATACCACACACACACACACACACCCACACACACCACACACACACCACACACACCACACACACACATACACACACCACACACACACCACACACACACACCACACACACACACACACACACACACACACACACACACACACACACACACACACACACACACACATTTCCTACATTTAACCTAAAATGAACCGATTTTTATCCGTTTTGTCCGGTTTTCATCCGATTTTTATCCGTTTTATCCGATTTTATCCGATTTAACGCAAATTTCATCCGTTTTATCCGGTTTTCATCCGATTTTTATCCGTTTTATCCGTTTTTATCCGATTTTATCCGAATTTTCGACCCTTCGGATAATGGTTCGATTCGGATAACGCCGATTTTAAATTTCCCGGATATTGGTTCGATTCAGATAATGCGTGTTTTCAAATTTTCGGATATCGGATTATCCGAATCTCGGATATCCGGTCGGATATCCGAAATGGAGTGATTCGGATACTAAGTATACTGCGGAGGCCTCCCCCGAGGGGGGCTTCAGGGGAGGCCCCTGGTCTCCTCCGGCGCTTGCCCCCCCCCCGAGAGGAAGAGATGGAAAATATGGGAAGAAGTCGTAGAAAGTAGTTTACGACAATAGAGGCTAGAGAAGGCATAGTAGGCCAAACGCACACATCGACATTCACGTCGAGTTTTGTCCCGATTTGACGTGATTTCTCCTGTGATCTATCACGTGCTCAACCGGTATAAAGGCGCCTCACCTCATAGAGAGCCGCATTTCGGGCATTCGGCCCAACAGGGCCGGCCCTGGACGGGGACTTCGAGTCCCTGTCAGAAAGGGATATTTCTGGAGGAAGGCGGAGACGCTCTCCGGGGGAGTGACGTCACTGCTTCAGGGCCGTGACGTCACTGCTCCGGGGCAGTGACGGGGGGGGGGGAGCTTCAAGGCAGTGACAGGGGGGGGGGGCTTCAGGGCAGTGACGGGGGGGGCTCCGATCAAGCCAAATTGTCACTGCGGCGGTAGCCCCCCTTCCCTATTGGGGGGGGGGGCAAGCGCCGGTGCCCGGAGGGTTGCCCCCCTGAAGAGCTGCGCTAGCCCCCTCCAGTGTATGAGTAGTTTCATGAATACGGCCACTGATCCCCGTGATTCAGTTGCCGTCACTGACGCATAGACACCGTTGGCGAAAAGAGATCTCCGGGATATCGAACGTACGGATTCGCACTGGGAAACTCGCTAAAAAAAGTTTCCAACGCTTTTCTCGCTCATGAAGAGTGGCATTGATCGAAAAAATCTAATTTCTATTCGAGAGACGTTTTGGAAATCCCCACAGAAGAGTTTTTTTTTTCTTTTCAATCCGTTCAGACGTTCATTTTGGAGAAATTTTTTTAATGTTTTTGGCATGGTGGTTGTGTTGAGCATACCGACCAATTCAGTTGAAAATTTTTACATCGCCCAAAATTGCATTGCTCTCATTGGGATGATTCCAAGAATTTCCTCTAAGTTTTAGTCCGTTAGCGTGAAAGCAGCAATATCTGTGAAAAATGCTAAAATCGTCGCCTTCCTTCATTGTAAGGCTGTATTCCTCGAAAATAAGTGAAACTGGGGTTTGGCTAGACATAATAGATCTGTGTGTTCGAAAGGGGTCAATGTTCGATCGCGGGATGCCTTTCAAAGCATTAACCGCATAGAAACTCTCATAAGAATTCCGCACAATCCCAGCACTAAGTTTAGCTAAGAATACTCAAATTTCGTGGCCGTAGACTGGAACTCCTATAAGATCATATCTGCATAGAAACTACTCTCAGGCTGGATGGGTGGAGGGTTAGTTCGCCGCTCATCTATCACTCTGGAATAGAAATATTGTCACGCGCTAGGTGAAAAACTCAAAAATGGCTTTGGCGCGGACCCCAAGTGCTCCTTTCAACTGGCCTTCGTTCACGGTTTGAGTTTTTGGGGCCTCTTCGCCATCCCCCTCAAAAGCACTGATCGCAATAGAAACTGTTCCAGGCTTTCTGTCTGGAATTCCAAGTTCGCACGACTACTGTAAGAATCCTGCACAAGGAAGGCCTCCAAAGCATCTATAGAAGCCCATTTTACCTCAACTTTTACGGCAGTACTCTCACACTTGTCACCCGTACTCATTGTTCCTGCAAGAAGCGCCGAAACGGTTTCCTTCGCTTTCCTTACCTACATTAGAGAGATCAACCTACGCAAATATGGAAGGGGATATGGTTTTCTTCGAGTACGTCTCTATGTCAGTCGACTTGTGTATTTTGTTTAAAAAATTTTGTCAATCGATTTAATTGAATATTTTTTCCAGCTTTTTCGAAATTGTCTCTTAAGGTAAGCTGTTTTTCCCTCTTATACGATTGGAAACTGATTCCGAAATTGAAATCTAATGTCCTATTTTCGTTAATTTTCTTTGAAAAAAGTCTATTCATTTAGAAACGCTCTGTTGATTGCGATTGAGAATGAGAACATCGAAATGATTGAGCTGCTTCTCGACAACAACATCGAGGTAAACACGGATTCCACCTATTTGGTCTTGAAATTGGGAAGACGTAAGCATGTGCATGTGTCCCCATTTCCCCATCCTCCCTATTACTGAGCCTCACGCAGTTGCACGGTCAGATGTCGCCTACCCTATCTCTCTTGGATGTCTTCTGGGGTGGCGCCAACCTCATTGAAGTCATTCGGGCGATGGTATCCAGTGCCCCACAATCTGGAAATGTAGGACGTATTTATTTTATTTTGTTAGGCCGTTTTCAAATTACATATGTTGCGTATCATATGTGGGGCGCGTGTGGAGCAGTGGCAGGTGGCACCACTGTCACGCACACGGTCGAGTGATCGACCCTCGCCCAAGGCCTACCAAGCTTTCTAATCCTCCGAGGTCGATAAATTGGTACCAGACTTGTCTGAGAGGATAAGAACACCGATTTAAACATTGGTTGGCTCCCGCGAATCGTTGTATAGGCCCATTCAGAAGCTTTTTACGATTCTGAATAGGAGCCGAATGTGTGACGCATCCTCACAGGGATCAATCAACGACGAGAACTTTGTCTTTTATTCTTCATAGACTATTTAAAAATTGTATTAAGCCTGCAAAGTCTAGTCATTCTCTCCGCGCCCTCCCTCCTCTCGAAGCGGCGCTTCCGGTTTGCGGATCTAGCACACAAAAACGGGCGAGCCTTTTTCCAAAAGCCTTCGCTATCCTAAACTTGAAGGCAGTGGTCGCGATATGAGAAGTTGTGAGAAAAAAAACAATGAAAATCAGCTCGATTCGCCAATGGCTACAAGACCACGACGGCAAGAAAGGAGCTATGAATAGAGTTATCAAAATCCTAAGATGCCAATTGGTGCAACAGCTTCGCCGAAAAAGATCGCAGTCTCATGCTGATTGTGATCAGTAAAAATCATTGACTTTCACAGCCAGAAATAAATGCAATTCTAACAAATAAAAACAGTTAAATAATCAAACAAGCCTTTCTCCGAAGCAACTCGATGAGGAAAGAAATATTCGAGCAGGTCAGTCCGAAGGCTATTGTTCATTGATTTAAATTCACCATTCATTTCAATTTCAAGTCAGCTGATGATCTTGATATTAGAGATCATCGATGCCGACGAGGTGGAGTGGGCTCGTCCACTATCAAAAGACAAGAAATTTCAAGCTTAAAGGCAGGGCTCTCGATAAAATCGGTTGTTGTGTTATCCCCATGAAATGGTAGATCTGGCCATCACAGAAGTGAAAATAACTAAAAAATTGGAGAAAAAACACTCGGGGACAAGTTATTGCTTGGTGTCCTCCCGCCCCCAATTATCGGGATTTGTGTAGAAGCTCAATTTGTCAACTTTTATTTTGCTTCTAAAGTAATTTCCGAACATTTCTGGAGACTACTGATTACTTTAGCAGCAAAATGAAAGGCGGATAAGCAAGCATTTATGAAAATCTCGTTAATTAGGGGGCCGGCCGACACCGGTAATTAGCCGTTGTACCTTGTTTTTGAGCGTTTTTCCCGCGATTTTCCGGCCTTTTTCACTTATTTTTACTTTTTTGATGGCCAAATCTACATTCTCATGAAGAGAGCTCAAAAGTCGTTTTTTATCGCGAACCCTGCCTTTAAAATCTGGCCCGAAACAGCGGTTTTTTTTTTGCGATTTTTCTCGTAGGCCCTACTACTCTGAACCCAGAGAATGGTTTAGAGAGGCAAAGAAGACAAGCATATTTTATCGCGACCACTGCCTTTAACTACAATAAGATGAATCGGCCTCGAAAGGAATAGGCTGGTGACGGGACAGCTCGTGCGTTTTTGTGTAACCGATCCACATTACGGCGCGCCCCGGCAGGCGGTGACTTAGAACTATTTTCACGTCACTGTGGCGTCGTTCATACTTTCGCCGTCGAGCGCCACGACGAAGTGCAATCCTACAAAGCGTCGTTCATGCTTCCACCGACGTGCGGCGCGGGGAAGTGTAATCCTATGATATCGATCGTACCGCGCCACGTGATCAATATCACGGAAATGCAATGTGCCGCTCCTCTCGGCGGCGGGAATATAAACGATCTCTAAGAGATCGTTTATACTTCCGCCGCCGAGAGGCGCGGCACAGTGCATTTCTGCAATATTGATCATGCGGCATCGACATCATAGGATTGCACTTCGCCGCGCCGCTCCGCGGCGGAAGTATAAACGACGCCTAATATAGGTCGTGCCGCGCCGCGCCTTCCACCGGCGTGCTCGGCAGCGGGAGTATAAATGACACCTAGAGCTGACCGTATATGCCACCTCTCTACCTTTGCCATGATAACGCCGCTGAAGCACTCGAAATATCCGCTAGAGCCGCTTTGGCAGTGAGGTGTATCATTAGATCCCTTTGGGTCACCCACTAAAAGTTCGATTGCGCCGAAATTGTGGGCGTCATAGAAACAAACTGTGAGTTGTTGTAGATTTGTGAGGTGAGTATGAGGTAATAATATTAAATTTAGTTTTCTATGTACAACTTCATAGTCAAATGTTTGGGACTTCCATCTTGAAAGCGTCCGACCTGATTGAGTGAGGTGGCTAATGTTGCAGACGGGTGACGCTATCCTGTACGCAATTGGAGAGGAGAATGTCGAAGCAGTGGAAATCATCATTGAGCATCTGGAGAAGATCGACAAGTTCGACCCAGAGGTATGTAGGAAAAGCTAACCTTTTCTTAGCAGTCAGTCATCAGGTTGTTTTAGACCCAAGGTGTGGAAATCAATGAGCACTCGGCGTTCACGCCGGATATCACGCCAATTATTCTTGCTGCGCATAAGGTGGGTTTATTTAACGAGCTAGTATAATAAGAATCTAGTCGAAAATGCATTTATTCATTAACACATATATTCAGGACAACTATGAGTGTATCAAACTATTCCTCGATAAAAAAGGCATGGTCCCGCACCCTCATGATGTCCACTGTTGCTGTCATGAGTGTGAACAAGTGAGTAGGAGCCACTAACGTGCTCATTCGAAAAAAAAATTTTGTTCTTCTTCGACTTCTTTCGTCAGTCGTTTATTTGGATTCAAGGTTTCTCTACATCGCTGCTCATAAGATTAGGTCAGAATCCGTGCGGTGACCCTTTCTCGCGTCTTTTTAGATAACTCCCTTTGAATTTCGCTATTTTCGGATCTGAAAAAGGATATTTAAGAACTTGGTAAGGATGGCTATCCAACGGTGTAATGATTTGACTGTAAAAAAAAGTTTGGGGTTAAATTATTCACTTTGCCATACCCTATCGCTCATAGTCAGAGGGACATCCGGACACGTTATCACGTCTTTAGCTTCCCTTTTCAATAACTTTCTTCAGAATAAACTTTTTTTCAGATCTAAAAAAATATTCAGCATCCAGGTGAAGAGTGCTATCCAACAATTTCGTGCTTGGTTGAGTTTAGACAAGAAGGCTCGGGATGTGATTCTCAGACCGTTATACAGTACACATAGCTCTGGCAGCCGCACACTGTATTTGTATGCATACATGAAAGATTTCACCCCAAACTCTTTCGATTAGAATTAAAGGCAGAGGGCACCCAAAAAATTATGTAATGCTAATATTGGAGAAAATCACACGCTGATCACAATGGTCTCTCTGAAATCGCTCAAGGCCATCATCAGACAGAGTTATGACTCTTCGAAAATGCTTATATTTTGAGAGCAAAAATTTAGTGGACGAGTTGTCTCGGGCATGTATTTCTCTCAAATCGCAGTCGCTGCACGAGAGTAAACCAGAACGAGGAGATAGACCGGAAACGGAGTGAAGAACAACAACGCGGCTAAAATTCGGCCAATAATCTAGCCGCTATTGAGTTCGAAGTTCAAGAAAAGTTGTGTGGCCCGTGGTGGTGGATGAAGGGGGTCGGGACCGTGGTGGTCGCTTATATCTTGCTTATTTGCAGAAATCAGAATCTCGTCTTTGGCACGTGCTATACAGGAAGGGTCTACTACACGATAAATAAAAATAAAAAATCCGTATCCGAGGGCGTACTGTGCCTTTAAACCCCAGAAATCATTGACTGTTGGATATCCCTTTTCACCTGAGCCTTGAATAACTTTTCAGATTCGGAAATAGCAGCTTGAAGGAAAATATTAGAATCAGACGCATCTCCGCGTGCCTTCTGACATCTGGGAAAAGTTAATTCGTGGGGAAGTTATTCACAAAGAATCCGAAAGACGCAGAAACGCGCTCGCGAGCGCCCTCTGACCAAATCTTACAAGCAGTTGTGAAAATAGAGCTCAATGACTATGGGTACGTTTCAAATCCTTATAGACGGCTAGCAAAAAAAACTCAGACACAAGCTCAAACGAAGAGAAAGCCTGCCCGCGGGCTAATAACCGACCGTCACCAGGACCTCCACTGGCGATTAGTCCGCATCCTCCAGCTCACAGTCCGCAGGCTTTCGTTGTTACTCTGCGAACTCCCATGGTTGGTCCGGATGCAGCGAAAGTCAGTCTGTGAGCTCATGTGATGTGCTAGCGAACAGACCGAGGAAGCTCTTGGATTGATTGAGATTGAATTCGGACCAACAGCTCTCGCAAACTAATCTGACAAAGGCCCATTCCATTGGCAAACGGCTATTGGCTCGCAGTTAGGTTTTTTATTCCATGGAGAAATGAAGGGCATAAACAGTCTTCAACTTCTGTCTTGCAACCTCGGCATGGTTACTTCGTCTTATTTGCACTTGTGTATGCCTTCGAGGTTTTTAGGTGATATTCTTTATTTGTCGACCTTAGAGGCTGAATAGACTCCCGCCGCTGAAAAGCGCGGCAGCATGCAATGAAGGAGAATCGATCGTGCGGCTCCGCATGATCGATACCCCACCATTGCATGCTGCCGCGACTTTCAGCGGCGGGAGTCTATTCGGCCCCTTACGTTCCGACACGGTCGCCGTCTTCAGAGGCCTAAATGTGGTGAAAGGTCCAACCTGTGCTCTACACCATCAAACACCTCCACCGCTCTAGCGTTTTCGACGTTCTGCCAAGAGCAAAACGCGAAAACACACACTTTGGCGTAGAAAACTCACACATCAAACCACCAAACGAGCAGCGCGTGGCCTGCTTTGCACGAAACCAGTAGAGCGAATGAGTCATACAGCATTTCTAAAAAAGGCAATTTAATTAATCCTTATACTTAGAGCAGTTATGTCCCTATGTTTGTATGTATGTGTGTATGTGTGTGTAATTGTGTTTTCCCGTGGATCTCCGGAATGGCCGATCAAAACAGGGATGAAATGGTACCAACATTTGCGTGGGTGGGAAACTCATCGATTACCAAAAAATCAGCCTGAACCACCTCTTGCGCGCCTCGGGGCAACCGAGTTTGTCCGTGGGGCGCACTTTTGGCCTTGGGTCATGAAAACTTCTATGAGTCGTCTAGCGTTAGAAAGGCTAAGCTCTAATCAAGGCGAGACGTATTTAATAGTGGTGGATGGGACGCCGTTCAGAACCGCCAGGGCTTGAGGAGTGTGCAGGACGTTATCGATAGTGAGCAGGACGTCATAGAAAGTGTGCAGGATCCCAGTGGGAGTGTGCGGGACGTCATAGAAAGTGTGCAGGACCCCAGTGGGGAAACGCAGGACGTCATAGAAAGTGTGCAGGACCCCAGTGGGAGTGTGCAGGACGTCATAGAAAGTGTGCGGGACCCCAGTGGGAGTGAGCAGGACGTCATAGAAAGTGTGCAGGACCCCAGTGGGGTGAGCGGGACGTCATAGAAAGTGTGCAGGACCCCAGTGGGGTGAGCAGGACGTCATAGAAAGTGTGCAGGACCCCAGTGGGGTGAGCAGGACGTCATAGAAAGTGTGCAGGACCCCGGTGGGGTGAGCAGGACGTCATAGAAAGTGTGCAGGACCCCAGTGGGAGTGAGCAGGACGTCATAGAAAGTGTGCAGGACCCCAGTGGGGTGAGCAGGACGTCATAGAAAGTGTGCAGGACCCCAGTGGGAGTGTGCAGGACCCCAGTGGGAGTGAGCAGGACGTCATAGAAAGTGTGCAGGACCCCAGTGGGAGTGAGCGGGACGTCATAGAAAGTGTGCAGGACCCCAGTGGGAGTGAGCAGGACGTCATAGAAGTGTGCAGGACCCCAGTGGGAGTGAGCAGGACGTCATAGAAAGTGTGCAGGACCCCAGTGGGGTGAGCAGGACGTCATAGAAAGTGTGCAGGACCCCAGTGGGAGTGAGCAGGACGTCATAGAAAGTGTGCAGGACCCCAGTGGGAGTGAGCGGGACGTCATAGAAAGTGTGCGGGACCCCAGTGGGGTGAGCAGGACGTCATAGAAAGTGTGCAGGACCCCAGTGGGGTGAGCAGGACGTCATAGAAAGTGTGCAGGACCCCAGTGGGAGGTGAGCAGGACGTCATAGAAAGTGTGCAGGACCCCAGTGGGAGTGAGCAGGACGTCATAGAAAGTGTGCAGGACCCCAGTGGGAGTGAGCAGGACGTCATAGAAAGTGTGCAGGACCCCAGTGGGAGTGAGCAGGACGTCATAGAGAAGTGTGCAGGACCCCAGTGGGAGTGAGCAGGACGTCATAGAAAGTGTGCAGGACCCCGGTGGGGTGAGCAGGACGTCATAGAAAGTGTGCAGGACCCCAGGTGGGGTGAGCAGGACGTCATAGAAAGTGTGCAGGACCCCAGTGGGAGTGAGCAGGACGTCATAGAAAGTGTGCAGGACCCCAGTGGGAGTGAGCAGGACGTCATAGAAAGTGTGCAGGACCCCAGTGGGGTGAGCAGGACGTCATAGAAAGTGTGCAGGACCCCAGTGGGGTGAGCAGGACGTCATAGAAAGTGTGCAGGACCCCAGTGGGAGTGAGCAGGACGTCATAGAAAGTGTGCAGGACCCCAGTGGGAGTGAGCAGGACGTCATAGAAAGTGCGCAGGACCCCAGTGGGAGTGAGCAGGACGTCATAGAAAGTGTGCAGGACCCCAGTGGGAGTGGGCAGGGCGGCGTAGAAAGTGTGCAGGACCCCAGTGGGAGTGAGCAGGAGGTCATAGAATGTGTGCAGGACCCGGGTGGGAGTGAGCAGGACGTCATAGAAAGTGTGCAGGACCCCAGTGGGAGTGAGCAAGACGTTATAGAAAGTGCGCAGGACCCCAGTGGGAGTGAGCAGGACGTCATAGAAAGTGTGCAGGACCCCAGTGGGAGTGAGCAGGACGTCATAGAAAGTGTGCAGGACCCCAGTGGGAGTGAGCAGGACGTCATAGAAAGTGTGCAGGACCCCAGTGGGAGTGAGCAGGACGTCATAGAAAGTGTGCGGGACCCCAGTGGGAGTGAGCAGGACGTCATAGGAAGTGTGCAGGACCCCAGTGGGAGTGAGTGAGCAGGACGTCATAAGTGTGCAGGACCCCAGTGGGAGTGAGCAGGACGTCATAGAAAGTGTGCAGGACCCCAGTGGGGTGAGCAGGACGTCATAGAAAGTGTGCAGGACCCCAGTGGGAGTGAGCAGGACGTCATAGAAAGTGTGCAGGACCCCAGTGGGAGTGAGCAGGACGTCATAAAAGGTGTGCAGGACCCCAGTGGGAGTGAGCAGGACGTCATAGAAAGTGTGCAGGACCCCAGTGGAGTGAGCAGGACGTCATAGAAAGTGTGCAGGACCCCAGTGGGAGTGAGCAGGACGTCATAGAAAGTGTGCAGGACCCCAGTGGGAGTGTGCAGGACGCCATAGAAACTGTGCAGGACCCCAGTGGGAGTGAGCAGGACGTCATAGAAAGTGTGCAGGACCCCAGTGGGAGTGTGCAGAACGTCAAAGAAAGTGTGCAGGGCCCCAGTGGGGTGAGCAGGACGTCATACAAAGTGTGCAGGACCCCGGTGGGAGGTGAGCAGGACGTCATGGAAAGTGTGCAGGACCCCAGTGGGAGTGAGCAGGACGTCATAGAAAGTGTGCAGGACCCCAGTGGGAGTGAGCAGGACGTCATAGAAAGTGTGCAGGACCCCAGTGGGAGTGAGCAGGACGTCATAGAAAGTGTGCAGGACCCCAGTGGGAGAGAGCAGGACATCATAGAAAGTGTGCAGGACCCCAGTGGGAGTGAGCAGGACGTCATAGAAAGTGTGCAGGACCCCAGTGGGGTGAGCAGGACGTCATAGAAAGTGTGCAGGACCCCAGTGGGGTGAGCAGGACGTCATAGAAAGTGTGCAGGACCCCAGTGGGGTGAGCAGGACGTCATAGAAAGTGTGCAGGACCCCAGGTGGGAGTGAGCAGGGACGTCATAAAAATTGTGCAGTATCCCAGTGGGGGTGAGCAGGACGTCATAGGAAGTGTGCAGGACCCCAGTGGGAGTGAGCAGGACGTCATAGAAAGTGTGCAAGACCTCATTGTGAGTGTGCACGACGTCATAAAGTGTGCAGGACCCCAGTGGGGTGTGCAGAACGTCATAGAAAGTGTGCAGGACCTCAGTGGGGGCGAGCAGGACGTCATACAAGGTGTGCAGGACCCCAGTGGGGTGAGCAGGACATCATAGAAAGTGTGCAGGATCCCAGTGGGATGAGCAGGACGTCATAAAAAGTGTGCAGGACCCCAGTGGGAGTGAGCAGGACGTCATACAAAGTGTGCAGGACCCCAGTGGGGTGAGCAGGACGTCATAGAAAGTGTGCAGGACCCCAGTGGGAGTGAGCAGGACGTCATAGAAAGTGTGCAGGACCCCAGTGGGAGTGAGCAGGACGTCATAAAAGGTGTGCAGGACCCCAGTGGGAGTGAGCAGGACGTCATAGAAAGTGTGCAGGACCCCAGTGGGAGTGAGCAGGACGTCATAGAAAGTGTGCAGGACCCCAGTGGGAGTGAGCAGGACGTCATAGAAAGTGTGCAGGACCCCAGTGGGAGTGAGCAGGACGTCATAGAAAGTGTGCAGGACCCCAGTGGGAGTGTGCAGGACGTCGTAGAAAGTGTGCAGGACCCCAGTGGGAGTGAGCAGGACGTCATAGAAAGTGTGCAGGACCCCAGTGGGAGTGAGCAGGACGTCATAGAAAGTGTGCAGGACCCCAGTGGGAGTGAGCAGGACGTCATAGAAGGTGTGCAGGACCCCGGTGGGAGTGAGCAGGACGTCATAGAAAGTGTGCAGGACCCCAGTGGGAGTGAGCAGGACATCATAGAAAGTGTGCAGGACCTCGGTGGGAGTGCGCAGGACGTCATAGAAAGTGTGCAGAACCCCAGTGGGAGTGAGCAGGACGTCATAGAAGGTGTGCAGGACCCAGTGGGACTGAGCAGGACGTCATAGAAAGTGTGCAGGACCCCACAGGGAGTGAGCAGGACGTCATAGAAAGTGTGCAGAACCCCAGTGGGAGTGAGCAGGACGTCATATAAAGTGTGCAGGACCCCAGTGAGAGTGAGCAGGACGTCATAGAAAGTGTGCAGGACCCCAGTGGGAGTGAGCAGGACGTCATAGAAAGTGTGCAGGACCCCGGTGGGAGTGAGCAGGACGTCATAGAAAGTGTGCAGGACCCAAGTGGGGTGAGCAGGACGTCATAGAAAGTGTGCAGGACCCCAGTGGGGTGAGCAGGACGTCATAGAAAGTGTGCAGGACCCCAGTGAGGTGAGCAGGATGTCATAGGAAGGGTGCAGGACCCCAGTGGGGGTGAGCAGGACGTCATACAAAGTGTGCAGGGCCCCAATGGGAGTGTGCAGGACGTCATAAAAAGTGTGCAGGACCCCAGTGGGGATGAGCAGGACGTCATAAAAAGTGTGCAGGACCCCATTGGGGGCGAGCAGGACGTCATAAAAAGTGTGCAGGACCCCAGTGGGAGTGAGCAGGACGTCATAGAAAGTGTGCAGTATCCCGGTGGGGGGTGAGCAGGACGTCATAAAAAGTGTGCAGGACCCCAGTGGGAGTGAGCAGGACGTCATACAAAGTGTGCAGGACCCCAGGTGGGGAGTGAGCAGGACGTCATATGAAAGTGTGCAGGACCCCAGTGGGAGTGAGCAGAACGTCATAGGAAGTGTGCAGGACCTCAGTGGGATGAGCAGGACGTCATAGAAAGTGTGCAGTATCCCAGTGGGGGGTGAGCAGGACGTCATAAAAAGTGCGCAGAACCCCAGTGGGAGTGTGCAGGACGTCATACAAAGTGTGCAGGACCCCAGTGGGGTGTGCAGAGCGTCATAGAAAGTGTGCAGGACCTCAGTGGGGGCGAGCAGGACATCATAAAAAGTGTTCAGGACCCCAGTGGGAGTGAGCAGGACGTCATAGAAAGTGTGCAGGACCCCAGTGGGAGGGAGCAGGACGGTATAGAAAGTGGGCAGGGCCCCAGTGAGGTGAGCAGGACGTCATAGAAAGTGTGCAGGACCCCAGTGGGAGTGAGCAGGACGTCATAGAAAGTGTGCAGGACCCCAGTGGGAGTGAGCAGGACGTCATAGAAGTGTGAAGGACCCCAGTGGGAGTGAGCAGGACGTCACAGAAAGTGTGCAGGACCCCAGTGGGAGTGAGCAGGACGTAATAGAAAGTGTGCAGGACCCCAGTGGGAGTGAGCAGGAAGTCGTAGAAAGTGTGCAGGACCCCAGTGGGAGTGAGCAGGACGTCATAGAAGGTGTGCAGGACCCCGGTGGGAGTGAGCAGGACGTCATAGAAAGTGTGCAGGACCCCACAGGGAGTGAGCAGGACGTCATAGAAAGTGTGCAGGACCCCAGTGGGGTGGGCAGGACGTCATAGAAAGTGTGCAGGACCCCAGTGGGAGTGAGCAGGACGTCATAGAAAGTGTGCAGGACCCCAGTGGGAGTGAGCAGGACGTCATAGAAAGTGTGCAGGACCCCAGTGGGAGTGAGCAGGACGTCATAGAAAGTGTGCAGGACCCCAGTGGGAGTGAGCAGGACGTCAGAGAAAGGGTGCAGGACCCCAGTGGGAGGGTGCAGGACGTGAGAGAAAGTGTGGGGGACCCCGGTGGGAGTGAGCAGGACGTCATAGAAAGTGTGCAGGACCCCAGTGGGGTGAGCAGGACGTCATAGAAAGTGTGCAGGACCCCAGTGGGAGTGAGCAGGACGTCATATGGGTGTGCAGGACCCCAGTGGGAGTGAGCAGGACGTCATAGAAAGTGTGCAGGACCCCAGTGGGAGTGAGCAGGACGTCATAGAAAGTGTGCAGGACCCCAGTGGGAGTGTGCAGGACGTCATAGAAAGTGTGCAGGACCCCAGTGGGAGTGAGCAGTACGTCACAGAAAGTGTGCAGGACCTCAGTGGGAGTGAGCAGGACGTAATAGAAAGTGTGCAGGACCCCGGTGGGAGTGAGCAGGACGTCATAGAAAGTGTGCAGGACCCCACAGGGAGTGTGCAGGACGTCATAGAAAGTGTGCAGGACCCCAGTGGGAGTGCGCAGGACGTCGTAGAAAGTGTGCAGGACCCCAGTGGGAGTGAGCAGGACGTCATAGAAGGTGTGCAGGACCCCGGTGGGAGTGAGCAGGACGTCATAGAAAGTGTGCAGGACCCCAAAGGGAGTGAGCAGGACGTCATAGAAAGTGTGCAGGACCCCAGTGGGGTGAGCAGGACGTCATAGAAAGTGTGCAGGACCCCAGTGGGGTGAGCAGGACGTCATAGAAAGTGTGCAGGACCCCAGTGGGTGCGCGGGAGTGATGTGCGGGACGTCATAGAAAGTGTGCAGTACCCCAGTGGGAGTGAGCAGGACGTCATAGAAAGTGTGCGGGACCCCAGTGGGAGTGAGCAGGACGTCATAGAAAGTGTGCAGGACCCCAGTGGGAGTGAGCAGGACGTCATAGAAAGTGTGCAGGACCCCAGTGGGAGTGAGCAGGACGTCATAGAAAGTGTGCAGGACCCCAGTGGGAGTGAGCAGGACGTCATAGAAAGTGTGCAGGACCCCAGTGGGAGTGAGCAGGACGTCATAGAAAGTTAGCAGGACCCCAGTGGGAGTGAGCAGGACGTCATGGAAAGTGTGCAGGACCCCAGTAGGAGTGCGGAGGACGGCAGAGAAAGTGGGCAGGACCCCAGTGGGAGTGAGCAGGACGTCATAGAAAGTGTGCAGGGACCCCGGTGGGAGTGAGCAGGACGTCATAGAAAGTGTGCAGGACCCCAGTGGGAGTGAGCAGGACGTCATAGAAAGTGTGCAGGACCCCAGTGGGAGTGAGCAGGACGTCATGAAAGTGTGCAGGACCCCGGTGGGAGTGAGCAGGACGTCATAGAAAGTGTGCAGGACCCCAGTGGGAGTGAGCAGGACGTCATAGAAAGTGTGCGGGACCCCAGTGGGAGTGAGCAGGACGTCATAGAAAGTGTGCAGGACCCCAGTGGGGTGAGCAGGACGTCATAGAAAGTGTGCAGGACCCCAGTGGGAGTGAGCAGGACGTCATAGAAAGTGTGCAGGACCCCGGTGGGAGGTGAGCAGGACGTCATAGAAAGTGTGCAGGACCCCAGTGGGAGTGAGCAGGACGTCATAGAAAGTGTGCAGGACCCCAGTGGGGTGAGCAGGACGTCATAGAAAGTGTGCGGTACCTCAGTGGGAGTGAGCAGGACGTCATAGAAAGTGTGCAGGACCCCAGTGGGAGTGAGCAGGACGTCATAGAAAGTGTGCAGGACCCCAGTGGGAGTGAGCAGGACGTCATAGAAAGTGTGCGGGACCCCAGTGGGAGTGAGCAGGACGTCATAGAAAGTGTGCAGGACCCCAGTGGGAGTGAGCAGGACGTCATAGAAAGTGTGCAGGACCCCAGTGGGAGTGAGCAGGACGTCATAGAAAGTGTGCAGGACCCCAGTGGGAGTGAGCAGGACGTCATAGAAAGTGTGCAGGACCCCAGTGGGAGTGAGCAGGACGTCATAGAAAGTGTGCAGGACCCCAGTGGGAGTGAGCAGGACGTCATAGAAAGTGTGCAGGACCCCGGTGGGGTGAGCAGGACGTCATAGAAAGTGTGCAGGACCCCAGTGGGGTGAGCAGGACGTCATAGAAAGTGTGCAGGGACCCCAGTGGGAGTGAGCAGGACGTCATAGAAAGTGTGCAGGACCCCAGTGGGAGTGAGCAGGACGTCATAGAGAGTGTGCAGGACCCCAGTGGGAGTGAGCAGGACGTCATAGAAAGTGTGCAGGACCCCAGTGGGAGTGAGCAGGACGTCATAGAAGGTGTGCAGGACCCCAGTGGGAGTGAGCAGGACGTCGTAGAAAGTGTGCAGGACCCCGGTGGGAGTGAGCAGGACGTCATAGAAAGTGTGCAAGACCCCGGTAGGAGTGTGCAGAACGTCTTAGAAAGTGTGCAGGACCCCCAGTGGGAGTGAGCAGGACGTCATAGAAAGTGAGCAGGACGCCAGTGGGAGTGGGCATGACGTCATAGAAAGTGTGCAGGACCACAGTGGGAGTGTGCAGGATGTCATAGAAAGTGTGCAGGACCCCAGTAGGGGTGAGCAGGACGTCATAAAAAGTGTGCAGGACCTCAGTGGGATGAGCAGGACGTCATAAAAAGTGTGCAGTATCCCAGTGGGGGGTGAGCAGGACGTCATAAAAAGTGTGCAGGACCCCAGTGGGAGTGAGCATGACGTCATACAAAGTGTGCAGGACCCCAGTGGGGGTGAGCAGGACGTCATAGAAAGTGTGCAGGACCCCAGTGGGAGTGAGCAGGACGTCATAGAAAGTGTGCACGACCCCAGTGGGAGTGAGCAGGACGTCATAGAAAGTGTGCGAGACCCCAGTGGGGTGAGCAGGACGTCATAGAAAGTGTGTGCAGGACCCCAGTGGGAGTGAGCAGGACGTCATAGAAAGGCTGCAGTACCCAGTGGGAGTGAGCAGGACGTCATAGAAGGTGTGCAGGACCCCAGTGGGAGTGTGCAGGACGTCATAGAAAGTGTGCGGGACATCAGTGGGAGTGTGCAGGACGTCATAGAAAGTGTGCAGGACCCCAGTGGGAGTGAGCAGGACGTCATAGAAAGTGTGCAGGACCCCAGTGGGAGTGAGCAGGACGTCATAGAAAGTGTGCAGGACCCCAGTGGGAGTGAGCAGGACGTCATAGAAAGTGTGCAGGACCCCAGTGGGAGTGAGCAGGACGTCATAGAAAGTGTGCAGGACGTCATAGAAAGTGTGCAGGACCCTAGTAGGAGTGAGCAGGACGTCATAGAAAGTGTGCAGGACCCAGTGGGAGTGAGCAGGACGTCATAAAAAGTGTGCAGAACCCCAGTGGGAGTGAGCAGGACGTCATAGAAAGTGTGCAGGACCCCAGTGGGAGTGAGCAGGACGTCATAGAAAGGATGCAGGACCCCAGTGGGCGTAAGCAGGACGTCATAGAAAGTGTGCAGGACCCCAGTGGGAGTGAGCAGGACGTCATAGAAAGTGTGCAGGACCCCAGTGGGAGTGAGCAGGACGTCATAGAAAGTGTGCAGGACCCCAGTGGGAGTGAGCAGGACGTCATAGAAAGTGTGCAGGACCCCAGTGGGAGTGAGCAGGACGTCATAGAAAGTGTGCAGGACCCCAGTGGGAGTGAGCAGGACGTCATAGAAAGTGTGCAGGACCCCAGTGGGAGTGAGCAGGACGTCATAGAAAGTGTGCAGGACCCCAGTGGGAGTGAGCAGGACGTCATAGAATGTGTGCAGGACCCCAGTGGGAGTGAGCAGGACGTCATAGAAAGTGTGCAGGACCCCAGTGGGGTGAGCAGGACGTCATAGTGTGGGAAAGTGTCCAGGACCCCAGTGGGAGTGTGCAGGACGTCATAGAAAGTGTGCAGGACCCCAGTGGGAGTGAGCAGGACGTCATAGAAAGTGTGCAGGACCCCAGTGGGAGTGAGCAGGACGTCATAGAAAGTGTGCAGGACCCCAGTGGGAGTGAGCAGGACGTCATAGAAAGTGTGCGGGACCCCAGTGGGAGTGAGCAGGACGTCATAGAAAGTGTGCAGGACCCCGGTGGGAGTGAGCAGGACGTCATAGAAAGTGTGCAGGACCCCCAGTGGGAGGGGTAGAGCAGGACGTCATAGAAAGTGTGCAGGACCCCAGTGGGAGTGAGCAGGACGTCATAGAAAGTGTGCAGGACCCCGGTGGGAGTGAGCAGGACGTCATAGAAAGTGTGCAGGACCCCAGTGGGAGGTGAGCAGGCAGGACGTCATAAAAGTGTGCAGGACCCCAGTGGGAGTGAGCAGGACGTCATAGAAAGTGTGCAGGACCCCAGTGGGAGGTGAGCAGGACGTCATAGAAAGTGTGCAGGACCCCAGTGGGAGTGAGCAGGACGTCATGAAAGTGTGCGGGACCCCAGTGGGAGTGAGCAGGACGTCATAGAAAGTGTGCAGGACCCCAGTGGGAGTGGGCAGGACGTCATAGAAAGTGTGCAGGACCCCAGTGGGAGTGAGCAGGACGTCATAGAAAGTGTGCAGGACCTCATTGTGAGTGTGCACGACGTCATAGAAAGTGTGCAGGACCCCAGTGGGGTGTGCAGCACGTCATAGAAAGTGTGCAGGATCCCAGTGGGATGAGCAGGACGTCATAAAAAGTGTGCAGTATCCCAGTGGGGGGTGAGCAGGACGTCATAAAAAGTGTGCAGGACCCCAGTGGGGGTGAGCAGGACGTCATAGAAAGTGTGCAGGACCCCAGTGGGAGTGAGCAGGACGTCATAAAAGTGTGCAGGACCCCAGTGGTGGTGAGCAGGACGTCATAGAAAGTGTGCAGGACCTCATTGTGAGTGAGCAGGACGTCATAGAAAGTGTGCAGGACCCCAGTGGGGTGTGCAGAACGTCATAGAAAGTGTGCAGGACCCCAGTGGGAGTGTGCAGGATGTCATAGAAAGTGTGGAGGACCCCAGTGGGGGTGAGCAGGACGTCATAAAAAGTGTGCAGGACCCCCAGAGGGGGTGAGCAGGACGTCATAGGAAGTGTGCAGGATTCCAGTGGGAGTGAGCAGGACGTCATAGAAAGTGTGCAGGACCCAAATGGTGAGTGAGCAGGACGTCATAAAAGTGTGCAGGACCCCCAGTGGGGGTGAGCAGGACGTCTCAAAGTGTGCAGGACCCCAAGTAAACAGTGGAGTGTGCAGGAGCAGTGAGAGTGTGTCATGAAAGGTGTGCAGGACCCCAGTGGGGTGAGCAGGACGTCATAGAAAGTGTGCAGGACCCCGGTGGGAGTGAGCAGACGGATCATAGAAAAAGTGTGCAGGACCCCAGGTGGGGTGTGCGCAGAGGGAGTGGCTGGGACGTCATAGAAAGTGTGCAGGACCCCAGTGAGTGAGCAGGAACGTCATAATGGGAGGGGTGTGCAGGACCCCAGTGGGGGTGTGAGCAGGACCCAAATAGAGGTGTGCAGGACCCCAGTGGGAGGTACTCAGGAACCCAAGTGGGAGTGAGCAGGACGTCATAGAAAGTGTGCAGGACCCCAGTGAGAGTGAGCAGGACGTCATAGAAAGTGTGCAGGACCCCAGTGGGAGTGAGCAGGACGTCATAGAAGGTGTGCAGGACCCCAGTAGGAGTGAGAAGGACGTCATAGAAAGTGTGCAGGACCTCAGTGGGAGTGAGCAGGACGTCATAAAAAGTGTGCAGGATCACCGTAGGGGTGAGCAGGACGTCATAGAAAGTGTGCAGGATTCCAGTGGGGGTGAGCAGGACGTCATAGAAAGTGTGCAGGACCCCAGTGGGGTGTGCAGAACGTCATAGAAAGTGTGCAGGACCCCAGTGGGAGTGTGCAGGATGTCATAGAAAGTGTGCAGGACCCCAGTGGGGGTGAGCAGGACGTCATAAAAAGTGAGCAGGGACCCCGGTGGGGTGTGCAGGACGTCATAGTGGGAGTGTGCAGGACATCATTGAAAGTGTGCAGGACCCCAGTGAAAGTGTGCAGGACCCAAATGGGGGTGAGCAGGACGTCATAGAAAGTGTGCAGGACCCCAGTGGGAGTGAGCAGGACGTCATGCAGAAAGTGTGCAGGACCCCAGGTGGGAGTGGAAGCAGGACGTCATAGAAAGTGTGCGGGACCCCAGTGGAGAGTTGAGCAGGACGTCATAGAAAGTGTGCAGGACCCCAGTGGGAGTGAGCAGGACGTCATATAAAGTGTGCAGGACCCCGGTGAGAGTGAGCAGGACGTCATAGAAAGTGTGCAGGACCCCAGTGGGAGTGAGCAGGACGTCATATGGGGTGTGCAGGACCCCGGTGGGAGTGAGCAGGACGTCATAGAAAGTGTGCAGGACCCCCGGTGGGGTGTGTGCAGGGACGTCATAGAAAGTGTGCAGGACCCCAGTGGGAGTGAGCAGGACCCATAGAAAGTGTGCAGGACCCCAGTGGGAGTGAGCGGGAGGTCATAGAAAATCTTCTGGACCCCAGTGGAAGTGTGCCGGACGTCGTAGAAAGTGTGCAGGACCCCAGTGGGAGTGAGCAGGACCTGTCATAGGAAAGTGTGCAGGACCCCAGTGGGAGTGTGCAGGACCCAGTGGGGGTGTGCAGGGACGTCATAAGTGTGCGGGACCCCAGTGGGAGTCATGCAGGACGTCAGTGAAAGTGTGCGGGACCCCAGTGGGAGTGAGCAGGACGTCATAGAAAGTGTGCAGGACCCCGGTGGGAGGTGAGCAGGACGTCATAGAAGTGTGCAGGACCCCAGTGGGAGTGAGCAGGACGTCATAGAAAGTGTGCAGGACCCCGAGTGGGAGTGTGCAGGACGTCATAGAAGGTGTGCAGGACCCCAGTGGGAGTGAGCAGGACGTCATAGAAGTGTGCAGGACCCCAGTGGGGTGTACGGGACGTCATAGAAAGTGTGCGGGACCCCAGTGGGGTGAGCAGGACGTCATAGAAGTGTGCAGGACCCCAGTGGGGAGTGAGCAGGACGTGCATAGAAAGTGTGCAGGACCCCAGTGAAGATGGGCAGGACGTCATAGAAAGTGTGCAGGACCCCGGTGGGGTGTGCGGGACGTCTGGCAAAGTGTGCAGGACCCCGGTGGGTGTGAGCAGGACGTCATAGAGAGTGTGCAGGACCCCGGTGGGGTGAGCAGGACGTCATAGAAGTGTGCAGGACCCCAGTGGGAGGTGTGCAGGGACCTAGTGGGAGTGTGCAGGACGTCATGTGAGGAGTGTGCAGGACCCCAGTGGAAGTGTGCAGGACCCCAGTGGGAGGTGTGCAAGGACGTCATAGAAAAGTGGTGCAGGACCCCAGTGGGAGTGCTGGCAGCGACGTCATAGAAAGTGTGCGGGACCCCGGTGGGGTGAGTAGGACGTCATAGAAGTGTGCAGGACCCGAATGGAGGTGTGCAGAACTGGTTATCATGTAGGAAATGTGCACCGGGCCCCAGTGGAGAGTGTGCAGGAACGTCGGAGGAGGTGTGCAGGACTGGTGGGGAGTGTGCAAGACACAGTCATAAATTTGTGCAGGACCCCAATGGGAAAGTGTGCAGGGACATCCAGTAGAGAAGGACATCATAAAGTGCGCCATTTCCCCAGTAAGAGATGTACAGGACGTCATGGAATGGGTGCAATACCACAGGCTGAGGACTGTACAGAACGTCATTGAAATGTGTTCAGGGCCCAGATGGGGAATGTGCAGGACGTCGCCTAGAAAGCTTGCAGGGCCGCAGTGGAAGTGTGCAGGGGGCGTCATCAAGAGGAGAGATTGGAAACAGCGAGTTTTGTCAATTTTTGTTCTTGCGAAATCTTGCAGCCTTTATATGGAGAAGAAATGATAGTAAATCATTTATCTTGAGAACGCGCATTGCAGCGCGTTTTTTGAGAGAGTATGTGAAACTCTGAAGGAGCACTTCCTCGCCATTCTGACGAAAGAAACAGTAGCTCCACTTCCGCATATTCTCTATAAATTCCGTCACACATTACCCCACAACCGCTCCAGTCATTTTGATTCACTAACTTCAATAAACCAGTTTTATATATGTTGAAAATCTGAGCTTATCAAAATCACCTGCTTCACAAAAACACTATATCATCAGACGGATCTTATCTTTCATTTGTGTAATGAGAACAAATGCATGAGTGTTGGTCAACAAGTGGAAACCACGTCACTCTAGAATGCGAGGGTCTTTTTTCTTAACATGACTTGAGGATGATAAAGTGAAGAATAACTAGCTTGAGGAGTACATTACAGACAGAAGAGGGTCATAAACTGGACTGCATGTAACTTGTGACGATCTACCACTTTGGCTTCTTATGTTTTGCTTTTTTTTTATGCCAACACGTTTTTTTATACCCTACGCCCTGCTATAAATGTCCGGCAGCCAGTTTTGCTCAGGAGAGTCTATGCGGACATGCAACTTTCGGTTCATACGGAAGGCAGTGTACACCGTTTTTGTCAGAACCTAATCTGCCTCAGGAAGCTAGGCAGACGTGAAAATTTTCTGTGAGCGAAAACTTCGCTAGGCCTCGCTAGTAGACATACTAAGATCAAACATTGATTAGTTTTGCTTGGGTACGGAAAATTGCGGAAATTACGCAATTGCGCGTAGTCGTCCAGCGTTCGCGCGCCGTTCACACCTTGATTTCCGCGCGACGTGATTTTCGCGTCGCGCTGACATGTGCCATCGCGTCGCGCCGCGAAAACTCTGAACACCGCCTAACGCTTGCAATCAATTCACTCTTATCACAATACCACTCCATTTCTCTCACTTGGCCAACCATGTTTCTTATCATTCAAAAGTTTCACCGGACTATTACACACACACACACACACACACACACACACACACACACACACACACACACACACACACACACACACACACACACACACACACACACACACACACACACACACACACACACACACACACACACACACACACACACACACACACACACACACACACACACACACACACACACACACACACACACACACACACACACACACACACACACACACACACACACACACACACACACACACACACACACCGTCAAATAATCTCAGGCACTCGAGGTGCAAGCCTCGTTCACTTTCGCTCAGGGGGCCAGCCTTGAACCGTAATTGTGGGCGGAGATTCGAGGGGGACGGCGCTCCGACCACCGTTGAGCCAGCCCTCTGCACCGCGTTGCATGATTTGCAAATCGAGCAGGTTTTCAACGGTGGAGCACACAATCTCAACACTCATTTCCGTCATTAGTTTCAGCACTTCATTATTATTCTTCTGCTTTCACAACTCCGACTCAGAATTCCGTTTCTTCCTCTCAGTAGATTGAAGTTATCTATTCATTTACGTTGTGTTCAGGGCACTATTCCACCTGCTGAGGTTTTTGTTAGTGGGATCTTCGTCGTCTTGCCGAGATGAAAGAAGGCAACTCCTCCAAAATGATCTGATTGAACTCCACGGAAGACGGGTTCGAGAAGCTATCAGCTCATCAATAGGTATTTTTTACCGTTCCTTCGCAGCACCTAACCACCAGTTAAAACTTCGATTTTCCGGCACGATGTGCGCGTTTACAAGTGCGCCTTCGTTGATGGTGGATGTAATTAGACAGCTCAGGAGGTAGTTCCTTTTGCAGTCAAGTTTGTTATGCAGTCTTTCTGATGAAGATTGTCTCCATTGCAGGATTACGTAACTTCGGGACCGCACGAGGAACGATTGGAATGCAAAGGCAACGTTGAACCTGCGGAACTTTGGCATCTACTCGCATCGTTATGCTGTAACATGTTGTTTTTCTTTCCTCATATATCTGCCACTTTATTAGTATCCTATTGTGTGGACATCTGAACCGTGAAAGTTGCGATTTTTGTGTTTTTTTTTTCTATGTGAGGTGGTTTCCACAGATTACTGTATCTTCAGATTCGGCGATTTTCATAAACAAAGACTGTGTGTTAGCAAAGGTATTACAGTGAAATGAAAAAAAACGAAGAAGATTGAGGAAGCCGCCTCGCTTTGTAACTATGTACGTCTGTGAACATTCGGGTAGACTACCATTAAAATGAGGAGTATTCTAATTACTGTTATAAATTTTCATGGTTCTCCAGTGTTTCATCAGTATAATAAAGTTAGAAATCATCTTGAATGGCGAGGAAACGGCGAGAACGGAGCAAATCCTAGGGTACCAAAAATATTGGCTTTGGGATGACCCGCGTAACTTTTGAGGGTGAGAACCGGGGAGGATGGTCCCACCTCGATGAGACGATGGGGGCGCCAGCCTCGTTTCACTGGCACGCCAGCCTTGTCATGGAAGGAAGGCTGGCGTCCTGGTGGAAGTGAGGCTCGCCCCCCTCGAGTATCTGAGATGCGTTGCGGTGTGTGGTATGCACTTGCACACACCGCTCCCAGCTACGCATATATTGTAATTCACGACCCCCTGACTCAATTCAAGACTAACTGATCGCAATTCATTAATGAGAATGAAAATTTACTAGTAATGAGGATGCCGGCTGTTAGCCGTGAATTTCGAGGTGGAAACTATCTAAAAATCATTTCTAATCCTATTTGGACGCTGCTCAGGGGAGGAAATCCCCTGCGTGGGACTAAATCTGTCGTGTATCATTTCTAACCCTATTTGGACTGTGCTCAAGGGAGGAAATCCCCTTCGTGGAGGCTAAATCTGTCGTGTATCGGGTGTTTCGGGGGTGAAAATCAGTTTAAACCCTATTAGGACGGTGCAGCCTGCGGCTGCACCGTTGCTTTGGGGAGCAAATCCCCTGCGTGGAGGCTAAATCTGTCGTGTATCGGGTCTTCGGGGGGTGGAAATCAGTTTGAACCCTATTTGGACGGTGCAGCCTGTGGCTGCACCGTCGCTTAGGGGAGGACATTTCCCTGCGTGCAGGCTAAATCTGCCGTGTATCGGGTATCTCGGGGGTGGAAATCAGTTTAAACCCTATTTGGACGGTGCGTCGCCTAGTGGAGGAAATCCCCTGCGTGGAGGTTAAATCTGTCGTGTATCAGGTATTTCGGGGGTGGAAACCAGTTTGAACCCTATTTGGACGGTGCAGTCTGCGGCTGCACCGTCGCTTAGGGGAGGACATCCTCTGCGTGGAGGCTGAATCTGCCGTGTATCGGGTATTTCGGGGGTGGAAATCAGTTTAAACCCTATTTGGACGGTGCAGCCTGCGGCTGCACCGTTGCTTTGGGGAGCAAATCCCCTGCGTGGAGGCTGAATCTGCCGTGTATCGGGTATTTCGGGGGTGGAAATCAGTTTAAACCCTATTTGGACGGTGCAGCCTGCGGCTGCACCGTCGCTTTGGGGAGCAAATCCCCTGCGTGGAGGCTGAATCTGCCGTGTATCGGGTATTTCGGGGGTGGAAATCAGTTTAAACCCTATTTGGACGGTGCTTAAGGGAGGAAATCCCCTGCGTGGAGGCTAAATCTGCCGTGTATCGGGTATCTCGGGGGTGGAAATCAGTTCAACCCCTATTTGGACTGATTGCAGCCTACGGCCCCCACCGTCGCTTAGGGGAGGAAATCCCCTGCGTGGAGGCTGAATCTGCCGTGTATCGGGTATTTCGGGGGTGGAAATTAGTTTAAACCCTATTTGGACGGTGCTTAGGGGAGGAAATCCCCTGCGTGGAGGCTAAATCTGCCGTGTATCGGGTATCTCGGGGGTGGAAATCAGTTCAACCCCTATTTGGACGGTGCAGCCTACGGCTTCACCGTCGCTTAGGGGAGGAAATCCTCTGCGTGGAGGCTAAATCTGTCGTGTATCGGGTATTTCGGGGGTGGAAACCAGTTTGAACCCTATTTGGACGGTGCAGCCTGCGGCTGCACCGTCGCTTAGGGGAGGACATCCTCTGCGTGGAGGCTGAATCTGCCGTGTATCGGGTATTTCGGGGGTGGAAATCAGTTTAAACCCTATTTGGACGGTGCAGCCTGCGGCTGCACCGTTGCTTTGGGGAGCAAATCCCCTGCGTGGAGGCTGAATCTGCCGTGTATCGGGTATTTCGGGGGTGGAAATCAGTTTAAACCCTATTTGGACGGTGCAGCCTGCGGCTGCACCGTCGCTTTGGGGAGCAAATCCCCTGCGTGGAGGCTGAATCTGCCGTGTATCGGGTATTTCGGGGGTGGAAATCAGTTTAAACCCTATTTGGACGGTGCTTAAGGGAGGAAATCCCCTGCGTGGAGGCTAAATCTGCCGTGTATCGGGTATCTCGGGGGTGGAAATCAGTTCAACCCCTATTTGGACGGTGCAGCCTACGGCTTCACCGTCGCTTAGGGGAGGAAATCCCCTGCGTGGAGGCTAAATCTGTCGTGTATCGGGTATTTCGGGGGTGGAAATCAGTTCAAACTCTATTTGGACGGTGCGTCGCTTAGTAGAGGAAATCCCCTGCGTGGAGGGGATTTCCTCCACTCGTGTATCGTGTAATCTGTCGTGTATCAGGTATTTCGGGGGTGGAAACCAGTTCAACCCCTATTTGGACGCTGCAGCCTGCGGCTGCACCGTCGCTTAGGGGAGGACATCCTCTGCGTGGAGGCTGAATCTGCCGTGTATCGGGTATTTCGGGGGTGGAAATCAGTTTAAACCCTATTTGGACGGTGCAGCCTTAAGGGAGGAAATCCCCTGCGTGGAGGCTAAATCTGCCGTGTATCGGGTATCTCGGGGTGGAAATCAGTTCAACCCCTATTTGGACGGTGCAGCCTACGGCCTCACCGTCGCTTAGAGGAAATCCTGCGTGGAGGCTGAATCTGCCGTGTATCGGGTATTTCGGGGGTGGAAATTAGTTTAAACCCTATTTGGACGGTGCAGCCTGCGGCTGCACCGTTGCTTTGGGGAGCAAATCCCCTGCGTGGAGGCTGAATCTGCCGTGTGTCGGGTATTTCGGGGGTGGAAATCAGTTTAAACCCTATTTGGACGGTGCTTAAGGGAGGAAATCCCCTGCGTGGAGGCTAAATCTGTCGTGTATCAGGTATTTCGGGGGTGGAAACCAGTTCAACCCCTATTTGGACGCTGCAGCCTGCGGCTGCACCGTCGCTCAGGGGAGGACATCCTCTGCGTGGAGGCTGAATCTGCCGTGTATCGGGTATTTCGGGGGTGGAAATCAGTTTAAACCCTAATTGGACGGTGCAGCCTGCGGCTGCACCGTTGCTTTGGGGAGCAAATCCCCTGCGTGGAGGCTGAATCTGCCGTGTATCGGGTATTTCGGGGGTGGAAATCAGTTTAAACCCTATTTGGACGGTGCAGCCTGCGGCTGCACCGTTGCTTTGGGGAGCAAATCTCCTGCGTGTAGGCTAAATCTGTCGTGTAAAGGGTATCTCGGGGGTGGAAATCAGTTCAACCCCTATTTGGACGGTGCAGCCTACGGCTTCACCGTCGCTTAGGGGAGGAAATCCCCTGCGTGGAGGCTGAATCTGCCGTGTATCGGATATTTCGGGGGTGGAAATTAGTTTAAACCCTATTTGGACGGTGCTTAGGGGAGGAAATCCCCTGCGTGTAGGCTAAATCTGTCGTGTAAAGGGTATCTCGGGGGTGGAAATCAGTTCAACCCCTATTTGGACGGTGCAGCCTACGGCTTCACCGTCGCTTAGGGGAGGAAATCCTCTGCGTGGAGGCTAAATCTGTCGTGTATCGGGTATTTCGGGGGTGGAAATCAGTTCAAACTCTATTTGGACGGTGCGTCGCTTAGTAGAGGAAATCCCCTGCGTGGAGGGGATTTCCTCCACTCGTGTATCGTGTAATCTGTCGTGTATCAGGTATTTCGGGGGTGGAAACCAGTTCAACCCCTATTTGGACGCTGCAGCCTGCGGCTGCACCGTCGCTTAGGGGAGGACATCCTCTGCGTGGAGGCTAAATCTGTCGTGTATCGGGTATTTCGAGGGGTGGAAATCAGTTTGAACCCTATTTGGACGGTGCTTAAGGGAGGAAATCCCCTGCGTGGAGGCTAAATCTGCCGTGTATCGGGTATCTCGGGGGTGGAAATCAGTTCAACCCCTATTTGGACGGTGCAGCCTACGGCTTCACCGTCGCTTAGGGGAGGAAATCCCCTGCGTGGAGGCTGAATCTGCCGTGTATCGGGTATTTCGGGGGTGGAAATTAGTTTAAACCCTATTTGGACGGTGCTTAGGGGAGGAAATCCCCTGCGTGGAGGCTAAATCTGTCGTGTATCAGGTATTTCGGGGGTGGAAACCAGTTCAACCCCTATTTGGACGCTGCAGCCTGCGGCTGCACCGTCGCTTAGGGGAGGACATCCTCTGCGTGGAGGCTAAATCTGTCGTGTATCGGGTATTTCGAGGGGTGGAAATCAGTTTGAACCCTATTTGAACGGTGCAGCCTGCGGCTGCACCGTGGCTTAGTGGAGGAAATCCCCTGCGTGGAGGCTGAATCTGCCGTGTATCGGGTATTTCGGGGGTGGAAATCAGTTTAAACCCTATTTGGACGGTGCAGCCTGCGGCTGCACCGTTGCTTTGGGGAGCAAATCCCCTGCGTGGAGGCTGAATTTGCCGTGTATCGGGTATTTCGGGGGTGGAAATCAGTTTAAACCCTATTTGGACGGTGCAGCCTGCGGCTGGACCGTCGCTTTGGGGAGCAAATCCCCTGCGTGGAGGCTGAATCTGCCGTGTATCGGGTATTTCGGGGGTGGAAATCAGTTTAAACCCTATTTGGACGGTGCTTAGGGGAGGAAATCCCCTGCGCGGAGGCTAAATCTGCCGTGTATCGGGTATCTCGGGGGTGGAAATCAGTTCAACCCCTATTTGGACGGTGCAGCCTACGGCTTCACCGTCGCCTAGGGGAGGAAATCCCCTGCGTGGAGGCTGAATCTGCCGTGTATCGGGTATTTCGGGGGTGGAAATCAGTTCAAACCCTATTTGGACGGTGCAGCCTGCGGCTGCACCAACGCTTTGGGGAGCAAATCCCCTGCGTGGAGGCTGAATCTGTCGTGTATCGGGTATTTCGGGGGTGGAAATTAGTTTGAACCCTATTTGGACGGTGCAGCCTGCGGCTGCACCGTCGCTTAGGGGAGAAAACCTCTTCTTGGTGGTTAAATCTGTTGTATATCGGGTATTTCGGGGGTGGGAATCCGGTTGAAACATATTTGGACGGTGGGGGAGGAAATTCCCTGCATGGAGGCTAAATCTGTCGTGTATCGGGTATTTCGGGGGTGGAAATCAGTTCAAACCCTATTTGGACGGTGCAGCCTACGGCTGCACCGTCGCTTAGGGGAGGAAATCCCCTGCGTGGAGGCTAAATCTGTCATGTATCGGGTATTTCGGGGGTGGAAATCAGTTTGAACCCTATTTGGACGGTGCTTAGGGGAGGAAATCCCCTGCGAGGAGGCTAAATCTGCCGTGTATCGGGTATCTCGGGAGTGGAAATCAGTTCAACCCCTATTTGGACGGTGCAGCCTACGGCTTCACCGTCGCTTAGGGGAGGAAATCCCCTGCGTGGAGGCTAAATCTGTCGTGTATCGGGTATTTCGGGGGTGGAAATCAGTTCAAACCCTATTTGGACGGTGCAGCCTACGGCTGCACCGTCGCTTAGGGGAGGAAATCCCCTGCGTGGAGGCTAAATCTGTCATGTATCGGGTATTTCGGGGGTGGAAATCAGTTTAAACCCTATTTGGGCGGTGCTTAGGGGAGGAAATCCCCTGCGAGGAGGCTAAATCTGCCGTGTATCGGGTATCTCGGGAGTGGAAATCAGTTCAACCCCTATTTGGACGGTGCAGCCTACGGCTTCACCGTCGCTTAGGGGAGGAAATCCCCTGCGTGGAGGCTAAATCTGTCGTGTATCGGGTATTTCGGGGGTGGAAATCAGTTCAAACCCTATTTGGACGGTGCAGCCTATGGCTGCACTGTCGCTTAGGGGAGGAAATCCCCTTCGTGGAGGCAAAATCTGTCGTACATCGGGTATTTCGGGGGTGGGAATCCGTTTCAAACGTATTTGGACGGTGGCTCAGGGGAGGAAAACCCCCTTCCTTTTTTCACGTTTCATATATTTTAGTATTCTCTCTTAGTTCTTATGTTGATCATTCTCTCACATCTTCCTTTAGTAGCGTATCAAATGAACATCTACCTCACAAATAGCGTTTCCGCTATGAATTCGTGGTTCTACCATGCTTTGTGGTGGCTCCGACACTGGCGGCGGTCTCCTACGAGAGAAAACCCCACAGGACATCGTGTCGCATCGCTTCGATTGGGTCACCTAAACCACAAAACAGCTCCGGTGGTTGACCGGGACCACACACGTTGAACGATTGATCAAACCCGCGCTGCCTCCGAAGCGCCTGTGCGTAGGGTGAAGAGCCGATTGGGCCGTCGCAGGTTCACACAGGCGCACCCGTCATTGATTGATGGGGTGCTTTGGAGGGTCGAATTCCCTCCTTCATGATAGTTGAAGGAGGGTCGCTATTGGGGCTTTATCCCTAACAGTAAGTAATCTTTGCCACTGACAAGTTTGTCAGCGGGAAGCATGAACTTCATGCTTCAAGTTTGAGCAAAACAAAAACTAGGCGGGTTTGGCTTGATTCTTGCACACGTTATTTGAAATTCCCTCCAAAATGAGATTTTGTTCAACTACTGTGCAAGGTTCGGTCTCCTACAGGAGACAGATAGGACTCCTGCATGAGGCAAACAGGAGTCCTATAGCTGATGAGGCTGGGACTCCCAGCCGACTCCCGTAGGAGACCGCCGCCAGTGTCGGAGGGAATCAATAACTTAGGCGTAACATCTGCAGTGTGTTGTGCAGTCACACCACCAAGCACTGCATTTGACGCCTGTGTTGGCAATCGGTGCCGTCCGGCATTTCGCGTTTTCATGTCTAATGTCGTCTTAAAGGCATCGCATGCGCTGAAAATCATGCAAATTTTTTTGCGAACAATCGAACAGTCTGGTCTATCTGGCAACACCCACGAAACCTGAGGCTCTAAAAATGCGCCCGGTAAAAGTTATGGCCACCTGAAAACGGCTGTGGTGTCGATCATCTAGCAGGCTTTTTCACAGAATGTAGATGCGACCGTCAAACAACATAGAAATCAATTATGGCAGACACTTCACACGCAGAAAAACTCTTTAAATGACGGTGACTAAGCCTCTTAAAGGCAGTGGTCGCGATGAAAGACGTTATCTAAAAAACTATAAAAGTCGGCTTAGATAGAAAACAGCTGAAAAACTATGAAGGTAGCGCGGTGAAAAACAGGCTATTAGAGTTTCTTGGGCCAAAGATGCTAGTTCGTGCACACGTGCACAGCGCCGCAAAAAAAGATCGCAGTCTCATGCCGAGCAGTCAAAAATCATCGACATTCAGAGGGAGAAATACTAGGTTGTCCAATAATTCTTGTCCGAAAATATCACCTTTTTTAATTTTTTTCAACTTTATTGAAAAACAAGTCTAATCAACAATATAATCACCACAGTTATCCACAACAGTGCCCCATCGATTGGGCAGGTCGCCGATGCCCTTCGCCCAGAACTCCGGGGACTGCGACTCGAAGAAGTCCGCGATGTCGGATTTGAGGTTGTCGTAGTTGGTGAATTTTCTTCCGGCCAAATGGTGCTACAGCGGGCGGAACAAGTGGTAGTCGGAGGGGGCGAGGTCCGGGGAATACGGCGGATGGGCAACCGTCTCCCAGCCGAGCGTCGCCAACTTCTGCTGGGTCTCCTTCGTCACGTGGGGGCGCGCGTTGTCGTGCAGCAGGTGGACCGAGGCCCGTCGGGGACGCTTTTCTCGGAAGGCGGCGGCTAGTTTCTCGAGCTGATCGGTGTAGATGGGGGCGGTGACCGTCCTGCCTTGCGGGAGCAGCTCGAAGTACAGCATGCCCTTGGTGTACCACCAGCAGCAGAGCATGATCTTCAGCGGGTGCAGGTCGGATTTCGGCGTCGTCGGCGGCTCTTCTCCGCGCGGGATCCAGACGGCACGGCGGGCGACGTTGTCGTAGAGGACCCTGCTCTCATCCCCAGTAACCAGGTCCTCGAGATCTACTTGCGATGCGGACGAAGGAGGAGGGACTGGCAGACGGCCTCGCGGCTCTGCTTGTTGGCGTCCGTCAGACGGTGGGGGATCCAACGGGCCAGAACTTTGTGATAGCCGAGTAAGTTGAGTCGATTGTGGATGGTGGACTTGCTGCAGCTGAGCGTCGTCGCCAGTTCACGGGTGGTGGCTTCCAGCTTCTCCTTGATACAGCGACGGACTTCGTCATCATCCACCGTAGAAGGCCTCCCGCTGTGCTCCCTGTCCTCGAGGCTCGTGCCGCCGCTCTCGAAACGATTGAACCAGCGTCTGACTATGCGTTGGGACACTGCATCCTCCTTGCACGCTCTGCAGATGTTAGCGACCGCGGTGCCCGTGTCGTTGCCCAGCAGCCACTCGTAGTACACGAACGTACGAATTCGACCTTGGTCCATTTTAGCTTGTACTGGTAGCTAGACGCGGCGACTGCGCCTTATATACCCCCAGCGTAGAACTTTGGAGAACCTTCCAGAAGGTTCTTACACTTGCCTGATATTATAACACTTCTAAGGAAAATTATAGAATTTTGAAAATTTTCGGACAGGAATTATTGGACTAATAAATGCAAACTTACCTAATAAAAAGAGTTGAACAATGAAAACAAGCACTTCAGTCAATATTTTTGACTAGATGAGTACATAAATATATTGAAGTTCAATTTCAAGCCAGCTGATGTTTTTGATACTAGAGATCATCGATGCCGACGATGTGGAGTGGGCTCGTCTACCATCGAGGACAAGAAAGTTCAGGCTTCAAATTTGGCCCGAAACAGCGTTTCTTTGCGATTTTTTCTCATTGGTCCTACTACTCTAAACCCACAAAAGGGTTTAGAGAGGAAAAGAAGTCAATCATATCTCATCGTGAGCACTGCCTTTAATGCCGAAAATCTTCAAAAACGATTTTGGCGCGAAATTCTCAAATTCTTTTTTTACAGTGTATCCAAAGTGGTTTTCCTTTAGAAATGTAGGGTTTCCGCGGTCCTTTCGGCATATCCGTTCACTAGAGAGGCCAAGCTATACAAAAGCAAAAACAATTTTCTTTTTTGCGCGTACATACGGTGCCTAAATTTGGCTCCGAAATAGGGGTACGTACCTCATAAACTTTTCCCGTGGGAAATCTGAGAAATCTAGGGCAATCCTCTTTCACAATGCCTTTTTTCTTCCGGGACGTGTGGACATTTGTGGGCATTTGGTTGATGTAGTAGCGAATAGATCGTTTAAAAAAAACGTATTTCTATAATGAAGAGCTTGCAAGAAACGACATCCTTAACAGTCCATTCGGCCCCGAAGTTGAAAGCAGGCTCAAGCTAAGCCATCAACAAATGTAAGATGAACACAAAATATAAGATATAATCAATCATTGAAAAATTCGACGAGTCTAGTGACCCACTCAATTTCGACCCATTTCGCAATTGATACTAGAAGAGCCTAGGTGTGATTGACTGAAAGAAGCTCTCCGTTAGGGTAAGTATAGTCGCCTCGGAAAACTTAGTCCAATGAATGCATGTGTCCTCCTTGTCTTGTCGTTCGCGACCAAAACGCTGCTGATCGGTGATCTCGCGAACTCCGTGAGCGGAAATCTCGCGAACTTCTCACCGATCGCCACAAATGGTCGCATCTCCCCCATTCGCTAGACTGCGATCAGCGAAAAGACAATAAAAAAGAATCTTCTTAGCACTGCATCGTGATAGTCTAATTGTGTATAATTTAGGCACGAGAAGAGGACTCACTGCGGTTATCTCGCTCTCGAATCAACGCCTATCGAGCCCTGACCTCCCCATCCCTAATCTGCCTCTCCGCCAAAGATCCTATTCTCTACGCTTTCGAGCTATCCTGGGAACTCCGACGCCTCTCCTATATTGAGAATGAGTTCCGAAGTGAATACCAGGTAAGGCGCGTCTTTAATCTGAGGTTCAATGCAACAGTCAGAGCTTGCTGCTTCATGAACTCAACGCCTTCTTATGCTCAGCCGCAATTGCGGTGGTACTGAATAAGGAAACCGACCGCCTGCGGCGTGCAGGGTAATCTAAAGTCGACGCAGAATCGTTGTCGGTTTGGTGTGTTCACTTGCGTTCTGCGTCTCCATGAGTCAGTGCCAGCGGTGTGCAGCCTCTATGCCTTCCTCCTTTCTGCGTCTTGATGTATGCGTTTATATTTTTCACAAAATACACCAAACCGACGAACAACTCTGTGGCGACGGAAGGTTCATGTCATGATTTTAGCACCACGCTGCCCCCCCCTGATTAAGCTCCATAGCTTTGGATTTCATACTTTGGTAAAGTCGAGTTACTAAGCCTTCATCTGGGGCGAGGGTTCTCGCGTCCGCCGCGTGCTTGTGCGCGCATACGCCGCTCTCTCTATCTCCACCTCTACTCACGCACTCTCGATCCCTATCCATTGCTCCGCCCAGGTCTCCAATGAATGTAGTGAAATTCGTTCCGAAATCTTGAAAATTGTGTCAACAGAATATGCATTCGATCGCTCGTAGTTTTGAATTTTGAGCTGTTTGCAAGCACAGTTTTTTTTTCGAAAAATTTATGAAGCGAAAGGTATTGAACGCCGCAGTGTCTTTTTCGCGACAGCGTTGCAGAAGATCTGAACAGGTGTCAATGCTGCGATTGACGAAAGGATCAAATGCGATTGCAATGGTTACCTACGTGCACTTCTAAGCTGCAATTTTCGTATCCGATTTCTTCCAGGAACTCTCTCAAAAGTGTCAGAAATTTTCCGTGAATATGCTAGATCAAGTGCGGGGGTCTAAGGAACTCGAGATCGTGCTGAACCATACAACAACTGCTTGGCAAGAGGTGAACGCCATAAATTTCTTTATGATTCGCGTGTGAGAATTGAATAAAGTAGGTGGTTGAAGATGAGTATTTAAATTCACTTCGAACTGGCATCTAGACTGCCCCGAAATGCATTCACTGATTTGCAGGTGACCACTCGAGGGACTCCCACCACTGAGCAGCTGGCCAGGCTAAAGTTAGCCATAAAATTGAGGCAGAAACGGGTGGGTTCCGAAGCTTACCAGTTATTCGAAGGAGTATTTGTCTGCTCGATACTCCATCCAAGCAAGTCCACTTTTCAGTTTGTCGCACATCCGAACTGTCAGCAGCTGCTATCCGATATTTGGTATGAGGGTCTACCCGGGTTCCGTAATAGAAATATCGTCTATAAGGTGAGTTCAGACAGAACCATTTCCTTCTTTAAGACTTGGGGGAGCTGGGGGAGGACGGAGTACGGGGTGGCGTCGGCGCCAGCCGGCTGGCAGCAGTGACCGATCTCGGCCGAGTCGCCCCAACAGCGAGATGGATGGCTCCCTCGCTCGTTGATTGGCGATCGACGGAGATCACGCACGTAAGTTCGGAGCCTGTGCGTGCAGTAATCGTTTCATTCTACAAAAAGGAAGACGACTTTCTCTATTAAAGCAAATGGATCATTGTGAATAGTATGAGTGTATATAGTACTAGTATTAGAGCTCCAGTAGTACGCAAAAGAGTAGAAATATTTGCACTCATGTCAGAATTTCGCCCACCCGGGGCTCCAACCCCTTGAAAAAATCGGAGAAAACTTCGTACTCATGTCAGAAATTCGCTCACCCGGGGTTCCAACCCCTTGAAAAAATCGGAGAAAACTTCGCACTCATGTCAGAATTTCGTCCACCCGGGGCTCCAACCCCTTGAAAAAATCGGAGAAAACTTCGTACTCATGTCAGAAATTCGCTCACCCGGGGTTCGAACCCCTTGAAAAAATCGGAGAAAACTTCGCACTCATGTCAGAATTTCGCCCACCCGGGGTTCCAACCCCTTGAAAAAATCGGAGAAAACTTCGCACTCATGTCAAAAACTCGCCCACCCGGGGTTCCAACCCCTTGAAAAAATCGACGAAACTCCGCACTCATGTCAGAATCTCGCTTACCCGGGGTTCCAACCCCTCGAAAAAATCGACGAAACTCCGCACTCATGTCAAAAACTCGCCCACCGGGGGTTCCAATCCCTTGAAAAAATCGACGAAACTCCGCACTCATGTCAGAATCTCGCTCACCCGGGGTTCCAACCCCTCGAAAAAATCGGAGAAAACTTCGCACTCATGCCAGAATTTCGCCCACCCGGAGTTCCAATACCTTGAAAATTTGGAGATTGTGTTCGCCCTAGAAAGTACTTCAACCCCTCAAAAAACTCGGGGGCTATTTGCTTTAATATAAGAAATCGTCGCCCTATTTGTTTGAAAAAAAAACGATTGAGTTCCACTCACAGGCCCTGATCTTTTGTGCGTGATCTCCTCCGATCGCCTTAACGAGCGAGCGAGCCATCGATCTCGCTGGCGGGGCGACTCGGCCGAGAGCGCTCATTGCTGCCAGCCGGTTGGCGCCCACGCCACCCCGTACTCCGTCCTCCCCCTGTACCGACTTGGGGACCCGTGGGTTGCACTTATTCCCCTGAAATTCGCGATCTTCAGTCCTGTAGAATAGGCTATTTCTCACTCTTCTGATTTTCGAAACCAATATGAATACTTTTGCAAAGGTAGTCGTTTTTCAGTTTCAAAAACACGCTAAAGACTGCATGCACGCTTGTAAGCGTGTTGGGAATAACGAAGACTTCCAGTCCTTGTCGGAACGAAATTCCGGTGCGCAGTTGCGGGCGACTGGTGTCTCAGCGCCAGCTCGAGGATAATCGTGCGGGGACGATTACCCGTGGTCCCAGCACGAATTTCTCTGCACCACGTGTCGTAATAGCGCTTACCCGCGACTGCGGACCGGAATTCCAGGAGCGAGCCAGAATCAGCCAATTAGAGCGATCCACCGTACTTGACCCATTGAGCTTCTCCCATCCACCAGTAAACTTCAGGTCGTGGTCTTCAGGTAACCAAGCCGCACAAAAGGCGAAAACGGGGAAGAGCGAGGAACTGTGATTGGTAGTCACAGAGGCTAGCAGCAGCGTTCTCCACTTTTCTGACGAATATCCCTCTTCCTCATTTGTCTAGCCTGTGTGGCCGCCAATCATAGTCTCTCGCTCCTTCCCGTTTTCCTCACTCTTGCGGCTTGGCCACCTAAAGGCCACCACCTGTACTCACTGCTCGTAACGGAATGACAGACAGGAATTGAGATAACGACCGATAATCAAAATTTTGTATATTTCAGTGCCTTCTCATTGTAGCCGTCGGGTTATCGTTTCCGATTCTTTCAATTTCGTATTTATTGGCGCCGAAATCGTCGATCGCTCAGTTCACTCGTAAGCCTTTCGTGAAATTCCTCAGTCATTCAGCCAGTTATATTGTCTTCCTTGGTGAGTCGTCCTTCCTCTTATTTCATCTCTCAAATTTTCTCTAAAACGCCTTTATTTTTTGAGCGCTCCTAATTATGGCCAGTCAACGAATCGATCGAGTTGACAACATGTTCCGAGATGTGAATGCCCCCTCTCGGAAAGAGGGTCGAGGCCCAGCTCCTACACCTGTAGAAATAGCAATTATCATTTGGGTATTGGGTATGTAGTACATCTTCTAAGGTGGCCCTAATTGTAGAAGGTGCCTGCTATGATAAGTGCTGTTAAGGTTTGATTTGGGTGGAAATCAAGCAGTTGTGGGACTGCGGTCTTCACGACTACTGTCATAATTTATGGAACATTCTCGACTTCATCACCAACGCACTTTACCTCTCCACTCTCGCCCTTCGAGCAGTCGCTTATCATGAGGTGGACTGATTTCCTTTGCCGAATTGCTTCCTTTACAGTACGATGAAGCTAGATAACTTGGCGATAGTGCAGTTATTCTATCAAAATACTGCATAGTGGTTTGGAAGGCGCTGGTTCAGAGGATCTACCTTGACGTCGCGAAAGTTTTGCAGTGCGAATAGTCAGACGTGCCGGTGTATACCGCAACACTTCGTCCGCGACGTCGCGGTATTTACTGTGAACTGGTACCCGATTTCAACATACAAGTTCCGATGTTTCGACTGATTTCTGTTCTTATGTGATGACGAATTCATGTGAGATCTACATGATTTCCAGGTGAATCAAGAGATGAGAGATCCGCGAATGCAGCATATTGGTCCGAATCTCCAAAGGTAAACGTTCAATTTTTCTTTAGATCAAATTATATTTTCTCGTTACATCCATTGATCTCAGGCAGTGGGGTGTACCAACCGCGAGCGAAAAATCCCGTTTCATACCGACCGCGTGCAAGAAATGCACTTTGTTGCGAACGCTCCTATTCGCGTAACAACTGCGCACACGAACTCATAAACGCGCTCGATACGCCTTAGCTGTGTGCCAGCCGAAGCAAATTACAGAGAATTCGATCCCAGAAGCGTTTGTACAGACCGCGTGGCAATGCGTGTAGACCGCTAGGCAGTACGCACCGACCGCGCAGCAAAGCGTGCCGACCGCGTGACAATGCGTGCCAGCCGCTTGTGGATGCTTACCGCCCGCGGTCATCATTCGGTTAGCTTCCGTACCGACTGCACGTGTATGCGTACCGACCGTTGTCAGTATTCCAAAAGCGTTTGTACCGACCACGTGGCAAGGCGTACTGACCGCATGGCAGTGCGTGTCAACCACGTGGCAGTGCGTACCGACCGCGTGGTGATGCGTATCGACCGGGTCGCAGTGCGTACCGACCGCGTAGCAATGCTTGTCGACCGCGTGGCAATGCCTACCTACCGCGATCAGTGTCGACCAGCATTTGTTCCTACCGCGTGTGAATGCGTATCGACCGCTGTCAGTATTCTAAAAGCGTTTGTAACGACAGCGTGGCAATCGGAGATGTGCGGCTATTGCCATTTGCCGCTAGAAAATTGCCGTTTGCCGGCGGTTTTTAGCGATTTTTGTCGATTGTCATTTTCTATTTTTTGAAAATCGTTTTCCGCTTATCCCTGGTGGCAATGCGTACTGACCGCATGGCAGTGCGTACCGATCCCATGGCGATGCATATCGACAGCGCAACAAAGCGTGCCGACTGCGTGTCAGTGCGTAACGACTGCGTGGTAGTGCGTATCGACAGCGCTAATTTTCGTGCCGACCGCGTACAAATTTCGTTCCGAACGTCGCTTATCTCGTGGAGTACGCAAACCGGTTAATACGCCCTGCTGTCCGTTATATAGACTCTTGTGCCTTCTCCGTTCCTCCCTATCGCAAAATTTGTTTATCGATCGCCTATCAGCTTCTGCAACCACTTCGCTGGTCCCCTAAAACAAGCCGGCTTTCCCAGTGTGATTTGACCTTTCCTTAAAGGCAGCGTTCACGATGATCATTCTCGTTGACTTTCCACAGTGAAATGATAGGCGAGAAGGATCCTAGGCTCCCAGTGTCTAAAGAACGGTAGAAAACGAGCCAAGAACGGCAAAATAACGGCTGCAAACAAGCGTTTTGGTGCCCCAGACACGCCTGGTGCCCCAGATCCTCCCCTCAAAAAGAACAAATGAAGACTCAGATTACAGGAATGATCAAGTGAAGGAAGTGCTGATAAGTTAGCTGATCGCTTCATTGCACTGATAGGTATCATCCTTCTAGCGGTCAATTCCTCCACGCTCAAAAATCAACGTAAACAAGAGAGGGTCTATTTTGGCTCAAAAACCCGACTTTCGCGTCCTTTCTAAGCATGCCTTGCTATATAGGGCACCAGACCTTCCTTAAACCGTTGAGATATCGGAAGTGAAATTTATCGTGAACACTGCCTTTAAAGACATCGAACACCCAGAAGATCAGTTTTCAGTTTTTGAGCTTATGTTGGAGAGAGTCACAAGCTGATCACAAAGGTATCTCTGAAATCGTCCAAGACCCCCTATGAACAGAGTTATGGCTCCTCAAAGATGCCTATATTTTGAGGGTAAAAAATGGGTTGACGAGTTGTCCCAGACCTGTATTTCTCTTCAACCGCAATCGTTGCGCGAAAGCGAGCCAGAATGAGGAGAGAATCCAGCAAAGAACTGAAGAACGACGACTTGTTGGGATTCATCCATCCATCGAGCCGCTATCGAGTTCGAAAATCTGTTAGGGGGCGTGGCCCGTAGTGGTGAGGGAAGGAGGTCGGTCCTGTGGTGGTCGCTTATATCTCACTTAGTGGAAGGAATTGAGCACTCGCTTTCGGCACGTATTATACACGACGGGCCGGTCTACTACACAGTCCAATAAAAACCACAACATTAATGACTTAGGGTGTACTGTACCTTTAGGATCTTTTCGGAGAAGCCTTTACGTTTGTTACCTGGTTCTACAATCATTCTCCTTTTTTGTGTTTTGTTTTTCTCGGAACAATGTAACATTTCAACACTCACTAGGGCTTACCCTACAATTCCCGTGGGCTTTCATAAAACCATGTGTTGATAGTTGTAGGTGTGAGACACAGCATTGCTAATCCGTTTTCCAAATCCCCTAAATGCCTCAGAGATTTACAGGAGATTTCCAAAAGTGGGCATTTTCATAGCTTTGCGTAGATAAAAGGGGTACACGAATGGCAATTTTCAGGATGTTCAAAAAATTGTCTCGGATTGGGCTGAAAACTTGTTTCTATGGGTTGTTTTGGTTGATGGTTACGAATCAGAGGCCCATTTGACAATATTTGAAAAATTCCATCTGATTTGGTCTGAAACTTCAAAATGGGAAAATTTTGCTGGCAAAACGCGACTTTTGACGATTTCGAGAATGCTACCATCGAATCGCCTCAAAACTTGTACATAGAGATTATTCGGGCTGCTTAACACGAATCTGCAACCCGTTTATCGATTTTCGATAGATGAAGGTTATGGTGGGTATACTGTAGCTAGGTCAAAGTTTCAGATTTGACTCAAAATTTCACTGCTGTTGATATTTGGCACGCTGAACACGAGTTTGATGTTCATTTTTCGATCTTCAAAACTTTAGGGTAGTAAGTAACTCCAGTTAAAAGGCATTATGCCTACCGTAACCTACAAAAACCCTAAGTCTGGTGAGGAGTAGACCCCAGATTCGGGTTCAACGCCCTAAATAATCTCCAGTTGAAAGTTTTGAGCCGAATCCGAAAAATTTTTTCTGAGCACCGCCAAAATTCCCTGATGGGCACTCTTGACTTTTTGTGAAGCAATGAAAAAGCACTTTTTTAGAATCCCAGCAGCCATTTAGGAATTTTTAAGCACGGATCATTTATGTACTGTCACAGATCTACACCAACGACAACATAGTTTTCCAAATCTCCACGGGAAGTTTTAAGCAGTCCCTAGTCAGTTCCTTTTCAGTAAAGACTCTATCTCCTCTCTATTTAAAGCATGTGAGCCTGGGCTAAACATTCGTGATTTTTTGATTTCAGAAAGGACTGGGATGCGTGGGATCCGACGCTGGTCAGCGAATGTGTATTTGCCACTGCCAACATATTCTCGTCTTTGAAACTTGTCCACATTTTCACCGTCAATCCATACCTTGGACCACTCAAAATATCATTAGGTAATGACTAGCAGCTAACCTTTTCTGAGATTGTTCCATTCCCTCTTCCTCGCTCATTTGAACCCTAACGACTTATCAGGACGAATGGTGATCGACATTCTGAAGTTCTTTCTCGTCTACGCTCTAGTGCTTTTTGCATTCGCCTGCGGACTCAACCAGCTGCTCTGGTACTATGGAGCCACCAGGCAACAGGTATCAGCTCCGCTATTAGAAGGTGCTGAGAAATTCCCACGTTTGTTCACCCAGGAATGCGAACAATACAAGGAGTGGATGACGAAACCACCATCAATTGTAGCGAATGCAGCGAAAATCGAAGCATTAAAGGACAGCTGTGACCCCAAATATCGCAGCACATCGAGGTTTATCTGGAAGGATTCTTGGCAACTACAGAAGTTTTTAAACATAGTTTTTCAGCATCTACCACACATCAGAGACGCTGTTCTGGGCAATGTTCGGTCTCATCGATCTCTCTCACCTCTCTCTCAAGGTGCATTGCATTGTTAATTTTTTGAATCCCATTTTCCTTGGGAAATTTTGAATTAGGTTTTTCTTTGCTTTTCTCAACCTGTAACTATTCTTTGCTACAATACCGCCCACGACTTCGGGAAAAACGGCGTTTTCGGCGCTTTTTTCCGCCGAAAAGCGCCGCTTTGTCATAACTTTGTTCAAAGTGGTCCGCTTCGGTTGCTAGGGACATATTTAGAATCAGCATCAATAGCTCTTCATTTTGAGCTTACACATGTCTTACCCTGGAAAAAAGGCATATAGGGTTAACAGAATCAATCGAGTGTACGAAAACTGAAGCTAGATGTTTAATTAGTGTAACTATTTGACTTCATATCAACCGTACAGATCAAGTACGAGTTATATACAAGTATGTTGGACCAATTTATTGACGTGACGAAAGTGAAAATCAATGTAAACATCCGTTTCCTCACCCCTGCAGACACAATCATCGTTCTTCGCTCGGGCTCGAAATGCCCGTGGTTGCAACTGCACTCAGTGTACACCCTTTCAAAGCAGAAACAACATGTCTGAAGGCATTTCCCACCGAGCCTCACCCCGATGATTTTGTGTTCGAAAAACGACCCCAGATCACCGACGTCCCGTTCTCAGCTCAAACGGGTCCAATCGACAGGAGACTCGGCTTACAACTTTACCTTCTGATCCTTTTTCGAATAAGCGCTACTAACGACAGCCCAATCCGGAAAACTTGATTTTTTACATCTTTGGGATGTGGTAAAACTGCGTTTTCTCGCCGGTTCGACGCCCCGCCAGACACAGTCATCGTCCTTTCCTCTGGCTCAAAATGCCTGTGATCACACTTGCGCTGAGTCTAGACTTCTTTAAAACAAAAATAACACGTCTGGAGGCTACTCCCGCCTAGCGGCACCCCGGTGATTTCGGATGAAAATTACCGCAAATCCTTTCAGGATTTCCGCAAATCCTTTCAGGATTTGCGGTAGTCCGCCTTATCCATTTCTCGACTAAAACGGCCATCATTCAAAACTTGATTTTTTCGACTTTGGAGCCCGGCATTGTTGAGTGCCGTCCAACAGGTGGTATCGAGATCAAAATTTCAAGTTTTTCTGGACACTGTTTTCAACTGATCTTTTGTTTCTGAGCACACGTTTAGGTCAATCTTGAGCGTGATTCCAATCTGAAATTGTTCTGACTATCCGATCTTGACGACTTTCTTCGTGGCTACTGCCCATTTTCAGCCCATATTGTTGACACGTCCTGCGGGAGTTTTTTTTTCTTTTGCAAAAGTGCTTCTTAAAATGCATATTTTTGGAAACTTGCTTCGATTTCAGCTTCCTTGCAAATGAAGAGTCAAAGTTCTTTTGCAAGAAGCTGCCGTATTCGTTTCTCGATTATTATCAACCCCATATTAAACTTCAATTTTCCGAGATCCGCTATGGACGGCCACTGAGACAGTGCTACGTCGAGAGAACGAGCGCTCTCGCTCCCAAACGGCTCTGAACGGACCCTTATCAACGCCCCTCACTCGTGGAGTTTCAATTATCATCCTCAGTACGACTTGGCGGCCCTTCTCGTCTCGCGGTGGAGACAGGGTAGAGATGCAGGGCGCAGAGAAGAAGAGGAGCACCCCGAGAGCAAGCCAGCATGTCGCCTCATTTATGGATTCGTCATAGCGAGGCATATGCTCAGGCAAACTCAAATGTCGACAGCAGGTTTCTGAGGTATCGTCACACAGCACATCAGCTGAGGACACGAAAAAATTGGTGATTTCGGAGCGAGAGAACCTGGTATCACGCCGAAAAGTCCAGCTGTAGACCTCCTAGCGCCGGATTAGGAGACGGCGGCATGGCTTAACCGAAGCCCCGAAAGGTTCAGCTGTTGACCTGCTACCGCCGAATTTATGGATTTTGCTGTAGACGTCCTATCGAAGGGCTTTTATTAACAGGGTGGCCAACTTCAAAGTTATACGAACTGAACCTTCGCAGGATTCAAAAACTATTGCTGCTTTATTACGATACCCAGATGTTGTTGTAGCAGTCCCCATGCTCGACTGCCCTTGGACATGGGCATTTCGGTTTTTTTTCTGCCGTATTTGTTATCGAGCTGTAGCTCTTACTAAGTCAATGTTTGGGCTGTTTCGCAACAGGTACAAGAAAAAATTAAAAATTATAATTGATTTACTTTCGAACCAATTCCACTTTTACCGGCTTTATTTGAAGCTAGGATATAAAAACCAAGAGATTTCGGCAAAATAACTATATATAGAACTTTGAACTATGTGAGGACTTGATTATGGTACTGAAACGGGTTAATCAAATTTCTCCAATTGGGCAAAATTCTCAGTTTCCGGTACTTTTTCGAAACAGGAACTCCTAGCATAGCTTCATTATCCGACGGTTTTTCCTCAACCGAACCTCACATTTACGGGTGTAGGTATTATTCACAATGTCTTGTCTGATTATGAATAGTTTCCCGATTGTGGTCATTTCTTTTCAAAAACCCTCGAAAACTGTTAAAATCGAATCTCTGAAAAATGGTTGATATATTGTAAAATGAATTTAGGCAGAAGGATGAATCATTGTGCAGAATTATCAAATTAGAAGTTTATTGGCTTGAAGGCGCTGGATGATGAAGATATAGTGGGAATCGTACTTTCCAAACATTTCAAGAAATGCGAAACTAGCTAAATTGAGACAAAGTTCCTCTAAGTCGATTTGGTACTAGGATTCAGTCCTCACATAATTCATATGTTCTACGATCTTGAACAGAGTCAATGGGTTGAAAAAAGAGAACGATGTGTATGCAAATATTCTCGGTTCCTTGAACCTCCCCTGACACGTCGATGTGAAATACGAAAGTAGGGATTTCGGGTGGCGCTATAAGATAGAGAAGGTGCTGCGCCTACGAAAGGCATACCATATTAGCTGAAAAGATACATTTAGACTGTAAAACAGTTAAATTCTCGTGGTTTTGGCGCGGACAGGTGCGGAGCGGAGGTTAGAGACAGCGAGCGAGCAGAGAGCCGACGGAAGCAGCAGCACCGCGCGCGCTGCGGGCGCCCTGAATGATCAGAATTTAAAATTTTTACAGAGGATACGCAGGAGGGGAAACCCGCCAATCTGTGCGTAAGATATATTTCATAGTCCTCACCGCAAGCGCGGAATGCGCGTGGCGTTCGGAACGAGCGGTGGACTATGGAACTTGTTACCGCGCAGGACGGACGCTAAGCAACTATGAAATCCTCGGCAGCGCCGAAATGACTGTGTGGAGTAAAGCTGGGCAAAAATTGTGGCATGCACAAAAATGCTAGGCTTGCGTTTGCGCACACGGTAGCGTAGGATAATGGTAGAATTATTTTAGATACAGCAGACTTGAACTGAGCATCAAATAATGATGCAAATAGCAACACCGCAAAGGCGAATCGGGCGGCGCCGACATGGGAGTACTGGGGCGACATGCAGGAACGCGCTGGGACGGGGTTTGGAAATTCCGTGCGTGAGGCGGCGTTTAGAGTTCATTCGCCACGCGACGTTATGATTAGCCTTCGTATCGATCAAGCGAAGTCGCGTCGCGTCTTCGCTAGGTGTTCACAGTGAAGTGGCGCGATACATCAGATTTTATGCGCAAGTGATGATCGCTCCGCGTCAATCGCGTCGCGCAGCAATGGTCGTCACGAGAAGGCAAGCTGGTTGCTGGTGTTCTTTAGGTTTTTTTTCATTAACCCATTCAAATCTCACAATGAAAACATTAAATGGAGCATATTAAGGACCGCTTGCACTGAAACAAACACGAAAGAACTGCTGCTATTTTCAGAGAAAAATTGCTGTTGCCTGCTCACGAGAGATTGCGTAAGTACGCGATTGCGCGTAATCGCCCAGCCTTCGCTCATTGTCCACACCTAAACCCCTACGCGATTTTCGCGGCGCACTGACATATACCATCGCATCGCTCCGCGAAAACTCTGTACGCCATCTGAGACACTCCGAGCTGGGCGCTCACTCTCGTTCTTGGCTCCTCGTATGGGTCTCCGCGCTCGCCATTCACTCGCACACGCGCTCGGCGCGATGCATGCTACCCCTGGATGGGTGACAAGCGCGTCGCGCACGCCCCGCACGTTGAAAAGTTTCATATCCCACCGCGCGCTTGCGGCCAGGGTTATGAAAGATGCTCAAGCAGCGCGCCCCCGCACTTCTGACCCAGACTAAGGGCGCCTGAGTGATATAAATCTAAATAATTAGAAGATTCGAGTATTTGAGTATTCGATTCAACCAGATGTTCCAATTTCTGATTTTTTTCGAATGTTCGTTTCGCTCGGGAATTTCGGTTTTTGCTTTTTTCAAACCTTCGATTCATTCAGAAATTTAAATCATTCGGGTTTCGGAATATTCGGTTTGCTCGAGTGGCTTGAATATTGGATTTTCTGAATAGTAGGCCAATTTTCTGTCACAACATTCAAATTTCCGATCATTGATAAAACACGTGCAGAAAGTATTCATGATCTATTCGGAAACATTCCGAAAAAAATCTGATTTTCATTCGAGTATTCGGATATGTTTTCCAAGTATGCATTCGCCTCGAATAGAAGACAGGTTTTTAAATACAATCGTTTAGTCAAAAAAAGGCCTTGATCGAATTCATCCACTCAATCCGAAATTTCAAAAACGCGTTATTCGAGGATTGAATTCATCCGAAAATTCTACAAATGTCTCGTTGGAATTTATTCGCACATTCGATAATTTTTAAGTGGTTACAATCGAAAAACTTATTCATTAGAAATTTTTTAATAGTGGCTATCCACATAATTCATTCATCTGAGGCGTTCTGAAAACGCGATATTTGAATTATTGACCCATTTAAAACCAATACGACGATTGCCCATGTTTATTAATTAGAGGCAGGGTTTGCGATAAAAATGGTTGTTGTGCTATCCTCATGAGAAAGTAGATCTGACCATCACTAATGTTAAAATAAGTGGAAAGTTGTAGAAAAAGCGCTCAGGAACAAGTTATTGCTTTGTCCGTCCGCCTTCAATTATCGAGATTTCTAAAAATGGATGTTTTATCAACATTTATTTTGCTTCTAAAATAATTTCTGAGCACCTCTGTAGACTATTGACTATTTTAAGAGCAAAATAAAAGGCGGATAAACATGTATCAATGAAAATCTCGTTAATTGGGGGCCCGCCGACACCGGTATAATTAGCCGTCACACCTTGTTGTTGATCGTTTTTACCGCAAATTTTTTTCCACTTATATTTACTTTTGTAATGACCAAGTTTACACTCTCATGAAGAAAGCTCAAAAATCGTTTTTATCGCGAACCCTGCCTTCAACTACAGCATCAATATACTAGATCTAATGAGGAATGTGGAGAGTTTCTCCACTATGATCTTCATAATGTCTCTCAATGAATCTAAAACATGGGCTGAGTCCTTCAGAAATTTTCTAACAAATAAATAGGTTCAAAAATACATATATCCTATACTCGATTTAATTGTATTACGTGTGAACATTTGTACAAATATTCGAGCAATTATTCGATTTCGAATTTGAAATGGTTTTTTCAAGTAATATACTTGTACAAATGAACAACTTTTTTCTGAAGGGCAATGTAAGCTGAATTGAGACAAATATTCGAACAAACGGAATTTTAGTCTGACTGAAAGCAAAGATATTTTGGAATTCCCGAAGGAATGGAACACTCGAGAGGCAAAAACTACATATGAAACCTCCGCTAAGTCGAGAAGCAAAGCAGTTAAAAGTCACGACGGAATCGAATATACAAAAAAGGATATTTCAGGATTTCAAATTAACCTAGTGTTTGAAAAAATACGCATATTAAAATCCCAAGAGTCAGTAAAATATAAGAATACCTCAAAAATTTCTAGAACACTATTTGAGTATTAATTCCATTCAATACCAGGACTGATTTGCGCGTTATTGGACAAAAACAGGTGTGCTTTACGAGAGACAAAAAAATAAAAGCAGGTTCTTCAATTGCGCAACCGGCTGAATAATTCGCCAAGCATCCGGAGAATCGGACGATCAATAATCACCAGCGATGGGATGTGTTGCCTTGTCAACCTGCTGTGAACCTGCTATCGACAGTTCGATAGCAGGTCGATAACAGGTCCATGTTTTTTTCCCGAAAAAACCTGCTATCGCCGGTTGCTCGAGAAAGAGGTGGGTCAACCTGCTGTCGACATTTGAGTTTGCCTGAGTGGAGAGTGAGCGGCGTCGCTTGAATCGTGCGACCCAATTCGGCATTGAATTTCGGATTCATAAGGAGCCACTTACCGGCGGCTGTGTCGCCGGTCCCAGAGGACCTTGGATTGAACACATGTAAAATTTCGACACTATGCGAAAAAAATGTCCAGCATACGTAAACTTCATCTGAAAACGGTTTAAAATCACTAAATACTCTTTAACTGTATACAAAAACTCGTAATTTCAATTAGTATGCACTATGCTAACACACGCATCATTGTTATATATTGCATTCAAGTGTCCTCGAGTGAAAATGCAGTACCACGCTCGAAATCAACTCCACTGTGTTCTAATAGGTGCGCTTGTCAAACGCGCTCCGATGGGAATGGCTTGTTGGCCGGCTGCCAGGCGAGAGACGCCGCACACGTTGCGAAATCTGCGGGGATGAGTCACCGGGGTGAGACGGGGGCGAGATGCCCGTTTCCGGTCTCAGGATAAAACACACGTTTGGTTGCCACAAGACAGTTATCCTTGTGGTAACTTTTCTGACACCTCTTACCAGAAACTATCTAGATTACAAGGATCGATAGGCTACGACCAGTGAACATGCGTCGCTCGGCATTTCCTCACCGTTGTCGCGCACTCTCCCCGCCGCATTCCTCTCGCCCAGCCAGCGCGCTAGAGCGCAGAGAAACGAGGCACACTCTTAGGTGGGGTTGCGGCCCCCGAACAGGGCTGGGCACGCGTCCCGGGTAACCTTAGGGGGGTGCATATTAGACGTTGCAGAGAGGGCAAAGGGGGGTGCCTAAACCGAACACCAAAAAAAAGAACGAAGTGCATGTTCTGTCGAATTTCAGGAAAAAAAATAGTACGCACTATTCTTCTAAATTGTCATATCTTCTTCTCCGCTTTTTGAGTCGAACACGAAAAGAATTCAAATTATTGATAGAGATGCAGGTTGTGTTCGCAATAATTCATAGTTGCTGTCAAAGTTTGTTTCGATGAAGGATTTAACACTACTCTGTTATCTTGTAGCAAGTAAGGATTGATGTGGTGTCATGTTTCTTTGATGCAACGTTCATTGATTACGCGGGTGCCTACCGATTCGAGGCAAAGATACTAAGACAGCGCCCAGGAAAATTATCACTCAAGTTCAAAAAAAGATTAGCGAACTGATGTATAGCCTAGGTCGCTCATTTTGAGCCGGTCGAAGCAAGGCTTATCGGGCTTATCATGTCAAAATCTTCTTATCACTGTTATACTTTGCCATGACCGACCGCTCCGCTGCTTACTCCGCCCGGACTCATCCTAGCAGGCTAGGCTTTATTTCGACAGTTTAACAGTACAGATAGCACAGTCAGCATCACAACTAGTCAATAGATTTTTATTTATGAGAATGTGACTTATGAAGAGAGCCAACTGTAAAAATTGAAGACTGCAAGTTACTATGAAAGAAGCGAATGACCGTTTCCTCCTCATTGAGAAGTACCCTGAGCATAAGAACCCGAGTTTTATCCACCTTGAATGCCGCAATCTCTCATAGACTAGGTTAGCCGTGCGGTCTGGTGTTTGTCCGCAGCTACACAACGCGCACTGGAGTGGACGCGCACGCAATATTAATTAAAAAATGTATTTTATTACAGAACGAGGCAGAGAAAATGATTGAAGCTGGAGTAAATTGAGACAGGCAGAAATAGGATTCTTTCAATGTTTACAGTATAGAAATTTAATGTAAACAAACTATGTTGGAGCGGAGTGAATTTTTTGGACGTGATAAGGTTCATTCAAATGAACCTAGTTGATTAGAAACACCCATAAACATGAGAACTAAGAGCATTGCGAGAACGATGAGAATCTGGCAAACATTTTAATAGCAATAGGTTTGATATTCAATGTGATTTAAGGACCTTAAAACTCGTCCCGGTTTTGTCCCGGTTTTCGGGGTAAAACCGGGACGAGATTTAAGGTCCTTAAATCCTATTAGAAACCGGTCCCATCGATGCTAAAATGTTTGTCAGATTCTCCTCTTTCTCACAATGTCCTTTGCTCTCAGTTTAATGCTAGTTTTGATCAACTAGGTTCGTTTGAATGAACCTTATCACGGCTAAATATTTACACCCGCTCTAACTTTGTTTATTTACATTTAATTTCTAAAGTGGGTACATCCAGAATAGACTACCTTTACCATCTTTCATTTCCTTCAGTTTCAATCCTTTTCTCCTCTCCGTTCTGTTATAAAATACATTTTTATTAATATTGTGTGCGCGTCCATTCCCGTGTGCGCTGTGTAGCTGCGTACAAACACCGTATCGCACGGCAAGCCGATTTTAAGGGATTGCGGCATTCTAGGAGGGTAAAATTTGGGTTTACTCTCTACGAATCACATGAATCCTAACATTGTTCCACAACACAAAATAGTTCTGATTTCCACATCAGAACAATCAAACACAGATTAACTAATCCTTCATAGGTTTATGAAAACATTCGACAGGAAACATTAGTTATCGCAATAGTGGTAGTTCTGTTGTTGGTGATTGTTCAATTGTTTTGTATTGAAAAATGCTTTATCTTTTGTAATAAGTTCAGAAATTACAATACCCTTTTTGTTGCCATTTTCGGAATTTTTTCTATTCAGTGCTTTTTTTATATTCTTGTTTATCAAAATCAGGAAGTCAAGATCATGGCTGTTGAACTATTCCGAAAAACAGCCGATTTCGATTTCCCATAAGGGGGTGCCTAAAAATTACCGAGCTAAGGGGGGTGCATATTCAGAATCGCCATGCCGGGACGTGTGCCCAGCCCTGCCCCCGAACTGACATAACGGAGGTATCCAAGGTTACGGGGTACGTCACAAGTGAACACAGCTGTTCCTTCAGTCTCTGCCCGCAGCGAGACGAGCAGGGTATTACGCTGTCCGGCCATCAATAAGATGGCTCTACATCAGGGGTGTGCGTAACTGAAATTTCAAATTTCGTAAATCGTAAAACGTAATTACGACAAAACCACCGTAAATCGTAAACCGTAAATCGTAAATCGTAAACAGCAATCAATAACAATAACCACTAAAAATATGATTAATGTGGTGAAACAAAGAGAAACTACGTACTGTCCACTGTTTCACGTACTAAGTACATATTAAGTTGCGTACAGTATTTGACCGCTAACCATGTTTAAGGTGTATGGTACACTTTGTCGCTGTCATAAGCGACAGGCATGCAATCTAGCACAAATCGCGCGGCACCTGCATCGGAGTAGCGGCATGGGTTGCCGTAGGAATAATTAAGGCGCGTCAGCCGCAGCGACGTGTCGCGGAGTGCTGAAATGCTTCAAATGTGTCGAAGCCTGTCGCTGTGCAGCGCACTGTGAATGCGACAGGTTTAAAGAGCGGGAGATCCACGACAGCCGGTTGCTGTCGCTGTGCAGAGCGACGCGACCGTGTCTCGTAATAGTATACCATACCCTTAAAGGCAGCAGACACGCTCAAAAATTATATCAATTTTATGGATTAAACTGAAGTTCTGAAGCTGTTAGTATTCAGAAATAACGGAAAAGACGAAAACAAATCGACGGAATCTAAGATATAACGGTACGTTCTATATTGGCCCAGAAATGGACGAGTTGTACGGCACTGGCTGAAATAGCGGAGCTAGCAACAGATTTGTTGGGATAACGACGCTAATGTACTCGTACGGCCCTTTCTGGAAAGCTTACGCCGTTAGAAGCCTAAAAAGTAATCTAAAGTGGCCGCAATCGAGCATTGAATACCTGTATGGAGGAGCGGAGGCCGTATCGATGGGCGGAGCAAGGATGATTTCGTGACTGACTACGGCTCAAATACGGTCATTTGGACTCGTTTTTAACGCTTGCAAATTCGTGAGGGCTCTTCTAGGGCCTGAACGACCCCACTAATGTAGTTACCTCAACAACATTTTCGAGAGTGTCTGCTGCCTTTAATGGGACCGTCTTACCCGTATTTCTCTGCTTTGCTTTACCACTCATTCCACAACTCCTTCCCAGATCTTGAGAAATCCTCATGTCCGATTCAGCTGTCCGCGTATCTGCTGGGCAACAGAGACACAATTACACTCGTAAAGCCTCTTCTGAAACGCTAAAGCCGTTGTGAGCGTTAAGCCAAAATCACCGTATCTAAGCGATTCTCAACAGCCGAGCTTGAGAACTCCTACCATTTGCTAGCGGAACCGCAACACCGATTATACATACAGTCGGTAGGGATCGCACTCATATGCTGTACATTATGTACTTCGAGTTCCCTATTGAAGGTGGGCTCAAACTCGGTGCACGTACGTTAAAAAAATAGGGCACCGAGCTTGCACCAACCTTCAATAGAGATCGCAAAGTATCAGTCCGATCCGTGCCAACTCTATAATATCTAGAGCACAGTATCGGTCGCCCAGCACAGGCTATTTTTTCGTATATCCACTAAATCACTTGCAGAATCGTAGCTTTATGGTGACGATACGGTAGATTCTCAGAAGAAACGTAAGCAAAAAAAACGCTTTCTAATTTTGCCGCTTTGTGTAGTTTAGTCCCCACAGTTTAGTAAAGAATGTAGCCAACGCGCCCCACCGAACGCTCGCATTAGTGATTGATAACGGTTTTAGAAAAAGGGCGAAGATGGGCGTTTAAACTAGCACTCGCCCCTTGTCTGAGTGTCCGTTTGCTGCGGATGAAGAGAAATCAACTAGAGGAAACGGTTTTTAGCTTCAAACTTTTGGGATGAAAAACGAATCCTCGCGATGATATTCGTGAACTCTGAGTAGTCGTGATCTAATCAAAAAGCGGGCCAGGAGTACTATTACTAATTGAAGCAATTTTTTGATTGATTGGACTGCTTCGCTCGATGTTTTGAGGCTAATTTAGATATGGGAATCAGGAAAGGTTACCTTCATGATAAACTTGAAAACGAAGTTCCATGTGAAAAGTGATTTTAGATTGCGTTGCATCGTAGGCGGCAGCTAGTGAGACGTGCGCGGCGAGCAACGCGGATCTGTTAGCCAGCGCCTCCAACTCCGACCGTGTGTCCCGCCTTATAATGATAGAATCACGTCAAATAATGATAAAGGGATCAAGCTGTAGTAACCCGCCTGGGTTGGCCCCATCTCCTGACCAAAAACATTAGTATACGCAAAGTGGGATTAGAGCAGGTCAATTGGAGATGTGTTGTGATTTACTTCCATTGCATGTATTTTTATTTACGAAAATTTACGATTTACGGTCCAAAATGTCGTAAATCGTAAACCGTAATTACGAGACCAAAAAACACCGTAAATCGTAAAATCGTAAATCGTAAACCGTAATTACGCACACCCCTGCTCGACATGCACGGTTTGAATTTGCTTACATTGTGCGCGCTCTCACTTAGAGATCTGGATGGCAGCATTCGTCAACGATTTCGGGTTTCATCCTGCGTTTGGCTTCATTGTAGGAAGTCGAAAACGAGTGTAAAGGTTCCTAGTCGCGCAAACAACGAAGCAGAAGTGTGAAAATATGCGATTTCGCGGACAAGTCGTTAAACAGAAACAAGTCGTTAATCTTTGTTAAAGGCAGTGTCCACGATAAAAACCATGTCTGTTTTTTTTGGTGGAGATGGGCAGCTGCGGGGCCTAGCACAACCCTAACGTTGAAAAAACTAAGAAAAATGAGCTGGGAACGGTCCCCTACGGCCCCAAAGTTGGACACCCGTCAGCTCGTCACCCCCAGATGCACTTTCCACGCCCACTTACGTGAATAAATGAATGCTCGAGATTGTGAGATGAGCGATGGTTTCCGATTACTAGCCCCGTTCTTCCCTTCATTCTCAACTTCTCTCTTTACACAGGTCAGCTCGCATACATCGGCTGCAAAATACGGAAGTTACAAGACTCAGACAACTCGTCCACCTTGCTTCCGTAGCTCATTTTTTGAGGGACCATAACTCCGTTCCTAGGAGGTCTTGTACGATTCCAAAACATCATTGGAATCAGCATGGGACCGTCTTTGAGATAGGCGGAAAATCAGAAAAACGATTCCTATCGTGAACACTGCCTTTAAGTTTTACGGAGAAGCTTGTAAAATCCGATCCCTGTCTTTACTTATCGCTGGTTAGTTTATTATTGACCGCCAAATCGTATTTTTAGTTATTTAATATCATTTCCTAGCATCTTTATTTCAGGCTATTTTACGCTAGTTCAGGCTATTTTACTCCAAATCATTCTTTTAAGATATTTTAGAAACTTTTTTTGTCATTACCAAATCGTTACTTTTGCCAGGAAGCTAAATTTTCAGAAATTTTGCCTTTGAATCTGATTCGACTTCTCGTTTCTACTTTATTCCAGCTTGTCTGCTTCTTTCCATGCCGTTGAAAACCCGCTTTACCTTCAAGCTTTTGGTGATAAACTTTACTACGTGAAGAAAAATGTCAAATGCATCCCACTGTTTAACAAAATCAGTTCCTATAACCATAATCTCATTGATTGCAATGGTTGGATAACTCCGTTATGTCAGTTCGGGGGCTGCAACCCCACCTAAGAGTGTGCCTCGTTTCTCTGCGCTCTAGCGCACTGGCTGGGCGAGACGCATGCGGCGAGGAGAGTGCGCGACAACGGTGAGGAAATGCCGAGGGACGCATGTTCACTTGTGATTTCTCCTGAGACCGGAAACGGGCATCTCGCCCCCGTCTCACCACGGTGACTCATTCCCGCAAGGTTTCGCAACGTGTATGGCTTCTCTGGTAGCCGGCCAACCAGCCATTCCCAGAGCGCGTTTGACAAGCTCACCTATTGGAACACAGTGGAGTTGATTTCGAGCGTGGTACTGCATTTTCACTCGAGGACACTGGAATGCAATATATAACAATGATGCGTGTGTTAGCATAGTGCATACTAATTGAAATTACGAGTTTTTGTATACAGTTAAAGAGTATTTAGTGATTCTAAACCGTTCTCAGATGAAGTTTACGTATGCTGGACATTTTTTCGCATAGAGTCGAAATTTTACATGTGTTCAAGTCAAATGATTTTCTTCAAGGGATACTGAAGTGGTCAAACTAATCATCTGAAAAACTCTTTAGGCCCAGTTTGAAATGTTATTGACATTATCCGAAGAGCTTGTCCAGAAACCTCCTCTTTCAACGGTGACGAAGAGGTGAGAAAAGCTAATCGATTTCGTGATGAATAGTGAGTGGAACAGGCCGATCTAAAGGGCGAAGGGACGGAGCACGTTTGAGTCCTAAAGCGATTGCCGGATTACGGTAGCCGAAATATGCCGAAGTTCTGCCATTAATAGCTTTAACGCCGCTCACACTGCCCGTGCCTCGCTATGACGAATCGATAAGAGAGGCGACATGCTGGCTTAGGCCTCTTTTAGAGTTCGATCGCCGCGCAACGCGACGGGATGATAACCATGAGCATCGATCAAGATCACGTCGATTCGTATACAAACATGCCATCGCGGCGATCAGCGATGGAGGGTGTGTAATAGGCCTCACTCTCGGTCTGTTCCTCTTCTTCTCTGCGCCCTGCATCTCTATCCCTGTCTCTACCGCGAGACGAGAAGGGCCGCCAAGTCGTAATGAGGATGATAATTGAAACTCCACGAGTGAGGGGCTTTATTAAGCGTCCGTTCAGTGCGGTTTGGGAGCGAAGAACAGCGAAGGCGCTTTTTCTCTCGACGTAACACTGTCTCAGTGCCTTGGCTGACCATTTCGGGTCTCCAAAATCTTAAAATCGGAGTTTGATATGGGGCTGATTATGATCTTGATAATGGGGTTATTACATTAGGATTTTCGATAATGGGCTTGTTACAGTCGAATTTCGATTCTTCATTTGCGAGGAACCCTGAAATCGAAGCAAGTTTTCAAAAATATGCATTTTAAAAAGCACTTTTGCAGAATAAAAGAATTCCCGCAGAACGTGCCAACATTATGGGCTGAAAATGGGCCGTAGCCACGAAGAAACTCGTCGAGATCGGATAGTCAGAACAAATTCAGATTGGCATCACGCTCAAGATTGACCTAAACGTGTGCTCAGAAACAAAAGATCAGTTGAAAACAGTGCCCAGAGAAACTTGAAATTTTGATCTCGATACCACCTGCTGGACCGCACCGCTCAGCAGTGCCGGGCTTCAAAGTCGAAAAAATCAAGTTTTGAATGAGGCCCGTTTTAGTCAAGACATGGATAAGGCGTTGCCCTGAAATGATTTAGGGTGGTTTTCATCCAAAATCACCGGGGTGCCGCTAGGCGGGAGTAGCCTCCAGACGTGTTATTTTTGTTTTAAAGAAGTCTAGACTCAGCGCAAGTGTGATCGCAGGCATTTTGAGCCCGAGGGAAGGACGATGACTGTGTCTGCCGGGGCGTCGAACCGGCGAGAAAACGCTGTTTTACCACATCCCAAAGGTGTAAAAAATCAAGTTTTTCGGATTGGGCTGTCGTAGCGCTTATTCGAAATAGGATCAGAAAGTAAAGTTGAAAGCCGAGTCTCAGGTCGATTGCTCCCGCTCAAGCTGAGAACGGGACGTCGGTGATCTGGGGTCGTTTTTCGAAAACAAAATCATCGGGGTGACGTTCGGCGAGAAATGCCTTCAGACATGTTGTTTCTGCTCTGAAAGGGTCTACACTGAGTGCAGTTGCAACCACGGGCATTTCGAGCCCGAGCGAAGAACGATGATTGTGTCTGCAGGGGTGAGGAAACGGATGTTTACATTGATTTTCACTTTCGCCACGTCAATAAATTGGTCCAACATACTTGTATATAACTCGTACTTGATCTGTACGGTTGATATGAAGTCAAATAGTTACACTAATTAAACATCTAGCTTCAGTTTTCGTACACTCGATTGACTCTGTTAACCCTATATGCCTTTTTTCCAGGGTAAGACATGTGTAAGCTCAAAATGAAGAGCTCTTGATGCTGATTCTGAATATGTCCCTAGCAACCGAAACGGACCACTTTGAACAAAGTTATGACAAAGCGGCGCTTTTCGGCGGAAAAAAGCGCCGAAAACGCCGTTTTTCCCGAAGTCGCGGGCGGTATTGTACATAGATATTTCAGTATTTCATTACGATAGGTCTGTCGAATTTTTTTCCACATTCCATTTTACTTCTTACATTGATAGCCAGCCACCTGTGGTCGCGTCATTGATTCTAGTCGAGGAACGAACGGTGCGTGTGTAGGCCGCGTCTGCAGCCAACAGTTTGCGACTTCGCAGTGCACGGTTTTTGGTTTCCAGTGCTTCGATGGCTGCCGCGGCCAACGCACTCGGGCTCAATTTTCTCGGTCAGAATCTTTGACGTAGCTATACAAAAGCGGCTTGTTGACCGCATTCACGGAATGGAAGACGTCTAGGAGCAGTTCGGTTAATGGAATGCATCGCGCGCAACGCTCCAGCAAGGGCGCGGACGCAGCGGATCTTCGTCGGGCGCTTCGGGTGTACCAGCCAAACTCCTCCTAGGCGCCTTCCCTCCTGTGCACTCGATTACAGGCCCACAAATGTTACTGAAGTGGGCGTGGCAGCGATAAGGCAGAACAAGTTCGGTCTAGAAAGTTACATTGTGGGAGAATAAGACTTCCGAGAAATCAACTCGGCTAGATCTCGCGTTTCCTTTTACGACCATTCACCACTTTATAGGAAGCTCATTATCTGACAGAATGGACGGGAAAAACGATATTCGGCAGTTATTCCTGCTGTTCGATTATTGTCTTGTTGAACATGCTGATCGCCATGATGAGCAACTCCTACCAGTACATCTCCGTGAGTTTCCTTATCTTCCAAACATTAGGTTCGGGCTGTCTCTGGCCTTTAGCATTCGAATTATTTGTGTTTCACTATCACATTTGTGCCTTCAAAGTATATTGAAGTGGTGCTCACTTGTTGTTTACTTCAACTTTTTTCTACAGCTTTCTGTTCTTTGCCGCCTCCCCTCGCTTCCATTCTGCCCCCTTTTCTCTACATGCGCTCATCCTTCCGTTTGCCTCACTCTGCATCATCATTCATTTTCTCATGCAACCAGACATGTGCCTCGCGGCCTGTTCCTAACTCTCTCTCTCTCCCTCTCTCTCTCTCCCTCCCTCTCTCTCTACCTCTACCTCTACGTCTACCTCTATCTCTCTCTCTCCATCTCTCTCTCTCCATTTTTCCTTTCCCTTCCTCCCCTCTACCTAGCGCTATCTGCTCTCCCAATATTCTAACATTCCTCTAACATTCTCCCTTGTTTTTTTCTGTTCAGTCCTGCTTCCCGCTTTCTTTATTTCGTCCATATTTTGCGTTTTCTCTGTATTTCTACCCAAAACTCTCTCTGTCTGTACCTGTCTCTCCGTCTCTATCTGCCTCTCCGTTTCTCGCTGACTCTCTTCCTCCAACACTCTTTCTCACTCTCTGTTTCTTTCTTTCTCTTTCGATCACTTGACAGTTTTATGTCATCACATCATTCATAACTGTCATTCTTTGCCCATCTCTTTCGCCCACCGCTCTTCTTCCGTTTCCGTATTCCCACTTCCACCACATCTTCCTCCTTTTCCTTGAACTTTGCTTCCTTCGTTTTTTTCATCGCCATCGCTCACAAACCTCTCCTTTTCTGGTTCTTGATTTCCTGGGAATCCTTCTTCATCTCAATTACTTTTCCTCCTGTCATGTTTACACCCTCCCTTTCTGTCGTATCATCTGAGATATTTTATTGTTTCTGTAATTGCTTCTGTTTTCTATGGAGCTATCATCATGTTTCTAAATATGTTTTGAAAATGTCACCGAATGGTAAAAACTCTTAAATGGCATCATAGAGTGCACCGTTTAGAATCAAGCCGACATTGAATGGAAATTCGCTCGCAGCAAGCTCTTTATCGAGTATTTCGACGACACCGCCACCCTTCCACCTCCATTCAACATCATTCCAAGTCCAAAGAGCTTCTACTACGGTTGGATGTTCTCAGAAGAATCTCATGCTAAGGAAAAGCCATAACATTTCAGGACTGAAATGGATTTGCGACAAGTACTGCGGTTGTTCCAAAGCTATCCAAGCCGGCAAACAGCGTAGTATGAGGGTACGAGAGCATAATTTATGTCTCCAAATATGTACACTCGATGCAGAATTTTTGGTCGGCTCGGTGTATTCTCCCGCAATTCGCGTCTCCATGATTCTACGCCAGCAGCAAGCATTCTCTTTGCCTTCTCGCAGTCTGCGTCTCTACGCGTTTCTGTCATCCATCGAATACGCCGAACCGACGGAGAATTCTGAGCCAACTGTTTATACCCCGACAGACCAACTCCGATTGATAATTTTCGGCAAAACCGTGTGTCCGTGCGCAGCGGTCTTGTCCGAACGCCAGCACATTTAGTCTGATCGTAGAATCTTATCTAGTGAATGAAAGGGTCTGCGGCGGTAGTTCGTCGCTCGCGATCGGAATCCCGCTGACGGATGGTGTCGCATACACCACATGGACCACCGCGATGATAGCGTCTCGTCCATTCGCCAGACTCAATTTGGCAAGAGGCCTACTTGAAAAAATACTTCTTGGGATAACTTGTCACATTTCAGAATCAGAAAATTCTCCGCGTCGTCAATGATCTAGAGAGCAATTATCGTGTGAGTGTTGTGTATCAGAATAATTCTGAAATTTCAGCGAAATCTCACCGTCATATGCAAAATTGAACACAATTTCGTGGTAAATCGTGTGTTACCGTACCATTATTGTGCATCCACCAAGAATGTGATGAGATGATGAAGTTGCATGAAAATTTCGCGAACTCTGGATTTATGAGTTGGATCCTTAGGATCTTGAGAGAAAACCGCAATAAATTTGTGATTAGTGCTGCAGCGTATAAATGTGGTTCTGGCTGATCAAGTGATGTATTATTAGTACAATAACATCGAGCGGATTGGACACCCACTTCGTGACTCTTGGCGCTTTCTCGCGTTTTCAGCGCCCCTTGTTAATGATTCGTTTCAATTATTTTTTGAAATCTGAAAACAGATTCAGTATACTGGTGGAGAGACCACACCGGTGAAATTTTATAGTCAGAAACGTATGGTTATGAAGTTGGAGTGGCCAAAAATGAGGATCCGCCACCGGTTCTCACCAGTCACCTAGCACGAGGGGCAGACGCGCCATTTAAAGAGCAAACTATCCAGTGTTGGAATCTGTTTTTCCCTGAAAATCCTAACATCCAAACATGCACAGTGAAAGCTTCTTATTTTAGGTAACACATGGTATAAGGTGAACAAAAAAAATCCTAATTATCTAATAAGCCTAAAGCGCAAATCCGCTTTCGAAGTTAAGAAAAAAAACTGACGTATTGCAGCACACACCGAAATCGAGGGGATGGAGCGGTAAAGGAATGGTCTAGATGGGTTTTCCTAAGAAGCAGTGGCACGATAGTCTTGGATTTTGAGATTAATCGCTAAATCGATTGTTTGGCCCCCGAATAGAACTGAAATGACGAAGAAATCGAGAAAAACGCACCAGAAGAGCACGAAATCCTTCACTCTCATTCCACCTCTACTCTCACGGAAACTGTTCGTTGTGACAATAAAATCCTTTGTGGACCCGTCCTCTGCAACTCTCTACTCTCTTTTGCTCCGTTCTTTCCTTTGAATCCTAACTAATACTGTTTTGCCTTAAAGGCAGTATACACGCTCGTAAACGTGTTTGAGATAACAACGGAAATAGAATGTTATGGCACAGGACACAACGCCTACGCATTTTGAAGTGTCAAAAACGACCCACAATGACGCTACACGAGTACGAAGTTGGTCCCGCCCCTGTACTGCCCGCCTCCTGTATTTCCCGTCTCCTCCAAAACAATGACCCGGGGCAGGGATGAGCGGAAATTTTTATCTGAATTGAGGAAATCGGAACGACCTTCGAAATCTCGGAAATCTGAACGCCAAAACCATCGGAAATCGGAAATGGGTTGAGCGAATTTCTTAACCCTCACTTCTTAACTGTGCCCACAAAAAAAACTTGGGCTTGTCCTTCTTTATTGAACAAATTTTATGCAAATACTCTTTTGACGCAGCTGGAGCCATACGATCTGCCATATCTTCACAATAATGCGTTGGTGACCCAAAAAAACTCTACCTACGTTCTCAGGCGGGCCCAACCTATGATTCAAACCCAAAAGACGGTGAGTGTATTTCAGGGCGTACGATGCCTTTAAAGACAGCAGACACGCTCCCAAAAGTTGTCGAGATAACTACATTAAAGGAGTCGTACGGGCCCTAGAAGGGCCCTCACGAAATTGGAAGAGTTGAAAACGAGTTAAAATGACCGTAGTTGAGCCGTATTGAGTCACCAAATCATCCTTTCTGCGCCCATCGATACGGGCTCCGCCCTTCAATTCAGATGTTCCATGCTCGATTATGGTCGTTTTGGATTACTTGTCAGGCTTCTAAGGGCGTAAGCGTTCCAGAAAGGGCTGTACGAGTACACAGGCGTCCTTATCTCAACAAATTTGTCGCTAGCTCCGCTATTTCAACTAATGCGGTACAACTCGTCCACTTTTGGATCAATATAGAACGAACCGTTATATCTTCGCTTCAGTCGAATTTTTTTCGGTTTTTTTCGTTATTTCTGAACAATAACAGCTTCAGACCTTCGATTCATTCCATAAAATTGCTATCATTTTTGAGCGTGTATGCCGCCTTTAACGCGAGGTCGGATACGATGACGCGTATTCCTTGCGCTTGCTTTTGCTGAAGAGTACTCGAGCCGTCGTGAAAAGCGTTCAGGGCGTTGACGAAGTGGCCCAGGACCCCAGTGGGAGTGTGCAGAATGTATTCAGGACCTCCGTGGGAGTGCGCAGGTGAGCGGGATCCCGAGGGAGCGTGCAGATTGCGTGCGGGATCTCTGGGATTGTGCAGGGGTCATGGAATGTGCGTTGCACAGTCCCATTTCTGGGAGTGTGCAAGGAGTCGGGGAATGTTTGCAAGACTTCACTAGGAGTGTGCAGGAGATCGAGAAATCCGTTCAGGACTTGATTGGGATTATGCAGGACGTCGGGGAATGTGCAGGACTTCACAGGAGGTGCGCAGGACGTTGAGGAAAGCGTGTAGGACTTTACTGAGAAGTCCTGCTCACACCCTGCACACTTCCAGTGGGGTCCGGCACACATCCTGCACACTCCCACTGGGGTCCTGCGCACATCCTGCACACTCCCACTGAGGTACGGCACAGATCCTCCACACTTCCACTGGGGTCCCACGCACATCTTGCACGATCTCATTGGAATCCTGCACGCTTTTTACGGCGTGCTGGATGTCCTCCTTTCAAATCGAAAGATTGGTAAGCTCGCACAAACCTGGCGGTTTACTCGCGTAAGGTTGGTGGCAAACTCGCGTTCGAAATTAGTGGTTAACCCACGTCGAAAACCCATTTACTATCAACCCTGGCTCTGCTGAAAGTGAAGACGAACCTCGAATTCGATTTCAGGGCCCAAAGTAACCCCCTAGGAATTTGGTAAGGCAAAGTGTAGAAAAGTCTGATTTCGTGGATATTTCCGATTTTTTCCGCATTTTGAGGCTTTTTTCGGAAATCGGAAGGTCAAAAACCAACGAAAATCGGAATTCCGCTCATCCCTGGTCCGGGGCCATTCCCACCGTCGCCGATGTATATGGGTGGTTCAATAAGTACAATAAGTAGATCTCATACATCGGCGACGATGGAAATGGCTCACGACCTCTGTTTTGGAGGAGACGGCAAATACAGGAGCGGGTCCAACTTCTTACCCTTGTAGCGACATTGTGAGTCGTTTTCGACGCTTCAAAATGCGTAGGCGTTGTGTTCTTTGTCATACCATTCTATTTCCGTAGTTATCTCAAACACGTTTACGAGCTTTAAAGGCACAGGACATCCAAAAAATTATTTTTCGGATTCTACGCTTTTCTTGAAGAGGGTTACACGCTGATCAATATAGTGTCTCTGAAATCGTCCAAGATCACCTATGAACAGAGTTATGGCTCCTCAAAGATGCCTATATTTTGACGGTGGAAAATTGGTAGAAGAGTAGTCTCAGGTCTGTATTTCTCTTCAATCGCAATCGTTGCGCGAGAGCGAGCCAAGAGATGGAGACAGTCCGACAATGAACAGAAGAACGTTGACTCGTTGAGAATTCATACATTCATATAGCAGTTATTGAGTTCGAAAATCTGGTAGGGGTCGAGCCTGCGGTGGTCGCTTATATCTCGCTTCTTTGCGAGAACTGAATTCTCATACTTGGCAGGTGTTGTACAGGAGGGGTCTACTACACAATCAAATAAAAATCACAAAATTCACATCTGAGGTACACCGTCAGACATGAATTTTGCGATTTTCATTTTATTGTGCAGTAGACCCCTCCTACATAACACGTGCCAAGTGCGAGATCTCAATTCCTCCAAATAAGCAAGATATAAGCGACCACCAAAGGCCCTACCTCCTTCGCTCACTACCACGGGCCACACCCTCAACCAGACTTTCGAACTCGATAGCTGCTCGACCGATGGATAAATTCCAACGAGTCCCCGTTCTTCTCCCCATTGCCGGTCTGTCTCCTTATCCTAGCTCGCACTTGCGTAACGATTTCGATGGAAGAGAAATACAGGCCTGAGACAACTCGTCCATTAATTTTTCACCCTCGGAATATAAGCATCTTTAAGGAGCCATAACTCTGCTCGCAGGGGGTCTTGGGCGATTTCAAAGACACCATTGTGATCAGCGTGTGATCCTCTCCTAGAAAACCATAAAATCTGAAAAATAATTTTCTGGGTGTTCTGTGCCTTTAAATACTCTTCCATTTTCGATTAGCACCGATGATAACCATCGTAAACATGTTCATCCAGAGAGTAATGCCACTGAAATAAGACGCTTTAGTGCGTTTCTCACCGTTTCTCCGTAAACTTGGTAACAAGTGGAGGCCAACGCATTATTTTGAGTGGAAAACTCGGGAACAAGAAATTTTTCGAAAGCTGAGGTTTCTGCGGGGCTCTTTCGCTATTATCGTGCACCTCAAGGGCTTGCCTACTCCAAAACATTGAAGACACGTTTTCCTTGGCGCGCAAGATGCCTTTAAAGTTCGGATCCGAAAAAAACAGTGAATTTGGAGAGTTTGTAAAAAGAAGGGCACTAAAACGCGATGAAGCGCCGTCACAAGCATTCTGACCAATACCTATGAGTGCTATGGTATATCGTCACATCTAATCCAAGACACTACTGAACAGTATGTGCATTTCAGTGCATCTAAGGGGCCGAATAGACTCCCGCCGCTGAAAGGCGCGGCAGCATGCAAGGGAGGAGTATCGATCATGCGGCGGCGCACGATCGATTTCCCTTCATTGCAAGCTGTCGCTACCTGGCGTAGGATTTGATCAGAAGGCGCGCGCTGACGCGTTTTCGCGTACTTAGCGTCCTTTTTAATAACTTCTTTCGAAGCCAATTTTTTCAGAAGTGAAATTTTATGTGGGATCCAGGTGGTGAGGGCTATCCAGGTCTGATAGGGTTCAGATTTTAACAAAAAAATCGGAATGTGATTTACAGATCGTTCATTATACACTTACCGCTGTGCGAGCCGCATACTGTATTCGTATTGTATACTGTGTGAACCATTTAAAACTTCACCCCATACTTTTTTGTTCTACCTCTTGAACCCTAGCTACAGGCCATAAAACGGCCAATGTCTCACCGTCGACTGCGTACCACGCGCTGCGCGACCGCACGCGCGTCGGAAGCAGACGGGTTTTGACCGCCGCGCGACGAGTTTTGGCCGCCGCGCGACGTTTCAGCCGCCGCGCGGCGGCCAAAACTCGTCTGCTTCCGACGCACGTGCGGTCGCGCAGCGCGTGGTACGCAGTCGACGGTGAGACATTGGCCGTTTTATGGCCTGTATCATTTCGAATACCGTTAGTCACTTCAACTCATCGGGATCCGAAATAGGATAGGGGCTCTCTACACACCGAGGGAGAAGTCTCACATTTTGCTGCTCTAATTCCACTTGGGACCATTTCGCTTGAACTGAGTAGCGTGTCGTGAACTGCAAAAACTCCTTCCTCGGTGTGTAGAGAGCCCCAATCCCATCCGAAACAGGGTTGGGTGAAAAAATTCAAAACCGAGAAAACCGAAATTTTTTCGATTCTCGAAGCTGAGAAATTCCAGAAGAAACCGGGAAAAAATCATTTGAAAATGTTTTCTCTCAGCTGAGGCCAAGTGCATACTTCAGCGGCAACAATGTATAGTGTTAATCATTCATATCGATCAAAAATTTATATGGCCTGTATGTATTGTCGCAATAGCGCGTTGTAAGTATGCACTAGACCTCCGGGAACAGAAATTAAACATCGATTGTACATGTTTCTAAACTCATGGTCGAGAGGTCGTCCATAACTTTATGTGGAGATCAATCTCACAAAATTCAGAACTTTACGATCAAACAGACTGGAAAGCAGAGAGGTTAACAATTTCCCACTGTGAACGAGTGGAATTTTCGCTATATCTGCTTTGAAATATCGTGTCAATGAGTCAAAAAGAGCAACTTGGTGTATATGTGTATAAAAATAACAGTCGCTTACCGCGTTGGCATCTTGTTAATCTCTGAAACATACATATAATCAAGTATCAAATAAAACAGATTTCAGGCAAAGATCAGAATGAATAGCCCTTGATTTATAAGATGCTACGCAAATTTTAGGTGTTCTGGCGCTGTACCTTGAAGACAGCGTTCGCGATAGATCTCGTTTTCAGAGTGAAACACTACGGTGGTAGATGCTGGAGGAGATAGGGTCGAAGAAAGCAGCGAAAACGGGACAGAAAACGCTAAGAACGGCGGCGAATTGAAGATTTCGTTAACCCAGTACGCCTGCCTAGTCCGCCCCGCCACCCTCCTGACGAGCTTTTCGATGGCATATTGAAAAGCAACTCTGCCACGTCCAGCCTGATCGACTTGAGTCCATTTCTGCCTTTAAAGGCAGTGTTCACGATGATTTTGGTCCCCGAGTTTTTCACATAAAACAATGCGTTGGCCTCCAAGTGTTACCAAAATTACAAAAAACGGCGAGAAACGCATCAAAACGTCGTTTTTCCGTAACATTATTCTATCACATGGACTAATTGTGCGGTTGGATGAACATGTTCATGGTGGTTGTCACCGGTGGTAAATTGAGTCAATCGAAAATAGAAGAATATTTTATGCAAAGCAGGATTAGTTAAGGCCCTAACGAGAGAACGGAGCAATAGAGTGTAGAGAATTGCGAAGGACGGGTCCACAAAATATTTCATTGTCACAACAAACAGTTCCTGTGAGACTTGAAAGGCTGGGTGAGATTAAAGGGTTTCGTGTATTTCTGGTGCGTTTCTCTCAATTTCTACGTCAATTTAGTTCTACCCGGGGACCACTTGATCAATTTAGGGAACAATCTCAAAACTGAATATTATTGTGAACACTGCCTTTAATGCGAATGGCGTAGTTTCTCCATGCTATCGGGCTAACATTTTTAGCGAAGCCATCGCCTGTATCGAGTCAGGCGAGTCATTCAGCCTACACTACATAAAACCCGTTCTGTACATTTTGCATAAAAATCAATAAAATCGATCGGTGCCTATTTGCCACCAGCGCGAATCAATATCAATGCGCAGCTCGGCCATGCCCAGGTGGAAAATTGGCGAGTTCAAAGCTGCTACAGACGTCTGTGGGCAATGTGGAATGGATCGCTAATCAAGTTCACATCACGATGAATACCGAACTCTAGGACGAAAAGAACGGAAAATTTTTGAATTCTTTCCTTTTTTCGATATTGAATTTTTTGTGAAAAAAAGGCCAAAAACGAAAATGCCCACCTCTGCTCAAGTACAAGGGGTTATCGAAGGAGTACGCGGAAACGCGTTTCCGCGTGCCTTCTGACCAAATCCTACTAGCGGTATTGTACACTCCCAATGCGCATTCTAAAAACTTGGCGACCATTACCGCCTAGATTCCCCAGTTTTGCTATTGATAGAATGGACACACCCTAAAAAGTTATCTTATGCTTCCACGAATTGAAATACTTAGAAACGCGTGCAAACCGTTTCGCAAATCGGATCTGTTTTTGGAAGAATGTCATGTCCAAACAATCCGCTCAGTGTTGTTGTCCCAGTGTGGACGGAATTATTCCATGTGAACCAGCAGGCACAGAAATTAAAGTTTCCGCACAGAATGTTAGGCCATTGCTAATACAGGCGTCACAGGCCTGCCGCTATCATCTGCAACAAGTTGAATGCTGTGTTTTGACTTTAGAAGACAAGTCGATAGCAGAAGAAAGCGACAGCGTGCGACACAAGTATAGCAATGGCATTAAGGGTGACTGATTGAGAAATACTTCTTTCCAGTTCGTCACGCGAAACCTCGTCAAACGCTATATCGCTCAGATGCAACGAGTGAAACAGCAGAACGAAGGAGTCAGTGAAGACGACGTGAATGAGATCAAACAGGTACCGCTTTCACCAACCATCCTATGAGAATTGGAGTGTTGTAGCCCGTACCTCGTTTCCATTTACTCCCTCCTTTCATCTCCGTTTCCATCTCGACACTTTAAATACGCTAGGATATCAGTGCCTTCCGATATGAACTGCTTGGGATTTTGCGATCAGCAGGCTTCAACACCGGTCATACGGATATCAATCAAAAGACATACTGTAAGTTTCCATTTATTTCCCTTCGAGTCATATGTACTAGATCATCGCTTCTGTTTTTCTAGTTTTTATTCTAAAGCAGGTTTTCGCCGCTGTAGATGTGTTCTTTCAGTCAAGTGTGCCCTCCCTGTGGTAGATGATCGACAAGGGGACCACCTTTTCAGGCTATAGAGCCGTTTTCATAGGACTGTAATATTGTGAATCAAGGTCCGAACTTTCGCGAGCTACTTTGATATGGCTCAAACATGGGATTGAGAAAAAAGGCAATGTGATTCACTGAGCGAAGGATGCCGCCAACCTTAGCAATTGGTGCCTCGAACCTTGCACAGGACAGAGATCACGTCGCTTAAGGAGTTTTCAATTTGCGGAAATGATGAATTCGCCTCGCTTGAATGCGTTCCGCGGATTGATCCAAGTGCTGTAGCCTAGTACTCAGAGGCTTCGAATTCCCCAATTTTGTCAACATTTCTGCCATGATAGAAGTCGGCACCTATCGCACTGCTGCTTTGCGTTTCCTACTCGAGTTGGCGCAAACTCGGTGCACGTATGCTGTAACATATGGCACCAAGCTTGCGCTAACCTTCAATAGGAAACGCAAAGCATCAGTACGATCCGTGTCGATGGTAAATACGAGGTTGTTATAATTTTTGAGACTACACACCAAACTTCTTTGTGAAACTCGAAGGGAACTGGATTTCTCGAATAGCTGCAGGAACTGTCATAGACGAAGGAATGCGCTTTCGAATTCTTCTTCATTACACCTGACTTAATGGACACACCTAGAATTATAAAAAATTGACTTTGAAGAACAAGAAATTATAATCGTTCACATGAAGTCCTGTTCATACTTCCCGTTGCCGATACAAATCGAGGCGAGACTGTCACGCGCGACCAAACCGGGCAGCTGCTACGAGATCACTGATCAATCGTTGGCATCTCATTAGGGGCCTGCAGAGTTCAAGTCGCAGCTCCGCTCGCAGCGACGAACGACAATATCGATCACATTTGGCCACGAGGACGACCGACGCAGCGTGAAGGGCAACGAGGGGGCAGCGCGGATTGCGATGACGTTGCCACGGCCCTGCGACCACTGCCAGCTAGCGGCAACCGACGCCACGACGATAATGTTCGAAAACAATTAATTTGTTGCCGCGTCAAGGCTGACGCTCGGCGATCACTCTCCGGTCGCTGCAACTCTGAAGACCCCTATGGCCGACGCCGTCGCACCTGCCATTTAGCGTCATTTTGAAGCGGAATATCTTTGCCAGTCTTTGCACAGCGGTGGCTGCATCGTTGTGAGCATTCGCATCGGCGCGATTCGATAGCGGTGACGGGAAGTATGAATGAGTTCCAATACTCAGGACCGTTTTCCCAATAATCTCCGTTCTTGCTCCTGTGTTAGTGAAGTAGATCATAGAAACGTAGTCGACAAAACTATTCCTCTTAAGTTTCTGCTAATGCTTGCAGATGGTCACGAAGCTTGTTCAGGTCTGTTTGGCAGCTCTTTTCAACTCGTCTTTAAGCATAGTATTTTTCATTAGCATAGTCAGCATCTTACACAGCTTAGACTAACACTATCACGTTTCTTGAATTAATCACGGTATGCGAGTGTAGAGGTAATACAAAAGGACTGCGAAACAAACGCACTCAGCTTTGGCAGCGTGCGCATGCCACCTTTGCTAGAATAGAACCTTGCTCTGGTTAGCGGTTGTCCCATAGCAGAAGGACGTGCGCGAACACTGCGCACGCGGTGAGAGTTGACCCGCGAATCTTAGGGCTATTCATACTCGTCATCGCCATCACGGCACGCAGGTGTGTCCTGTGTCATACCCACTCCGCCAAGACGGCAACGTCAGTACAGACTTTTCCATCACGTATACATAGATTTCATTCCGGTTCATCATAATTAACTCCAGTATTATCCTCTGTTACCATCGGGAAAACGGCACATAAAACTTGTTTGAATTGCAGTTTAGGCCAACTCTATCTCTCTCCGCTATAGCATTGCTGCTGGAGAATTGATAGTCACTCTTCGCGCGTCACGCGCTGGCGTTGAGTATGAATAGCTCTCACTCCCACGTTGGGCGACACGAAATAGTGTTGATCAATCATACCAACGCAAACTCGTCATGCTTAATATGAGTTCTGGTGATGGCTCGAAGCGGTAGGTAAGGTCAGTCCTAATGAGCCTGGCCGCCCACGCGGTCGGCGAGCGTGTCAAGCAGCCGGGCACTTTTCAGGCAAGTCTTCCCACGGCTGCAAACGGCTGTGATTTCATTCGCTATTCGTCTGCCGTTCCTAATAATCGATTCACAGGTGCCCAAGGTGCTTTTACAGCAGCCACGCGACACGCACGCCGACCACGGACAGTCTCATTCTAAGTGACTTTGTGAACTCGCCTGGATGGAAACTCCGGTTCTAATTCAGACCACTTGCTGGGACGGGTCTTGTGCGCCCGCCTTCCCGCCGTTTGCCAATCATGGCAGCCTAGGCATGCCGCGCTCGCCGCGGCGGCGACGACGCAACATCGATAACGAGCATGCCGATTGAGTTATCGGCGGAGATCATGCAGAGCAAATGACTACCAACACATACGTCTAAACTCCGTTTTGAGCAAAATCACTAGGGGATCCCTGTAATGCCTTCAAACAAATCGAAATTAAGGCGCTATTATTTGTGTAGGGCAGTCCAGACCCAAAGCTAAGGTTGATCCATAGCGATGTTAGAAATGATCTTGACATGGATATTTATCGTTGTTAGGAGCTTATTCACGATGTAAATCGTTCTAGACATCTTTTGAATTTCTCCATTCGATCAGGTCTAGAGCGCCTCCGCCCATTTTCAACAAGGATAACCTGATGGTTTTAAAGAGCATTTCTGATACGGGTATGAGAGATTCTCCGATTTTTTTTTCAAGGGGTTGAAATCCTTGGGTGGGAGCATTTCTGACGCGGGTGCGAGAATTTCAAGGGGTTGAATTTCCTGGGTGGAAGCATTTCTGACTTGAATTGAGCAATTGAATATTGGATTATGTCGCGTCTCAAACATATTAAATGTTGATAACCTTTTAGATCACATACCATTATGCTCTTTCATTCAGACTTTTTTTTAAACATTGCCTACAAAGGGCGGAATATTACCCACTCCAAGGTTTCAGACTTTGCATGATCCTCAAATGTTTCAGGTCAGTACGAAGATACCCCAGTGTTTTTGCTCGAAGAGGAGTCTAGATGTGTGTGCCAATAGTGATTCGTTCTGAATGATATCCGCCGATCACCCAATCAGCCTGCTCGTTATCGATGTTGCGTGGTCGCCGCGGCGAGCGCGGCACACCGTATAGGGTCCAAGTTGCGGCGTTGCTCGCAGCGACGAGCAACGCTGGGTGATGCAATACCGACCACTTTTAGCGACGGGGGCGACAGACGCGGCGTAAAGGGCAACGAGGGGGCACCGCAGCGTGTACTGACGGCGCGACGGCCCTGCATTACTGCCAGCGAGCGGCAACCGACGCCGCGACGATAATGTTTCGAAACATTTTTGTCGCCGTGTCAAGGCTTACGCTCGGCGACTACTCGTTGGTCTCTGCAACTCTGCAGACCCCTTATGCCGAGGCTGCCATGATTGGCAAACGGCGAGAAGACGGGCGCACAAGACCCGTCCCAGCAAGAGGTCTGAATTAGATCCAAAACTCCTCGGCAACTGGACAGCAATGTACAAGGATACAATTATCACACACTGCAACTACACACCAATCTATAACTAAGCATCGGTGGTATTAAAGTATTACAGCGTCGTGCTCGCTATAAGTGACTGACCTCACTTACAATGAGCATGAGGGTTTGCTCACGCTTGTATTGGAAAGAATGACATTGATAATTGTTTTTCAGCACGGAACAAACGAAGAAGTGCAATGGCGGAACGACGGCTAAAAAAGGGTCTTCCCGAATTCGACATTCCGGTTCCGGAAAGCTTCCAGAATGCCCGCAAAAACAGTCTCGCCTCGCTTACATCCGCAGACAGCCAGTTAGTTCTCGGGTGAATTTATACTCTGTATAACGAGATAGAACTAGAAACACTGCATCCTTCTCAGACGCCCTAACATTTTCTGATTTTTCACGAGCGCTCCCACAGAAGCACAGAATTGAATTTCGCCAAAGCACTTGTACTACGAAAATAAAAAGAACTAGCCACGATGACTATACTGTATTAGGGCATAGTGCTCAAGAAAGCAGCGAAAACGGGCAAGAAATCGATAAAAACTGCTGTGAAGTGAAGATTTCGTTAGCCCAGTACGCCTGCTTAGCCCGACCCCCCCCCCTTCTGACGAGCTTGTGGCGCCGGGGACGTCTCCCATGACAAATTGCCAAGCAACTCCGTCACGTCCAGCCTGATCGATTCATGCACTTTTGGCCATTAGCGAGCGCTTGCAGAAACTAGCAGCGTGCGTAGGCTCTTCCGCATACGTTAGAAACCGCTATTTTAGCTTATTCTGAGCGCTTTTCTTCGCTGTTTCTTCACTATTCGTTAGCGCACGACCAAAAAAACCCCATTTTTTGAATCGAACTCAAATATGATGTTCATCGTGAACAACTTTAACTTCTTTCGGTAACATCATTTGAAAAGGATGGTTGGACATTGTTGTTCGCTGGTAGTCTTGCCACAGCAAATCTTCCCAGAGATTTCTTAGGTCGATAGTATGAATGTGATCTTCACGGAATCTTCTCTAGCACGACTCATAGCCCTTTAAAAAGTATTTTCCTTGAAAACAAGAACATTTTTAGAAAAACTTTGCCTCTTCGATTACCACACCTCAACTGGAAACGCTTCAAGAAAAAGGTGACGCCCTCTTTCGTAGATCACAGCAGCAGTTTTAAGTCGAACCCATAATGATTAACTGGTTTTAGGTCAGCTTCAAACACCCGTCAGGACGCCCCGCGCTATCAATGCCATGTACAAAATCGAAGAGTCTTTCTCTCGACTTTCACGGTTCAATGCCTATAACAAATATCAATCACATAAGTAACGGCTCGCACAGGTAATAGGATCTCATAGACTCCCCCAGCTGTCATGAAATTCGGAGGTTTATTGTCGAATAAAATGACGATTTTTCAGGAAAGTGTCCAGTGAGCGACCGCCGTTACAGAAGCAGAAACGGAAATCTAGTGACACGGTACTTGAGCTCGAATGTGACGATTTGTTATGAAATTATATTTGAATACTGGTTAAAAACGTACAATAAATGTATTTATAATTAACAAGCTATTGTGTACAACATATGAAAATTAACGGAAAACGAGTATAACAACTAATGAACAAGTACTGAGATTATTGAGCAACATTCCTTCCTACACTATATATCTAGTCAGTTCCTCAAAACATTTAAAAAAGCTTCTTTTGGTATTTGCACATTACCTATCTGTTTCATGTGTTCTTTACCCTTTTTCTGATGACTTAATTTTTTGTTTAGCCGCTCCATTCCTGAAGCAAGTCGTTTCACAATGCATTACCGCTGACAATGAGAAGTAAACAAGTTGTTATACCTCCACCCCCGAAATTTCCCTTCAGTAGCTGAGTGAAGTCGCGTTTCATCGGCTGAATTGAGACTGAAGACAATGCCTTCGTGGAGCTGCCAACACATGCTGAAAAACGGGACTACGGTATTGTTTTATTAGGCTTTCTCAGAGTTTTGGTCTTATCTGCAATATCACTCAATTATTTTACATGCCTGAAAGGCACGAAATACAGTGTGGCCCAAAATTATTCACACATCCCAAGATTTAAATTATATCAGCTTAATTCTTCCTGATTTTTGACTATGACAACATAACCATTATGATCAGGGACCTCTCTAACCAATTTCAGATCAACACTTGATGCAAAAATGAAAAGAGTATTGAACTTTCAAAAAAAACTGATTTTTCAACTGAAGCAAACAATAAAGGCACCCCAGATTTTGTGTGTATAAGAGCCCTCTTCGTCTTAGTCGAATGCGGCTGGACTAGAAATGACAGTAAGAGCATTTCGTTGTTGTTGTTGTTGTTGCCCAACTTCCACCATAAACACGGATCCTGGTTCCAGCTTCCGGAATGTAGACGAATAATCGAAGCAAGTGGCTCAGATTACATTCTTTGGAAGATCTCTGATGGGGCTTTTCATGAGCCATATTTTTAAATGTTTCTTTTCATTTTTTTCATTTTTATTCTTAAACAATTAAAAAGACAGAAAATTTGCTACCTCCACAGGTTTACGCCAGGGATCTTCAACCGCAAGGTGCCTCGACTTTCCCGAACATGAGAACACATGATGCACGCTCCTCCAGAGTACATTCCGGGCAGAAAAACCCTTCAGCTACGCCAATCTTATGAAGATTAGCCTCTGTCGCCTACATGAGTGCGGACGGAGCAGGAAGTGGAGTGGTCGGTTATGGCATAACATAACAGTAATGAGAAGGTTTCGACAAGATAAGCCCAGTAGGCCTTACTTCGGACGGCTCAAAATGAAGGTACCATCGCGACTTTGAGTAGAAGCCACTCCGGAGCTTCTTCTTATCGACCACAGCAGAGCTTCTTCTCATAGGCGTAGAAAGGTGGCTACATCACACGGCTTGTTCCACATATCACGAGCAGACAGAGAACTAGGTCTGGCGGAGCATGAAAATAAATGCAATGAATCATGCCCAGTATTCTGACAGTCAGGACAGCCACTGATGACACGTAGTGCAGAGTTCTGTACACGTTGAAGCTTGTTCCAGGACGTCTCCGACAGATGTCTGGTCCATATCGGAGCTCCATATTCCAGAGTTGGCTGTATCATGGCCTTATACGTTGTGCATAAAACTTCCTTTGTGCTACCCCAGGTGGTGCCCGCAAGAGCACGGAGGATGTTATTTTGCGTGTTGGCCGTAGCAGCTCGAATACGTGTGTTTTCGTGAAAACGCAATGAAGGGTCCAGGAACACACCAAGTAGACGACGGTGCTTAGATAGAGAGGCAGCAGATTTCTTCCCAGAAAGCCTTGGCATACAGTTTGTGCTCAGCAATTGCAGTAGTGCACAAAGTGACGCTGGACTTGGTAGAGTTGAACTTTAGCTGTTTCGATTCCAGGAACTTAGCCAGGCTGCCAAGGTATTTGTTCATCTCAGCGGTGGCATGATCGATAACAGGGTCAGTACAAATAATGGTGATTTCATCAGCATACATGCATAAGCGGATGTTGGGCGGCGGCTCCAGAATATCGGACAGATACAGAGAGAACAGGCTAGGAGATAACACTCCACCCTGAGGGACGCCTGCCTTCAGGGGAACTGACTTCGACAGGTGACCATCAAATTTCACACGAATAGAGCGATTCTTGACAACGTTGCCAGTCCATATTTTGCACCAGTCAGGCATAGTGGAGTCCAGGATCGATTTAGACAGCAGTGAATTACTGACATTATCGAAGGCAGCAGTTAGGTCAACTGCAACGACTAGACTTCTGCCAGCGGGAGGTTTCCTATTGAAGCCGGCAATTATGTGTTCTGCGATGGACGTGAGTGCAGTGATGGTGGAGTGAGCCTTCTTGAAACCATGTTGATGCACGTTATGTTGAAGTGCGCCTTGGAGGTGCGGACTGATGATTTTCTCCGCTACCTTAGCGATAGGGGACAAAAGGGAGATGGGACGATGTGAAGTTGCATTGTCTTCAGGTTTACCAGACTTCAAGATCGGTAGGACGATGGCCTCCTTCCATCTCGCGGGTATCACACCAGTACTGAATGAAGAGAAGACGAGATTGCTTAGTAATTCGAAGAACTGTTCCGGCAAGTGTTTCAGATGGACAGCTGACCCGCCGTCTGGTCCCTCAGCCCTCGAGTTCTGCATTGACTGGATGACGGCAGACACAGCAGAGGCAGTTATTGCAGGTACATCATGCCGGCTGAGCTTCCTTATAGACCGGAGAGTACGTCTGTGAGAACGATCTCGGCGCGACGATGCCGAGGCAAAGAGTTTCCCAAGCCGACAAGCAGCCCCGTAGCCAGACTCGAACTTCCCTGATGAGAACTCCAGCATTTTTCGGTCCGCTGCCATTTTCTTTACCGAGAGCTTCTCGAGAATGCTCCATGTCTTCTTGGCATCACTATTAGAATTCATGGACTCAGTTAACTCCTGCCACCGCTTTTGCTCGTGATCATTAAGCAACTTAGTAACGTCGTCAGACAGTTGTTGAACGCTCGTGTCAGCAGGATCGGCTCGACGCTTCTCATCCCGTAATTCGATCAGCTCCAGAGCTTCCTTAGGAACGTTAGGGTGAGACGCTCTTACACGCCCTGTTGAAATGGCGATTCTGGAAGCATTGCATGGGGCATCAACGATGAACTTCTTTTTCATGAACAGAGCCAGTTAGCGGATAGTTGGCTACCCGACTGAGTAACACCTTTTTAAACAAGACCCAGGATCCGAGATGCTCAACCTACGCGTGGTGGATCTGTGGAGTCGACTATCAAGATCAAGAAGACTCATCAAACGGGCATCAACAACTCCACGAGGAGTTTTTTCTGTGTGGGAGTGTAAATGGCTGGCTGCTACACTCCTTCGTATTCTACTGTTACGAGCTGGCATTGAGAAGAATCCTGGACCGCGAAACAAGACTCCGCGATATCCATGCCGTCATTGTGGATTGTCGGCACAACATGCGAGCATCCAGTGCAGTGGTTGCCTTGGCTGGGTACACCTCAAATGTTCGGGGTTAACTAGCTACAATGATTACACTGATGCCTATTGTTGTATGTCTTGCATTAATTTACCTTCTACGGTTCCTCTTCATAGTCTCAACATTTTTCAACTCAATATTAATGGCTTGCGTGCCAAACTTATGGAACTTACATTGTACATTGAACGCTCACAACCTGATGTCATCCTCTTACAAGAGACCAAGCTTAGCGTGTCCTCCCCTCTCAGCCCCGCCTCCCCGGCTATACGTCATACCATATTCCCCGTACATCGCATGGCGGTGGCGTATCGACTTTTGTAAAATCATCTATTCCATCTCATCTTATTGCACTTCCTAATGATAATGTTGTTGAATGTATAGGAGTTCATGTTGTACTGCAAAGTTGTCCCCTTGACATTATCAATGTTTACATTCCCCCATCCACTTCCTGTCCCAATTCATTTGACCCCACTCCATATCTATATGATGTATATGCAATCCTCTCGTCTTCATCTGTTGTCATGGCTGGTGACTTTAATGCTCACTCCTCTTCCTGGTTCTCCTCCCTAGATCCCGATGACAGAGGAGAACTACTTGAGCTTTTTGCGGATGATTGTGACAGGATACCTATAAACGAGGACTCTCCTACTCGTCTACCGTCGACGGGCAGACCCTCCTCACCGGATATCACGTTTGTTTCCTCTTCTCTTGTCATGTCTTGCAGCTGGTCCACATCTGTGGCAATGGGCAGTGATCATGTACCTATTTGCACATCATTGGATCTTTCTCTTAATAGTCAGCTTGCACCTTTTTCTGGCTCCCGTAGCAAATGTTACACTAACTATCGTAAGGCTAACTGGGTCCTGTTTAAAGAGGTGCTACTCAGCCGGGTAGCCAACTATCCGCTAGCTGGCTCGGTACATGACAAGGAGAAATTCGTCGTCGACACCATATGCGATGCCTCCAGAACAGCCATCCCGACCGGTCGCGTTAGAACGTTCCACCCTAACGTGCCAAAGGAAGCCCTGGAGCTTATTACTCAACGGGACGACCGACGCAGAAGTGACCCCTCTGATCCGTGCATTTCTCAATTATCCGAGGAGATCTCTAAAGTGCTGAATGACCACAAGCAGAAACGCTGGAGAGAGTACACCGAATCCATCAACTTTGCGACTGATAGCAAACAGGCGTGGAGCATCCTCAAACGACTATCTGGGAAGAAGATTGCACCTGCGCGCAACATGCTTGAATTCCCCTCGGGCAGATTTGAATTCGGATATAAGGCTGCCTGCCAGCTTGGAAAACTCTATGCTTCTGCCTCTTCACGACGCGATAAGCAACACAGATGTACCTTACGTGCTATCAGGAAACTCAGTCGCCAGGACGTACCTGCTATTACTGCTTCTACTGTCACTGCGATTATCAAATCAATGAAGAACTCAAAGGCAGAGGGACCTGACGGCATTTCAGCCGTTCACTTGAAGCATTTGCCGGAACAATATGCTGAGTTACTCAGTGATCTTATCTATTCGTCGTTTAGTAGTGGTATTATTCCTGCTCGATGGAAACAAGCTCTTGTTCTCCCCATCCCCAAGCCTGGCAAACCAGAGGATAAAGCCACGTCACATCGTCCCATATCCCTATTATCCCCTATCGCTAAGCTGGCGGAAAAAATCATAAATCCGCATCTCCAATGCGCACTACAGCAGAACGTCCATCAGCATGGCTTCAAAAAGGCGCACTCCACCATCACCGCACTAACGTCAATTACTGAGCACATCATCGCCGGTTTCAATAGGATAGCTCCCGCCGGCAGAAGTCTGGTCGTAGCAGTCGATCTGACTTCCGCTTTCGACAATGTCAGCACTTCATTGTTGTCAAAATCGATACTGGATTGTAATATGCCCGACTGGTGTAAACGATGGACTGACAACTTCGTCAAAGATCGCTCCATACGTGTGAAGTTCGACGGACACTTGTCGAAGTCGGTTCCCCTGAAGGCAGGCGTTCCTCAAGGTGGAGTTTTGTCACCAAGCCTATTCTCTCTGTATCTATCCGATATTCCGAAGCCGCCACCCAACATCCATCTATGTCTGTATGCTGATGACATCACAATTGTATGTACAGACCCTGTTATCGACCGTGCCACTGCGGAGATGAACAAATACCTCTGCAGCCTGGCCAAGTTCCTCGAATCGAAGCAGCTAAAGGTCTCTCCTTCAAAGTCTAGCGTTACTCTGTGCACTACTGCAACGGCTGAGCATCAACTGCATCCCGGGGTTCTCTGGGAAGGCAATCGGCTGCCCTTGTCTAAGCACCCTCGGCTACTTGGAGTCTTCCTAGACCCCTCACTGCGCTTTCACGAGAACACGCGCATTCGAGCCGCAACTGCTAACACGCGAAATAACATCCTCCGTGCTCTGGCGGGCACCGCTTGGGGTAGCACAAAGGAAGCTCTACGCACAACGTATAAGGCCATGATACAGCCTACTCTGGAGTATGGAGCTCCGATATGGACTAGACACCTGTCGGATGCCTCTTGGAGCAAGCTTCAACGTGTACAAAATACTGCACTACGTGTCATCACTGGCTGCCCAAAGTCTACACCTATATCCCATCTTCATCAAGAATGCGCCGTACTTCCTGTAAAACAGCACTGCCAACTGCAGTCGCAACAGTTTCACATTGGCATAGTCAAGAATGCCGCACATCCCAACTACCCACTCCTGTCATCTGATCCCCATCCCCGTAATATTCGCACACCGCTCCATATTGCTATTTCTACATTGGATCGTCAAAGATGGGCTACCTCTGAGCTCACAAGGAAGAGGCTGCAGCAAATTGAACACACCAGATTCGTGTCTGAATACCTGTCCTGCGCCCTTCCAAATCCCATCTTTGGTACAGTGCCTCCTACGGTCGATGACAGCGAGAAGACTCTGCCCAGACGCTCCCGCGTCACTCTAGCGGGTCTACGTTGCGGTCACTCTACGTACCTCAAAGCCTACGTACATAGGATCGACGAATCGGTCCCGGATAAATGTCCTGACTGTCAAAATACTGGTCATGATTCACTACATCTATTTTCATGCTCTGCCAGACCTACTTCTCTGTCTGCTCGTGATATGTGGAACAAGCCGTGTGATGTGGCCACCTTTCTACGCCTATGAGAAGAAACTCCGACGTGGCTGATAAGAAGAAGAAACAAGACCCAATTAGCCTTACGATAGTTGTTATACAATTTGCTACGTGAGCCTGTGAAAGGTGCAAGATGACTATTGAGAGACAAATCCAATGATGCGCATATATCGCTATGATAGGTACATGATCACTGGCCATGGCTACAGCAGTGGACCAGTTACACGATATAGCGAGAAGAGAAGACAAATGTGATATTCGGTGAGGACGGCCTACCCGCACACGGGAGGCGAGTGGGGGTGTCCTCATTAATAGCAACAAGGTCACAATCATCCGCGAAGAGCTCAAGTAATTTACCTCTGCCATCTGGATCTAGAGAGGAGAACCAGGATGCAGAAAAAGCATTGAAATCGCCAGCCATGACAACCGAGGACGATGGGAGGGCAGAGCGCACAGCATGTAAAAATGGAGTAGGATCAAACGAATTTGGACATGAGGTTACAGGGGGAATGTAAATGCTGACACTATCCACAGGGCAACTTTGCAATACAATATGAACACCAATACATCCTACAACATTAGCATTAGGGAGAGCTATAAGATGAGAAGGTATAGAAGATTTTACAAACGTAGAAACGCCTCCACCGTGAGATGTGCGAGGGAGGTGGTAAGACGTATAACCGTGAAGGCGGGGGAGAAAGGATTTTGGGCTAAGTTTTGTCTCCTTGAGGAGGAAGACATCTGGTAGAAAGCGTTCAATGTACAATGTGAGTTTGACAAGTTTGGCACGCAGGCCATTGATATGCAGTTGGAAAATGTCAAGAGTATGAAGAGGAATATTAGGGGGAGAGTTAGAGCAAGAATTAGAACAATAAGCATCAGTGTAGTCATTATAGCTGGTTAACCCCGAACATTTGAGGTTTACCCAGCCAAGGCAACCACCGCACTGTTGAGCAGATAATTCACAGTGACGACAGGGATATCGCGGAGTCTTGCAGCTCGGTCCGGGGTTCCTCTCAATGCTAGCTCGTAACAGTAGGAAACGAAGGAGTGCAGCAGCCAGCCATTTGCACTCCCACACACAAAAATAACTCCGCACCGGAGCTGAGATAGCGTTGCTCGCACTCTTGGCAAGGTCTCTTCCTCCTTTTCGCTCTTCAGAGGCGGTCCGTTCAGCAGAGCGGAAATTGAGGAGCTCAGAAACTTTTTGACGAACACTGTTTGAGAAAATATTGAAGTTAATGCGGCTTTCCATAACCGAACAAGCTCAAATCCATGTTCTCGGGCTCGGGACGAACGGCTTCCCAAACAAACGTACTGCAGCTAAACTGAAGCGATCTACTTTTGTGTTGAAAATGTTCAAAGAATTCACAATCCTAAGACCGCAGAAGCACCGCTTTGCCCCTAGAACTCTCGCCGTGATGAGGTCGACAGGTCATGTACATGTGCTACTACCTTTACCACCAGGGTGAACCATCGACATATCCACCTTCCATCTCGGTAGAAAAAATCCCGAATCCGTCGGATAATCTACCAACTTTCACCTCAGAGCAGGTCAAGGGGAACATTAGCCACGGAGAAAAATAGTGAAACCACGGGCAAAGTCCGAAAAACGGCGAACAGAAAAAAAGAATCAAAGAGGCTGGGCATTCGTACAAGTAATTTCCAAACACGCAAACGTTGATGCCGGGTTTTCGCTCAAAACAGACATCTGGCGAAAGTTGTTTTCGAAATCGCCATGTGACTCTGCGTCGACCAGTTTGGGCCTTGATTCAATCGACCTGGCTTGGGTGCAAGAAAAGGTGGAGACTGTGAAAAAAAATGGAATTATCGTAGTTCCTTGGCGTGCGAAGTGGAGGTTAGAGACAGCGAGAGAGCGGAAGGCAGACGGAAGGCGCAGCACAACGCGCGCGCGATGTGTGATGGAAATGACGCTTTTTTTTACAAAGGATAGGAACCTATGCAACAGAAACTTCACCATGAGTCTATCTTCGAAGAAAAGGTCTGATCGGTGATGATCAGCCTGATTGATACAGGCACTTTCATGAACAATAACGGGAACGTTCCTGCTGATGGTCCCGAAATTCACCTTTGCAGTTAGCCCAGCGGGGACCAAATTGCGGATTTACTACTAAGTGAAGCTGATTTTTAATACCAAACATTTTTTCAGATATTTTGATGATGGTACAAATTAATTTAAATCGCTGTACCTTTAATAACAACTTCGAACTGTTGCCGTGGAATCTCTCTTTTCAATCGATGAACTAATAACTTTGCCCGTTCTCGAGCCATAGCTGCAGGTATGATCTGGGAGAACTCTGGCACCTGAACAAATCTAGGAATAGCCGTACATAGGCGAAGCCTGAATTCGACAAACAGCTCGGACTCACTTCACGTCCATTAATCATAAGTGTTAGTTTGATGAGTTTCGTCTCGACATATCCATCATGTTCATAATCAAACGACGCGTAGCCAGATGTGAGCCTTTTCAAGCGATCAAAAAAATCGATCACCACTAGAAATCGTATAAGAATCAGATAAGGCTATTTCGATGGCAACTGTCTTGGGAAACGACGCGACTGAACAAACCTTCGGCTAAAGGAAGCCTCCAAACGATCATTAGTCTTTGCTCGTCAATTGAGCTCACTTCACCGCGCTCCCCGCGACACTCGGAACACAGACCATTAATGGTGCCCATCATCTCTGCCGGCACGATTATTCGCACCTACTAATTGCACTATCTTTATCGGAGCCCAATTCCGATCCGAATTTGCCGACTACGGCTGTTGCATCACGCAACATGATGAAATATCATCGTGCTGCGTAATGAAGCAGTCGTGTCCCGCAAATGCGGACCGAAATTTGGCTCCATCAAAGACATTAGGCGAGTCTTGAATGCAGTGTTCACGATAAAACCGAGCCTTCTAATTTCCACAGGGAATCTAAAAGCTCTGGGCCCATTACAACAACTTATTCGGAAAAACGGACCGACACAAGCTCGAAATGACCTTAGGCCCCTCAAACGAAGTGAACAACTGTAAAATCAACTTTAATAAAACAAGCAATTATCCCATGAAGCAAGTTCTGTTAAGCCGGGTACGATGTAATTAGCTTTGTAGCTACGCTGTAATTTTTTTGAACATTGGGCTTGCAGAGGGCCCCGGACTATGCGATTCTCAATGAAAACTCGAAGATTGTTTTCATCGCAAGCACTACTCTAAAACTGCCTTTAAAGGCACAGCATACCCAGAAATATTTTTTTGAATTCTCTACTCAAAGGCCGCCCTCAAGATAAATACAGTCTTAAAGTTTGCGCCAGAAATAGGGGAATACATGCCCCATTGCGACGACACTATCGAAAAACGGACGAAAACTAGCTAGAAATAGCCCAACGCGGAATCAAACTTTGAATGGGCCCATTTCCTCAGTGGCCGACGAGAAAATGCATGCCCCAATTAAGATTGAAGTCGTACAGGGCTGCTTATAGCCCGTTTTGCCCTTTTTCACATTGTTCTTGAGATGGGACCCGTACCTTTCGCTCTCTGGTGAAAACAAGAGTACGTTTTTTATAGCGAATTGTGCCTTTAATTCACAAGGAATCGCATGCCGGCCATAATCGCGTCTAAAAACCTCTGAACGCTTTGTGCGACGGAGTTATTACTCCTCAAAAATACCTATTACAGAAAATTATACACAGAATGCTGCAATTCAGATCCTAACAAAATAGCAGGCGTATCATTTGACCGAATAGCAAAAAAGAAAATAGAAGAATACTGTTAACACGAATAGGAGATTCGTAAAACAAAACAATCATTACCGTAACAACGGGTTCGAGGAACTTCTCAATGTCACTTTCTTCAGGAAATTTGCTGGCATCAATTATACTTATTTCTCCTTTTCCACCAAACCTCTTCTTACGAACGGTTTCATTGTCCTGGAATTTCACAAATTTCAACAAAGGGAGGAACAAAAACGAAAAATATGCGCTTTCACCTTCACAATGGCTTTAAATTCAACGGAAGGTTGAGTCAAAATTACACTAGTTCCATATTCCTGATCCAATCGAGCACCAAATACTTCCATGTGTAGAACGCCCAGAAATCCCATCTGCATGTGTAAAAAATTTGTATATCCAAGCACTTGATGCAATATCCCACTAACCTTCCATCCTAATCCTAGTGCTGGGCTAGAATCAGGGAAAATTATAACTGAAGGATCGTTGAGACTGAGACGTTCTACAGCCTGGAGAGCGAACTAAATTATTAGATCAAAGAGTCTTGAATAACATGGAAAGGATACCTGCTTGAGGTCCTCGTACTCAGAAGTTTGTACAGGGAAAAGACCAGCATACACCGTTGGTTTAATGGGCTGGAACCCTGGAAAAGCATCCACAGCCCGTCCCCCTTCAGGTGTGAACAACGTCTCTCCAACAGTGGCTTCCTACAATTAGTTGAATGGTATTCCTTCCGGAACATCAATAATATTCTAATTTTCATTGAATCAAGTACGAACCAACCTTGACAGTCTTCATACCGCAAATGATATAACCCACTTGACCTGCACTCAGAGAAGCACAAGGTGTCATATCTGGTCGCATTATTCCTACCTAAATTTTCAATAAAATACAGAAAACAAGCGAAGAATGAGAGGACATATTCCCACCTCAACGACATCATATTCTTTGGCATAATGATGAGACTTAATTTTTTGCCCCTTTCGAATGCTGCCGTCGGCGACGCGGACGAAAGCGATCGCTCCACGGAAGTGGTCAAACATTGAATCGAAAATCTGTGCACTGAAGAAAAAAATATATGAGCCACTATTCTTGAGAATTTAACTATCTGACCTACCGGAACGGAGCCTCTCTATTTGTCTCTGGTGGTGGGATTCGATCAACAATCAAATCCAATAGCTTCTCAACATTCAGCCCAGACTTCGCGGAGATTTTCACACATTCATCAGAATTGAATTCGAACAAATTCTTCAGTTGGCATTCAACCTAGAGTCCACTCAAAGGCTAAAATAACCAACAAGCGCAGCGAGACTACCTTTCGAACGTCAGCTCCGCTCAAATCAATCTTGTTAATCACGGGAATCATCTGAACATTTCTTTCAAATGCGAGCCAGAAGTTGGCGATGGTCTGTAAGCAATAACGGTTATAACTCCCTGTTCAAGGCACTGCTCACGATAAATCTCGTTTTCGAGTTTTCAGGGTGAAACACTATGCTTACTAATGCTGGAGGGGATGGGGCCGAAGAAAGCAGCGAAAACGGGCCAGAAATCGACAAAAACGGCCGCGAAGTGAAGATTTCGTTAGCCCAGTACGCCTGCTTAGCCCACCCCACCCCCCCCCTTTCTCACGAGCTTGTAGCGTCGCGGACGTTTTCGATAGCAAATTGCCAAGCAACTCCGCTACGTCCAGCCGGATCGATTCGCGCAGATTTCGCCATTAGCGCGCGCTAGCGGAAACAAGCATGGCGCGTAAGCTAGTCCTGGCCATGAACCTGTACGTACGTTAGAAAGCGCTATTTTAGCTCACTCTGAGTGCTGTTCCTCGCTGTTTCTTCACTACACGTTAACTCACGACTGTGCAACCACATTTTTGAGTCGAACTCGAAAAACTCGTGATATTCATCGTAAACACTGCCATTAATCAACCCGCGGAATACCCCACAGGAATCTAAAAAAGAGAAACTGACAACAACGCAAAAGCCCAAAAAATACCTGCGCTTGAACTCCTTGGTTTGCAGCAACGACAAGCAGAATTCCATCGCAAACGGCAAGAGAACGAAACACTTCTGCTGAGAAGTCAGCATGCCCCGGAGTATCGATAAGGTTGAGCAAGTAGTCCTAAGCTCTATCCTGGATTCTACTGAACTTTCAGACAATGGTACAAGAAACTCACTTTGTATGGTAGCGCGGCTGTTTGAGCTTTTACTGTGATTCCTCTTTCCCTCTCTACTGGCAAACGGTCCAGCAACTGACTATTTCTTTCACCTGGTTTCACCACCCCAGCTAGCTCCAGAAGACGATCAGCCAACGTACTCTTTCCGTGATCCACATGCGCAACAATGCTGAAAACTGAGGATGATTGTAGGAGAAGCCACAACGTTTTGCAGGGTCCAGCACAGCGCTTTGATGGACCTAAACGAGCTACAACCCCCCCCCCCTTCTTGCGAACCAAATTTTTTTAAATAGTCGACAATTTTGGAACTGAAATTTTCACAAAAAAAACTATTGCGACTTTCATTTTTTTGTGGTGATTAACGCCAAAATGCCTATTCTGACAATCCTCGGGAGCGTTTTTCATTTTCGACCCAAAAACCGCGTCGCAATTTCGGAGGACTTCACTTCACTCTGCTAATACGTACATACAAACTCATACACCCAAATCCACGAATGTGGTCCAGTAACTCTTTCGTTCAAAGTTTCAAAAAAGCAAACCGCACTACGGCCTCGTATGAAACTGATCATGCTATCACTATGTAGCTTACAAAAGAGCCGGAACCGAAAAGGTTGGCCGACATACCGACACTGGGCTAACTCAGCACTCCAGTAAGGGTGGCTTCGGGTCTCCCTCTTGAAGACGTTCCTCCACAAAGTGAAGTGAACGACCCTCTAGAGATAGACTCAAATGTCACTTTCCATGATGGCATTGACCGCTGGAGTGATCTTTCCTACGGTCGACAGTGGATGCGGGGTCTTTGCTCACCGCCAACCGTGGGTCAAGATGATATCCTTGCCTCAGACCGTTGTGGCAAGGTTACCACCTCCCTTCTCTTCTTCTCATCAGCCACAACGAAGCTTCTTCTCATAGGCGTAGAAAGGCGGCTACATCGCACAGCTTGCTCCACATATCGATAGCTGTTAGAGAAGTTGGTCTCGCCGGGCATGAAAATAAATGAAATGAATCATGTCCTGCATTACGGCAGTCAGGACATTCGTCAGGGACAGACGGATCGATCCTATGGACTGAGTGGTATGGAGGTCTTGAGGTACGAGGAATGACCACAATGAAGACCCGCCAGAATGACGCGGGAGCGTCTGGGTAGGTCCATTTCGCTAACATCGACCTCGGGCGGCACACCACCGAGAATAGAATTTGGGGGGGGGGCACAGGAGAGGTACTTAGTGACGAATCTGGTGTGCTCCATTTGCAGCTGTACTTCCGATTGAGCTCCGTAGTAGAATCCTCAGGAGAGCTGAGAGCGGTCAGCACCTCTCCCATGACAAAAACCCTCTTCGTGGAGGGGTTAACGTCGGTTGTCACGGAGGTGATCTTTTTTCCTCCACACTGCCACGGCACAAACGTGCGACAGGCAATGTGCAACAGAAGGAGCGTCACCTATCTGATGCCATCCGGAAAGCAATAAAAGCTGCCATCCCTGAGGGTCGTGTCAAGACCTTTTTCCCAAATGCCAACAGGGATATTTTGAAGAAGATAAGGACCAGAGACGCCAAAAGAGCTGCAGATTAGACCCGGATATCGCTGTGCTGGATAATGGGATTAAGAAGGCCCTTAACATGCATAATAAGAAATCCTGGGAGAAGTTCACTGAGAAAATGATCTTCAAGAGTGATGTCGCAGCAACATGGAAAGCTCTGAGGATCTCCGGCAAGAACACTTTTGCCCACAATTCTACCATTGAATTCGACGGCGGAATTTTCAACTAAGGGAAAGAAGCAGCGTATGCTCTTGGAAAGCATTTCTTCATCACTCGGACGACAGGAGGGAAGCAAAATAGAGCAACTGTTAAAGAACTCTGTAAGCTGCCACTCATAGATGAAAATAATGCAGTCACACCCGCGCAGGTGGAGAAGGTGATTAAGAAGATGAATAATTCGAAGGCAGTAGGGCCAGATAGTTTAAGCCCAGCAGTCCTGAAGAGACTGCCTAGCAAACTTCTGCCCCTCGTCCCCGACTTCATCAGCACATCGTTTCGAACATGTATACTACCACAAGATTGGAAAGTTTCACGGGTTATACCATCTCCAAAGCCGAGTAAATCACCATCTACGGCGAATGGCTACCGACCAATAAGCATTCTCTCACCTATCGCCATCGTTTAGTACATGTACTTTACCCCAAAATCAGGAAGTCGCTCGTGTTATTCCACTGCCGAAGCCGGGAAAGTCACCATCCACGGCTCAAGGGTACCGGCCGATCAGTCTGCTCTCGCCCATCGCCAAAATTGCTGAAAAACTGGCTGTGGAGGAGCTTTCCGAGCATAATAGCAAACAACAACATCAACATGGTTTCCGTAAATTACATTCCACCACTACGGCCTTGATGGAAATTGTGAGCTATGTTCCGGACGGCTTCAATACCAAAAAACCCCAGCGCACTGCTGGTGTGGCACTCGACCTAACAAAGACGTTCAACACTGTCAATCTCGGCATATTGTCAGACAATGTTGAATTCTACCATTCAGCCCTGGCAGAAGCTGTGGATGCTGCCGAGATGTCGTACGTTCGTGCCGTGGCAGTGTGGAGGAAAGAAGACCATCTACGTGCAAACCGACGTCAACCCCTCCGCGAAGAGGGTTTTTTGTCATGGGAGAGGTGCTGGCTGGTCGCAGCTCTCCTGAGGATTCTTCTACAAATGGCCGGCGTCAAAAGGAATCCAGGACCCGCGAAGAAGAAGAAGTACCCATAAGCCACATGCGACAGAGATGTCAATTGGTATGGAACCAGCGTCCAATGTTTTGGATGCGAAAGGTGGGTGCACTTCTCTTGTTCGGGTCTCGGTTCTGTGAGGCACCACGATTCTTCCTTTCGTTGTATTGTGTGCTCCGCCTCCAGTAACTCAAATTCCTCATCTACCAACCGCCCCCTATCTATTGTACACATCAATCTAAACGGCCTTCGGACCAAGCTTTCTGAATTATCTCTCTTTGCCCGTACTCATCACCCGGATGTTATCATGGTCCAGGAGACTAAACTCTCTCCCTCTGCTACCCCTAGACATCCAAACATCCCGGGCTATACTGCATATCATACCCCTAGGTCATCTCAAGGAGGCGGAGTCTCTACTTTTGTTCTGTCCTCTCTTCCCTCTCACATTCTTCCAAACACTCCAGTGGATGGCACTCTCGAGTACATCCCCATCCATCTACCTCTCAGAACACCATTTTCTCTTTTTGATATATATATATATATATATATATATATATATATATATATATATATATATATATATATATATATATATATATATATATATATATATATATATATATATATATATATATATATATATATATATATATATATATCCCTCCTTCTACCTCTTGTCCCCCCTCGTATAATCCTATTCCCCTCCTTAAGCAGTTGTACGACTGCTCACTCTCCCCTTCAGCTGTCTTTGCGGGTGACTTCAATGCTCACACGTTCTGTTCCGCTCTTGATTCTGACGCCAGAGGGGAAGATGTCGAAGAATGGGCTGAGGAGTGTGACCTGGTTATCCTCAATGATGACCAGCCCACTCGTCTCCCTGCCAACGGCCGATCATCTAGCCCAGACATCTCCCTCGTCTCTTCCAATCTCTCTAATGCCTGCTCTTGGTCGACATCCACAACTCTTTCCAGCGATCACATCCCTGTCTTTGTCGATATTGATCTCTCTAACTCTCTTGCTCCCTATACAGGTGTTCGTCATCGTTCTTATCTTAATTTAGGCCTTGCAGACTGGAGCCTGTTCAGGGAGGTTGCGCTCCGCCAAGCGGCTGATTATCCGTGGAATGGCGATGTACATTAGAAGGAGCGCCACCTATCTGATGCTATCTTGAAGGCTATGAAAGCTGCGATCCCTGAAGGCCGCGTTAAGACCTTCTTTCCCAATGTCACCAAGGAAACATTGCAGAAGATAAGGACAAGGGACGCAAAGAGAGCCGCAGATCATCTTGACCCAGACATCGCTGCGCTGGATGATGAGATCAGGAAGGACCTTGACAGGCACAAGAAGGAAACTTGGGGAAAGTTCACTGAGAAGATGAACTTCAGAAATGATGCAGCAGCAACGTGGAAGGCCTTGAAAAGGATCTCCGGGAAGTTCACCTCCGCCGACAATTCCACGATTGAATTTGAAGGTGGAGTCTTCAAATCAGGGAAGGAGGCCGCAAATGCTCTTGGGAAGCATTTTTTCATCACTAGAACCAAAAGAGAGAATCAGAACAGAATAACTGTACGGGAACTCTGTAAGTTGCCTCTCACGGATGTAGATGATGCAGTCACGCCTGCACAGGTCGAGAAGGTAATAAAGGAGATGAGCAACTCGAAAGCGTTAGGGCCAGACGGTTTGAGCCCTGCAGTCCTGAAGAGACTGCCCAGTGAACTACTGCCCTTTATTGCTGACGTCATAAATACATCGTTTCGTACATGTACTTTACCCCAAAATTGGAAAGTGGCTCGTGTTATTCCACTGCCGAAGCCGGGAAAGTCACCATCCACGGCTAAAGGGTACCGGCCGATCAGTCTGCTCTCACCCATCGCCAAAATTGCCGAAAAACTGGTTGTGGAGGAGCTTGCCGAGCATAACAGCCAACAGCAGCACCAACATGGTTTCCGTAAATTACATTCCACCACTACGGCCTTGTTGGAAATTGTGAGCTATGTGCTGGACGGCTTCAATGCCATCAAACCCCAACGTACTGTTGGTGTGGCCCTCGACTTAACAAAGGCATTCGACACTGTCAATCTAGGCCTACTATCAGAGAGTCTGTTGAAGTCTACCATCAAGCCATGGCAGAAGCGGTGCATAACTGCCTTCACTAAAGGACGTCGGGCAAATGTGCTATTCCAGGGACATGTTTCCAATAGCATCCCCATCGCCGCTGGTGTCCCTCAAGGAGGAATTTCATCGCCCGCACTTTTCAGTTTATATCTAGAAGATCTGCCCGTTCCCCCTCAAGACATCAAGGTCGTTGCATACGCGGATGATATTACTATTCTGTGCCGAGATCGCGACACTAAGGTAGCCACCAGTAAGATCAATGACTACTTGATCGAGTTGAAATGTTTCTTCGATCGCAAAATGCTCACAGTCTCTGCCTCCAGATCGTCCGTCACCGTCTTTTCCACTGATAATGCAGAGCACAGTGCCCATCCTATGGTGAAATGGGGCGAAACTCAATTGCAGGCCACCCGATTCCCCAAATTACTTGGACTCGTGTTGGATCCTTCGTTTAGGTTTCATAAGAACACTGAGCAGAAGCAAGCCACAGTGAAAACAAGACTGCCGAGATGTCGTACGTTCGTGCCGTGGCAGTGTGGAGGAAAGAAGATCGCCTCCGTGCAAACCGACGTCATCCCCTCCACAAAGAGGGTTTTTGTCATGGGAGAGGTGCTGGCCGGCCGCAACTCTCCTTCGGATTCTCCTACAAAGGGCCGGCGTGGAGAGGAATCCTGGACCCGCTCAGAAGCACCAATGCGCCACGTGCGGAGAGGATGTAAACTGGAGACATACCAGCGTCCAGTGCTTCGGATGCCAAAGGTGGGTGCATCTCTCCTGTTCGGGTCTCAGTTCTGTGAGGCATCATAACTCATCTTTTCGTTGTGTGTTATGCTCCTCACCTTCCATCTCAGATTCCTCTATCTCAAATCGCCCCCTTTCCATTGTGCATATCAATCTAAACGGCCTTCGTGCCAAGCTTTCTGAACTCTCTCTCTTGCACGTACTTACCATCCAGACGTGATCATGGTTCAAGAAACCAACCTCTCTCCATCCCCTACCTATCCTCATCCCAATATCCCAGGCTATACTTCTTACCATGCTCCAAGGTCATCTCTCGGCGGTGGAGTCTCTACTTTCGTTCTATCTTCACTTCCCTCACACCTCATTCCCAGCACCCCCACGGACGGTACTCTCGAGTACCTCCCAATCCATCTCCCCTAAAAACACCCCTTTCTCTTTTCAACATATACATTCCACCTACAACTTCATGCCCTTCATCTTACAATCCTATCCCACTTCTCAAGCAGCTGAGCGACTGCTCCCTCTCATCCTCGGTCGTTTTCGCGGGTGATTTCAACGCTCACACCTTTTGCTCGTCTCTCGGTCCTGATGTTAGAGGAAATGACGTCGAAGAATGGGCAGATGAGTGCGATCTGGTCATTCTAAACGATGATCAGCCCACTCGTCTCCCTGCCAGCGGCCGATCTTCTAGCCCAGACATATCTCTTGTCTCGTCCAACCTTTCTAGCTGCTGCTCATGGTCTACCTCGACTACTCTGCCAAGCGACCACGTTCCTGTCTTTGTCCACATCGATCTATCCAATTCTCTCGCTCCCTTTTCTGGTGTTCGCCAACGTTCTTATCTTAATTTAGGCCGGGCAGACTGGCGCCTGTTCAGTGAAGTTGCGCTTCGCCTATCGGCAGATTACCCGTGGAATGGAAGCGTGCACCAGAAGGAGTGCCATCTATCTGACGCAATCCGCAAGGCCATGAATGCGGCTATCCCTATCGGTCGCGTCAAGACGTTCTATCCAAATGTCAACAGGGAAATCCTCGACAAAATTAGAACGAGGGATGCGAGGAGAGCGGTTAATCATCTGGACCCCGTGGCTGCTGAGCTTGGAAGTGAGATCAAAAAGGATCTGGACAGACTCAAGAAAGAAGAGTGGGAGAAGTTCACCGGACAGATGGACTTTAAGACGGACAGTGCAGCTACTTGGAAGGTTTTACGGAAGCTTTCGGGTAAAGCTCACCCGCCACCGTCTCCACTACGGATTTCGACAACGGCGTATTCAAATCAAGAAAGAAATCCGCTTATGCGCTCGGGAAAAGTTTTTTCATCACCAGTGCTGAACGAGGTCCGCAGAATAGAGTGACTGTAAGAGAGCTGTGCCGCCTCCCGCTTATGAGCACGGCCGAAGCGTTTACTACGACGCAAATTGAGAAGATTATAAAGGAAATGCGGAACTCTAGAGCTATTGGTCCTGATGGGATATGTCCTGCTGTCTTGAAGAAGATACCCGCTGACTTACTACCGCTCCTCACTGATGTGATAAACTCCTCGTTCATGTCGTGTACTATCCCGCAGAATTGGAAGATGGCAAACGTCGTTCCGCTGCCCAAGCCTGGCAAGCCCCAAGCTTCAGTCAAGGGATATCGGCCCATTAGCTTGTTGTCTTCTTTTGCTAAAGTAGCTGAAAAGCTGATCGTCAAAGACCTGGCCGAGCACAACGAGAGACAGGTGTTTCAGCATGGATTCAGAAAAATGCATTCCACCACGACAGCTTTGTTAGAAATTACGAGCTATGCAATTGATGGTTTCAACGCGCATAAGCCGGAAAGAACTGTAGCAGTTGCCTTGGATCTCACTAAGGCTTTCGACACAGTGAATCTTGGTATCTTATCAAACAACTTACTGGAGTCATCAATCCCGCCATGGCAAAAGCGCTGGATAGCTGCATTCACTAAGGGAAGACGGGCTAGAGTGATGTTCCAGAATCATGTCTCAAACAGCATTCCGATTGCAGCTGGAGTCCCACAGGGCGGTGTATTGTCGCCTGCTCTCTTCAGTCTGTACCTCGAAGATATGCCCGCCCCACCCCAAGATATCAAGGTGGTCGCTTACGCTGATGATATGACTGTCTTGTGTCGTGATCGGGACATAAATGTGGCCGCCGCTAAGATTAACGGGTACTTGACCGCACTGAAAAGCTTCTTCGACCGCAAAATGCTGAAGATTTCTGCGTCAAAGTCATCGGTATCCGTACTCACAACGGACCCATCTGAACACAGCGCACATCCGTATGTCGTATGGAATGGAGATCGTTTGCCTGCCGCCCGCTTCCCAAAACTTCTCGGACTCGTACTCGATCCATCGCTCAAATTCCATAAGAACACGGAACAGAAGCAGGCTATCGTTAAAGCGAAGCTTAACGTGCTTAGAGCCCTGGGCGGTACAACATGGGGTAGTAGCAAAGAAACCATTATTACAACGTATAAGGCTATTCTCCAGCCTGCACTGGAATACGGCGCCCCAGTTTGGCAGCATCTAGTTTCGGAATCCTCTTGGACTAAGATGCAACGCATACAGAATGCGGCTCTTCGAATCGCCACCGGGTGTGCAAGAAGTTCCCCGGTCGATCACTTGCATGCTGAGACCCGCTTATTACCAGTAAGGGAGCACTGTGAGCTCCAGGCCCAACAATTTTTCATCAACATTGTCAAACAACCAAATCACCCCTCTTGGAGAGTGCTAAACCCCGTCAGAGAGAGAAAGATCAGAAAGCCATTCGCCGATGCTCCCAGCAAAGTCAATCTGCAGAGATGGCACGACTCACAGCAAGAACGACTCCGTCTATTGCGCGAGGAGCATACTCAGTTTGTACGGTGTCATCTGGAAAAGGCGGTCATTAATCCCATATTAGGGGTAGTGCCGCCCCAAGTCTGCACATCCGAGGCTCAACTCGGAAGAAGGGCCAGGTGCACGCTCGCATCATTACGCTGTGGTCACTCTACAATGCTAATGTCTCATGTCAGCAGGATTGACAGCAGTATATCTGATGTGTGCCCGGACTGCGGTACCATCGGCCACGATACCGCACATTTATTCAACTGTCCGGAGAGACCTACCACGCTGACCGTAATGGACTTATGGACAAATCCGTTACTGGTCGCCCAGTTCCTCAACCTATGACAAAAGCCTCAATGTGGCTGCAAAGAAGAAGAAGAAGAAAACAAGACTCAACGTCCTGCGTGCTCTCGGTGGAACGTCCTGGGGATGCAATAAAGAAACGATCCTGACCACGTATAAGGCTATTGTGCAACCCGCCTTGGAGTATGCTGCGCCAGTCTGGCAGCACATCGTGTCGGACACCTCTTGGTCCAAGCTGCAGCGCGTCCAAAATTGTGCTCTGCGAATTGCAAAAGGCTGTTCTAAAAGCTCTCCAATAGAGCACTTACACGCCGAAGCTCGCATATTGCCAGTTAGAGACCACTGCCAACTCCAGGCGCAACAAATGTACATTAACATCGTGAAGCAGCCGAATCATCCATCGCGAAGAGTACTAAACCCGGTGAGAGAGAGATGTATCAGAAAGCCTTTCGCTGATGCTCCGTCGAAAGTAGATGTGCAGAGATGGACCGAAGCACAACAAGAACGCCTCCGTCTCTTGCGCGCGGAGCATACCCGATTCGTGAAGGAACACTTGAGCAGAGTTGCCATAAACTCCATCCTGGGAGTCGCACCTCCAAAGGTCAGGGAGACAGAGATGGAACTTGGCAGGCGTGCCAGGTGCACCCTTGCATCGTTACGCTGTGGACACTCCCCCATGCTTATGTCATACTTGCATAGGATTGACAACAGCAAACCTGACGAGTGTCCTGATTGCGGTAGTCAAGGGCATACTACTGCGCACCTGTTCAATTGCCCGAAGAGACCGACTACATTGACGACAATGGATCTGTGGACGAACCCAGTGCTAGTGGCCGAGTTTCTGAACATATGACAGAACCCCTTTCTGTGGCTGCAAAGAAGGAGAAGAAGAAGCTGTGGATAACCGCCTTCACAGAAGGACGTCGGGCAAACGTGGTATTTCAGGGTCACGTCTCTAATAGCATTCCCATTGCCGCCGGTGTTCCTCAAGGAGGAGTTTTATCGCCTGCTCTTTTCAGTTTATATCTTGAAGACCTGCCTGTTCCCTCTCAAGACATCAAGGTCGTTGCATATGCGGATGATATTACTATGCTCTTAGGGAGGATCGCCTACTCGTTGGCAAGAGCGTACGCGAAAAGAGTCGTCTACAACTGCCGCCATCCTTCCGAAGTCGTAGGTCCTCAACTACACCTCCCAGAACTCGCTTTTCACGAGTCCTGGAGCCAATTTTTTCGGTTGCGGGTCAGCATAAACCGGCGCTGCTGATCCGTTGTCTACTCATCCGTGCCGGAATCGAAGCAAACCCTGGACCCCCTCGTCGGATTCGATGGCCCTGCACCCAGTGTGGTACCTCAGCCGCTGCAGGGAGCGTCCAATGTATCAAGTGCAGGAAATGGACTAATGTGAGGAAATGTTCCGGTCTCAAGTCCTTCAAGGATGCGAACAGCTCATACGTGTGCCCGGACTGCGTAGCCGTGCCGAAATCTCAACCTCAACGTTCAAGTCCCGATTCTCTGAAGATAATCCAATGGAATATCAATGGTTTTCGCAACAAATCAGCGAAGCTAGAAGCTCTTGCATACCACATAGGAGCTGAAATTGTGGGACTCCAAGAGACTATACTGGACCCAAATCACTGATCACCGGTTGTTCGAGGCTACACAAGCCTGAGAAACGACAGAACGAGCTCTGAAGGAGGTGTGGCTTTTCTGTTTGGAAACGGCTTACAATGCAGTGTGATCACTCCAGCAACTAGCGATGGTATCACGGAATGCATCTCCATAGCTATGGAAACGAAGGCTGGATCTGTTCACATTCACAACCTCTACTCTCCGCCAAGATCCTCATGCTCACCATCATACGAGCTGTCTATCGCCCAATTCCTGACATGCGGGAAATCCACAATCGTCAAGGGAGATGTCAACGCGCACAGTCCTCTATGGGCGGAGGGTGAAGAGGACCAACGTTGACAGGACCTAGAAGAGGAGATAGCGCAGTCCAATTTCGTGATTCTCAATGATGCCCCTCACCCTACGCCGACATATGGAAGACCGTCTTCACCGGACCTCTCGCTGTGCTCAGGACTTAGCATCGTCAGCTGTTTGGGACACAGTGAACACGGGGGCGGGTGATCACCTCCCGATCCTGATGGAGTTCAAAACGAAGCTCTCATGTCTTCCTTACCGAGAACCACGTTCGTTAACTTCGAAAAGGCGAACTGGTTCAAGTTTTTCAAGTTTTCGTTTGTGCTGGAACAGCAATCTGCTGGTTTTGACTTCCGGGCAGACCCACTGGAGATGGATCGATTCCTGACATCAGCCGTTGGGACAGCAACGTCCCAATCTATCCCTAAGGGTAGGCGTAAAGCTTTTATGGCGGAACTGTCGGATAACGCTAAAGACCTCATAAGGGAAAGAGACTCGATTCGTAAAACGGAGCCTACCAACACCAGGATCCCTGAGCTGAACAGAGAAATCGGAGATGAAGTGAGGATGGATCGACAACAGACTTGGAGAGCGTTCGTGGAAGGCATAGATCATCGTACAAACTCCTCCAAGCTATGGACAACCACGGAAGTTTTGGATGGCCGTTCAGTGAAACCCAATCCCATCCAAATTCTGCATAAGGGCAAACCGTTTAACAACAAGAATGCGGCCAACCTTCTATGCAAACAGTTCAGTTCACCATGCCCTCATCAAAGCCTAAAATCGTCACGAAGGACCTTCCGAATGGATCAAAAACTTTTCGAGAGAAGACGTCCCACTCATTACGACCGCCCTTATAGACGCCGCCTTGAAGAAGTGCAAGCTGTCTAGAGCGTTGGATACAAGTGGTGTGGCCCCCATCATGCTCAAACATTCAGGACCAATTTTTCGTGAATGCCTTAGAGCCCCTTTCAACAGAACCCTGTCAACTGGACTGATCCCGGCATCGTGGAAAGAGGCAAGAATCTTCCCAATCCTAAAGCCCGGACAGACTTACTGAGGATATGAACAGCTACAGGCCTATTTCGATCATCTCATCTATGGCCCGCACTTTTGAAAGAACCATTCTTCCTACACTGGAGACGCACCTGCAAATCCCTGGATGGCAGAATGGTTTTCGGAAAGGCTTCTCTACCACCTCAGCGTTGGTCGAACTCACCGGATTATTACAGATGGGTTAAACGAGAAGAGACCGCCTAGCCGCTCAATTATGGTCGCACTCGACTTGAAGAAAGCCTATGACACTGTCGTTATCTCCAAGCTTTGTCAAAAGCTTGCGGAGTCGCCCCTGCCGAGAGGTTTAGCCCGCTGGATCTCTAGCTACTTGAAGGGTAGAACAATACGGACAGAGTTCAGAGGCCAGATGTCCAACCTAAGATTAGTGCGCTCCGGGGTACCGCAAGGTGCGGTTCTCTCTCCACTCCTGTTTTCTTTCTACATCGCAGAACTCCCGGCACCACCACCAGAAACACGCCTAGTCGGATATGCGGATGACCTAACTTTGGTTGCATCACCTCCAGATGTGGAAACCTGCGAAAAACGCCTGAACGACTATCTTCCGATGCTAACAAAGGCCTTGGAAGATCTACATCTTCAATTGTCGCTCCAGAAGACCACTGTCTCTCTTCTTACAATACATCCTGCCCAAGCGAGATACGTGCCGAAAGTGTTCATAAATCGGACGCAAATCACGCACGAAAAAATCCGACAATTCTCGGCTATCATTTCGATACTATGATGACGGGACGACTACATGCGGAAGCTGTTCGTAAGAAGACGGCTAAAAGAGCGAACCTCCTAAAAGCGTTGGCAGGAAGGAACTGTGGACAAAGCAAAGAGCTGCTCACATTGACCTACCGTGCAATCGGACAATCCGTGATGTCATACACTGCTCCAGCCTGGAGCCCGCTCATTACATCGTCTCACTGGGACCGGTTACAAGCGTGTCAAAATGCAGCCTTGAGGACCGCGACGGGAAGCCTGGCGATGGCAAGCACCACCCACCTAAGTAACGAGACGGGAATCATGCCAGTCCACGCTCATAATGAGATGCTGACTCTTCAATATCGTACTGTTGCGACAATCGACCCAGAACAGCCATCGTACGACATGATGAAGAAGCCGGAACCGCCTAGACAGATCAGGAAGCATGTCAAAACTGTCAAGCCAATGTCGGTAAGACCTGGAACTGCAGAGAGCATTCGGAAAGAAGTTCACAAGGAGTTTGTAAAAGAGTTCTTGGGTACTATGAACTCTCCCCTGCTAAGTGGACCGCCGCCGAAGATTGCGAAGGAGGAGGAGACTTTGCCAAGATCAAATCGGGCAGCGCTATCCCAGCTCCGGAGTGGTTTCTACTGGAAGTCGCAATGGTATCTGCATAAGATAGGAGCAGCCGATAACCCACTTTGCCCTGACTGCAGGCTCGAGGAACACAGAGTACCTCACATGTTCTCATGCTCTGGGAAGCCAACGCACCTCACAATCGAAGATCTCTGGCTCAAACCAGTGGAAGTCGTCGATTTCCTGTCACTTTGATCATATAAGTATGAAAAAAAAAACAAAAAAAGCTTTAAAAAAAGACAAAAAATAAATAAATAAATAAAAAAGAAGAAAAAGAGGGTTGAATAACGCCCCATTCCGGGATCCTCCAAAGAAGAGGATCCCAATCTGCTTCGATTATGTCGTCTACGTGCCGGAAGTTGGATCCAGGATCAGTGTATCTGGTGGAAGATGGGCAACAACAACAACAACATGATATTACTATACTATGCCGGGATCGCGACATAAATGTAGCCGACATTAAGATCAATGACTACTTGATTGAGTTGAAATGCTTTCTCGATCGCAAAATGCTCACGGTCTGTGCTTCCAAATCGTCCGTCACGGTTTTTACTACTGACCCGGCCGAGCACAGTGCCCATCCCATGGTCAACTGGGACGATGCCCGCTTGCCTGCCGCCCGATTCCCAAAGCTGCTCGGTCTTGTGTAGGATCCTTCGATGAAGTTTCATAAGAACACAGAGCAGAAGCAAGCAGCAGTGAAAACAAAACTCAACGTTCCTCAGTGCCCTTGGCGGAACTTCGGGGGGGGGGGGGAAGGTAGCAAAGAAACGATCCTTACCACGTACAATGCCATAGTACAACCTGCCTTGGAATATGCTGCACCAGTCAGGCAGCATTTAGTATAGGAAACGTCGTGGTCAAAGATGCAGCAAGTTCAAAATGCTGCTCTTCGAATCGCCACGGGCTGCGCGAAGAGCTCTCCAATAGAGCATTTATAGTGGAGTCCGTGGAGTCCACCAGGAGTGTCTCATTTACTTATCAATTAGAAGCGGTCGATTGGAGATCAATGAACATGAAACTCATTGCGGCACAACCGCTCTCGCTCAATCGGTATCGAGCGTGCTGGCATGGGATTCATGCGCATTGATCCCTAGCCGACCGCTTCCGAATGATAAGTAAATGAGACACTCTTGGTGGACTCCACTATACACGCCGAGGCCCGCGTACTACCAGTGAGAGACCATTGTCAACTCCAGGCACAACAGCTGTACATAAACATCTTGAAGCAGCCAAATCATCCGTCGCTAAGAGTATTAGATCCCGTGAAAGAGAGATGTATAAGAAAGCCAGTTTTCTGATGCTCCCACTAAAATCAATACACAGAGATGGACAAACGCACAACAAGAACGCCTCCGTCTCTTGCGTGCGGAGCATACCCAATTCGTCAAGGACCATTTGAGCAAGGCCGCAGTAAACCTCATACTGGGTGTCGTGCCGCCCAAGGTGAGCGAAACCGAGATGGAACTCGGTAGGCGAGCCAGGTGCTCCCTTGCCTCGCTACGCTGTGGACACTCCCCCATGCTGTCATATATGCATAAGGTTGATAACACGAGTGCCCGGATCGCGGTGGTCAAGGGCATACTACTGCGCACCTGTTCAATTGCCCCATAAGACCGACTACATTGACGACAATGGATTTGTGGTTGAATCCAGTGCTGGTGGCCGAGCGTCTGGCACCACCTCCCTCATGGTCGCCAGTGACCCCACGTTACCTGCTGCGGTACAGGGTAAATGAAAGGAGGTACGCTTCTGTTCAAAACAGCCCGATCTTGCGAGTGTGGCCAAAACAATACATTGGTACGCATCCGACGGCACTCTTGCCGATGAGCCTGTCGGTTTTCGACTGAACAGAATTACTTAATTCCTGACCTAATGGTTGATTGAGTGTTATTCATAATCCTCTAGTAACAAGACCTGGCACCTGAAGTTCCGTATTTTCTCTGGTGGATATCTGCTGAGATCGACGAGCTTGGTCGGATCCTCTGCTCGTAATGATAGGCCACGCAACAGATGAAGAGCCGTTCTTGGCCGTAAAACAATCCTCGTCATCGCCGCATTCTGTAATGGTGTATATGATAAGTCATGCTGTCCCTGACTGTCGAGAATCACGATATATATGCAATGAGTTGGCTAATGAGTGGCTGCAAAGGATAAAATTGATAGGTTAGTAGCCGATTGTCGGGAGCCATGAGATATAAACAAGATTGGCCATGCTGTCGGTAAGTGTCGAGGACCATGAAATATATGCAATGATTAGCCAATGAGTGGCTGTGGTTGATATAAAATGAAGGTTACTCTGCCAATTCGACTTGATGCCTCAGCAAAGGAGAGTTGATGCTCATGTACAAGTCGGCATCAAGTCTTACATTGCCGCGTTAAATTCACTGCATGGGTGAATTTGCCGCTAGGATAGGTGAGAATGAGGTGAATATCCCGTGAAAATGGTGCGAACTGGCAGCGAGAGAGGGTCCAATTTACCCCGAGAATGAGGTGAAATTACCTCGAAAATTTCACGAATTTGAAGGTCCACAGCGCAGGAAGCCCCGCCTTGTCCGCAACATGGGCGTAATCTTCACCGAGGTCTGCGGTGAGGAGCCACCCTCTGCGGACCCCGGCGTAACTCGCCCCCCCCCCGCCGTGAGGATACCCACTGTATCCTCCCAGCAGCCAAAATTATGCTGGCCTCCGGAGAGTGACCCGAAGTCACCTTTCAGGGCTGGCATCAGAATGCCGAATGAGGACTCTAGTGAGATGAGGAGGCTTTTATACCGGCAGTGCTCATGGTAAACACATCGAGACGTGATCAATCGTTTTATCATGTTTTCGCTTAGATGTTTTCACGTGTTTAGAAATTTCTGACAAGCCGGCAACGGCGATAATTCCACCCTTTGCGCTGAGTGATATCCGACCGCTCAGGAAATTCACCTTTTGCGCGGATAAGCTTTGATGACGGCGCTAAAGGTGAATTTGATGTATTTTAGTCTAAATTTATCGATAACGCTTTTCGTCTTCCACTGTTTTTTTCTTTTCAGAGGCATTAGATTTCGTAATGGGTGGTAATTTATTGGGCAACGAGTTAATCCCGAAGAAAGTCGAGTTTTTGTTGACGTGTTTGTATATTTGATCTGTAGTAGTTGTTTGGTTTAACTGGACCACGAGGTTGGTAGATGCTTTATTGGCTTACGCACGTTTCGGCGGGATCGCCGTCTTCAGAGCCTGAAAGGAACAAATCAGAAATGTGCTTATTCGGCCAAATGTCGACTAAACCTTACTAAAATTCGAGAGAAATTCTTTCAAAACGTGGTCAATAACAGAGAAACTAGGAAGTTACCGCACCTTACCAGGAAACTCGCTAGAGGACCAGCAGCATAGAACGGTTGGCGGATGGCGGAGCACAGATCGAAACCGCTACCTCTCGACGTTAGAATGCGAGTCTGAGGTAGGGCTTGAGCTCTCCAGCTATATATAGGCACTCCCCCTTCCGATTGATTTTTGGGTCGCTCGCCTGGATCCAAAAAGCCTCCAGGGTTTTTCTGGCAGGGGTATCGGTTTCCCGCGCAATTATCTCGGCCTCGACATGGTAATTATCGCCGTTGTGGGCGTTAACACGGTGACAACCCCAGAACTGTTGATACCCGCAGCTTATCCTTGCCGTCTAAGTGCTCTTTGATTCTAACCCAGAGCGGCCGCGAAGTCTCACCAATATATTGCTCGCCGCACAGCTGGCACGAGATCCTGTAGACCACACCGCATGCAGTGCAATCTCCCTCTCTACCAGTTGGGCAGACCACACAATTGGGAGTTGTGCAAATGCGGTCATATAGACGGTTTCGGAAGAGGCGGTTTTTGAGGTTATTTGGGGGAATGTCAGCAATGGCGACAGAGCTTTCCAGACCGGCTTTGCGTAGGCATTTTCGCAGAGATTTGCTCACTTCATCCGAAATGAAGGGCATTTTTATGGGAATTTTGCCATCAACTGCTGATTCCTGCTCTACGCGGCGTGCGGCTGAGCTGCTGGATCTGCGCAGAACCATACTGGGGGGATATCCGTTAAGAGCAGCAATTTCTTGCGCCATTTGAACAGATTCTTTTTGCTCGTTTTCTCCGGTACAGACACATTTCGCCGTTCGATACATATTTTTAACAACCGCCCTTTTTGTTTGTGACCGTGGTCTACCAACCTCGTGGTCCAGTTAAACCAAACAACTACTACTGATTACAATGCCGAGTTTCATGGAGAGTCGTACCTGGAGACCTATATTTGATCTGTTGTGCTCATTCTATACTGAATTTAGCGTGCTGCCGAGATGTCGTACGTTCGTGCCGTGGCAGTGTGGAGGAAAGAAGACCACCTCCGTGCAAACCGACGTCAATCCCTCCGCGGAGAGGGTTTTTGTCATGGGAGAGGTGCTGGCTGGCTGCAGCTCTCCTGAAGATCCTACTGCAAAGAGCCGGCGTAGAGAGGAATCCAGGACCCGCGAAGAAGAAGAAGTACCCGTGTGCGACATGCGAAAGAAATGTCAACTGGAATGGAACCAGTGTCCAGTGTTTCGGATGCCACAGGTGGGTGCACTTCTCTTGTTCGGGTCTCAGTTCTGTGAGGCACCACGATTCTTCCTTTTGTTGTATTGTGTGCTTCGCCTCCAGTAACTCAAATTCCTCATCTACCAACCGCCCCCTATCAATTGTACACATCAATCTAAACGGCCTTCGGACCAAGCTTACTGAATTATCTCTCTTTGCCCGTACTCATCGCCCGGATGTTATCATGGTCCAGGAGACCAAACTCTCTCCCTCTGCTACCTCTAGACATCCAAACATCCCGGGCTATACTGCATATCATACTCCTAGGTCATCTCAAGGAGGCGGAGTCTCTACTTTTGTCCTGTCCTCTCTTCCCTCTCACATTATTCCAAACACTCCACTGGATGGCACTCTCGAGTACGTCCCCATCCATCTACCTCTTAAAACACCACTTTCTCTTCTTAATATATATATATATATCCCTCCTTCTTCCTCTTGTCCCTCAACATACAATCCTATCTCCCTTCTCAAGCAGCTGTATGACTGCTCTCTTTCTCCCTCAATTGTCTTTGCGGGTGACTTCAATACGCACACGTTCTTCTCGTCGCTTGATTCTGATGCTAGAGGAAGTGACGTCGAAGAATGGGCGGAGGAGTGCGATCTGGTTATCTTGAACGATGGCCAGCCCACTCGTCTCCCTGCCAACGGCCGATCATCTAGCCCAGACATCTCCCTCGTCTCTTCCAATCTCTCTAATGCCTGCTCTTGGTCGACATCCACAACTCTTTCCAGCGATCACATCCCTGTCTTTGTCGATATTGATCTCTCTAACTCTCTTGCTCCCTATACAGGTGTTCGTCATCGTTCTTATCTTAATTTAGGCCTTGCAGACTGGAGCCTGTTCAGGGAGGTTGCGCTCCGCCAAGCGGCTGATTATCCGTGGAATGGCGATGTACACCAGAAGGAGCGCCACCTATCTGATGCTATCTTGAAGGCTATGAAAGCTGCGATCCCTGGAGGCCGCGTTAAGACCTTCTTTCCCAATGTCACCAGGGAAACACTGCAGAAGATAAGGACAAGGGACGCAAAAAGAGCCGCAGATCATCTCGACCCAGACATTGCCGAGCTGGATAATGAGATCAGGATGGACCTTCATAGGCACAAGAAAGAATCTTGTGAAAAATTCACTGAGAAGATGAACTTCAGAAATGATGCAGCAGCAACGTGGAAGGCCTTGAAAAGGATCTCCGGAAAGTTCACCTCCGCCGACAATTCCACGATTGAATTTGAAGGTGGAGTCTTCAAATCAGGGAAGGAGGCCGCAAATGCTCTTGGGAAGCATTTTTTCATCACTAGAACCAAAAGAGAGAATCAGAACAGAATAACTGTACGGGAACTCTGTAAGTTGCCTCTCACGGATGTAGATGATGCAGTCACGCCTGCACAGGTCGAGAAGGTAATAAAGGAGATGAGCAACTCGAAGGCGTTAGGGCCAGACGGTTTGAGCCCTGCAGTCCTGAAGAGACTGCCCAGTGAACTACTGCCCTTTATTGCTGACGTCATAAATACATCGTTTCGTACATGTACTTTACCCCAAAATTGGAAAGTGGCTCGCGTTATTCCACTGCCGAAGCCGGGAAAGTCACCATCCACGGCTAAAGGGTATCGGCCGATCAGTCTGCTCTCACCCATCGCCAAAATTGCCGAAAAACTGGTTGTGGAGGAGCTTGCCGAGCATAACAGCCAACAGCAGCACCAACATGGTTTCCGTAAATTACACTCCACCACTACGGCCTTGTTGGAAATTGTGAGCTATGTGCTGGACGGCTTCAATGCCATCAAACCCCAACGTTCTGTTGGTGTGGCCCTCGACTTAACAAAGGCATTTGACACTGTCAATCTAGGCCTACTATCAGAGAGTCTGTTGAAGTCTACCATCAAGCCATGGCAGAAGCGGTGGATAACTGCCTTCACTAAAGGACGTCGGGCAACTGTGCCATTCCAGGGACATGTTTCCAGTAGCATCCCCATCGCCGCTGGTGTCCCTCAAGGAGGAATTTTATCGCCCGCACTTTTCAGTTTGTATCTAGAAGATCTGCCCGTTCCCCCTCAAGACATCAAGGTCGTTGCATACGCGGATGATATTACTATTCTGTGCCGAGATCGCGACACTAAGGTAGCCACCAGTAAGATCAATGACTACTTGATCGAGTTGAAATGTTTCTTCGATCGCAAAATGCTCACAGTCTCTGCCTCCAGATCGTCCGTCACCGTCTTTTCCACTGATAATGCAGAGCACAGTGCCCATCCTATGGTGAAATGGGGCGAAACTCAATTGCAGGTCACCCGATTCCCCAAATTACTTGGACTCGTGTTGGATCCTTCGTTGAGGTTTCATAAGAACACTGAGCAGAAGCAAGCCACAGTGGAAACAAGACTCAACGTCCTGCGTGCTCTCGGTGGAACGTCCTGGGGATGCAATAAAGAAACGATCCTGACCACGTATAAGGCTATTGTGCAACCCGCCTTGGAGTATGCTGCGCCAGTCTGGCAGCACATCGTGTCGGACACCTCTTGGTCCAAGCTGCAGCGCGTCCAAAATTGTGCTCTGCGAATTGCAAAAGGCTGTTCTAAAAGCTCTCCAATAGAGCACTTACACGCCGAAGCTCGCATATTGCCAGTTAGAGACCACTGCCAACTCCAGGCGCAACAAATGTACATTAACATCGTGAAGCAGCCGAATCATCCATCGCGAAGAGTACTAAACCCGGTGAGAGAGAGATGTATCAGAAAGCCTTTCGCTGATGCTCCGTCGAAAGTAGATGTGCAGAGATGGACCGAAGCACAACAAGAACGCCTCCGTCTCTTGCGCGCGGAGCATACCCGATTCGTGAAGGAACACTTGAGCAGAGTTGCCATAAACTCCATCCTGGGAGTCGCACCTCCAAAGGTCAGCGAGACAGAGATGGAACTTGGCAGGCGTGCCAGGTGCACCCTTGCATCGTTACGCTGTGGACACCCCCATGCTTATGTCATACTTGCATAGGATTGACAACAGCAAACCTGACGAGTGTCCTGATTGCGGTAGTCAAGGGCATACTACTGCGCACCTGTTCAATTGCCCGAAGAGACCGACTACATTGACGACAATGGATCTGTGGACGAACCCAGTGCTAGTGGCCGAGTTTCTGAACCTATGACAGAACCCCTCTCTGTGGCTGCAAAGAAGAAGAAGAAATCAACAATACAAATGTAGGTTGAAGGTGGTTTATACGAGTTTTCATGTTTTAGGAGCGACGAAGACTGGAAACAACACGCGTCATCAGTATCAACTGAACGTGGCCTAGTGCGCTGCTCTTTTGACTCATGACTTAGGGCACTGATTTCAGTTCCATAGCAGACGATTTAATTTGAATTTGTGTTTTTATGTGCAATAATGAAGTTTCAATCCTTGTGATTGCCTGAAATCAGCCTCTTCCGCGGCGCCGCGCTAGTCAACTCTTTCTGAGAACTCTTCCAGCAATAAGAGGCCCGGAAACATGCAGTTGGTATAAGCCTAGCTCCTTCATTCTGAGCCGGTCGAAGTATAGTGGAGTCCACCAAGAGTGTCTGATTTACTTATCAATAAGAATCGGTCGGCTGGGGATCAATGTGCATGAATCCCATACCAGCACGCTCGATACCGGTTGAGCGAGAGCGGTTGTGCTGCAAAAGGTTTCATGTTGATTGATCTCCAATCGACCGCTCCTCATTGATAAGTAAATGAGACACTCTTGGTGGACTCCACTATAAGGCTTATCGTATCAAGGTTATCATGTCAAAATCTCCTCATCACTGTTATATGTTTTGCCATGACCGACCGCTCCGCTGCTTACTCCGCCGGACTCATCTGAGCAAGCTAGGCTTTACATTAACTTTTTTTTAAAACGAAAATGCTTGGTCCATCGCGTTACAAAAATTGATGTTCTTTATCTTTATCGGATATATACGTCAAATAATAGATGTGAAGGAAAACGAGAATAAGAAACGAATTGCTCCGATGCGGAGATTCAATTGAGAATCTCGGGTAGGGGCGGGTGGTGAGCAAGACGGCACAGAAGGGCAGTGGTCGCCAACACTGCAAGCCCTACAGAGTGTATACGGGGCTCCGAGTACCATCTTAGTTGGCCCGCCAACATTGCCGATGCCCACCTTGAAGTGACGATTTGGGGCGCATGGGGGCCATATAAGAACAGACATCAATGAATGACGGCAAACAGTATAAAGAGTAAAAAACAATGCGTGTTAATAACAAGTAAAACACTAAAAGGAAAGGATCACTAATTTTTCATCCTTCTCGCCACGCTTCTGGAAATAATCGAGTAGTTGAGCCTGGAATGCAGATGATCGCTTCATCATGAAAAGCCTTGGTTCAAATCCGTCCCATTCTTTGACTGGTCTGATAAGAAACGAACCTACATGTGCAGCAGAGTTCGCTCTCTCTACTTGAACCCGGAAAGGGTGACCTCTAGTTACATCAATCATTCGCGGGACTTTGAACAAATCGTACAATTTAAAATCGCTCTCACCGGTTGTTAACTTGTACATAAGGACAAAATCAGCCACCTTTCTCCGAAATGATAATTTTTGCGCCCCTAATAATTCTAAACGTCTTTCGTAAGACAGTCTTGACAAGCCTTTCCGAAGAAAACATCTGTATGTGAAACTCTTCTGAACTTGCTCAATAGCGTCATCCAGTATCTTTTTGTATGGCGACCATAGCTGGGAACAGTACTCCAAAAGAGGTCTAACATAGACAGAAAACAACCGAAAGAGAAGTTTAGGATCCCTGGACTTGAATGCGCGCACAATGAAATTTGATTTACACGTGGCTTTTACCGTGATTTCCTTAATGTAGTCTTCAAAGTCGAATTTGTCAGTGTACCTAACACCCAAATCCCTTATATTCTTCGATTCTACCAGATTATACCCACTGAGAGAGAATTGGAATGGAGGATGGTTCCTTCCGAAGCGCATAAATGATGTTTTCTCTATTAAAATATCCAGCTCCCAGATGTTGGACCACTTTGTTGAGGCATTGATCCCCTGCTGCAGTAGGAGAGTCGTTAATAGTGAAAATTTTTGAATTGTCAGCATACATTGAGCAGAAAACACCAGGTGGCAAGCAATCGGGTAAGTCATTCACGTACATAAGGAACATCAACGGGCCCACGCATGTGCCCTGTGGGACACCGCTAGGCGTGTCATATGTTTGAGATCGTACGCCGTCAATGAATACCGTCTGAACTCTGTTGTACAGAAAGGACTGAAGGAAACGAAGAAGGCACCCATTTATCCCAAACGACGCTAGTTTTTGCAGGAGTAAGGGGATGGAAATAGAGTCAAAGGCCTTTTTATAATCGATGTAGCATACAGAAACAAAGTTCCCGTTGTCTGTTTCCCGTTGCCGTGTAGGAACTAAGGACATGAGGGCAGATGTAGTCGACCTTTTACTCAAGAAACCGTGCTGACATGTAGAAATAAGGTTGTTTTCCGAAAGATACGTGACGATTCGCTTACAGATGATTCGCTCTAAGACCTTGCTTATCGAACTAGTTAGGCAAATTGGCCTATAGTTTTTCACATCATGCCTGTTACCTTTCTTATGAATGGGCCGGCTAATCCTATTCGCCAAAGTGATGGAGTTTCTCCTCTCAAGAGACATCTATTGAAAAGAATAGTAAGCGGAGACGTAAGGCCAAAAGCCGCTTTTTTGAGAAACACGTAGGAAATTTCGTCGGGCGAGGTGGAGTCTCTGTTTGGAAGCTCGCGTAGAAAGCCATACTCCACATCACTGGAAATGTCGACCCAATCCAGAGTTTCCTGCGTGATCAGATCAATACCTACCCTGGAAGACGTTGGCATTTTATACACAGACTCAAAAAAGTTTCCAAACACTTCTCCTTTAGCCTTGCCTTTAGCCCCCCCCCCCCATCGCCCATTGACATCTCGGAATTCTGACTGATACCCGGTATCGATTCATGCAAGTTTAGCTTCTGGTTGCAGTAGTTGAAAAAGCGTTTTGTATTTTTACTGGCAGCTATTTGTTTCTCTTTGTAGTGTAAATGAAAATGTGTTTACACTTTTTACGTGATTATGATAGCGGCTCTATAAAAGACCGTTCATCCGAGTATGGTTCAGTTTGTGTCTTGCTGTCTACTGGCGAAGGTCAATAAATCTTCCAAGGCCACCTACTGCGGAAGACACAACAGTGGCGATCAGGCGGAGATCAGAAGAAGACGCCGAAAGCAATGGATCCCGCAGCCGTCATGACGATGTTCAAGGAGCTCATGGATGAGCAGAGGCGACTGATGACCGGACTCCTCAGCCAAGTCGAGGCCGGAGATGGAGGTCGCACAGCTGGTGCGACAGACTCAGTTCCGAATGTCATGGCCGCACTGAGCAACAGGATCGAGAAATTTGTCTGCGATCCAGAAGAGGAGCAGAGCTTCAGCAAGTGGTACACAAGATACAAGGATGTTTTCACCGAGGATGCAAGGAATCTGACCGAAAACGCAAGAGTGCGACTACTTTGCGAGAAGCTGGACAACATTTCATTCGAGAAGTACCAGAGACATGTGCTGCCAAGAGAAGTCGACCACCGCTCTCGGAGATGAAGTGCGAAGTAAAATGAAGCAGCAGTTCGACAGAAGAAATGGAGTTGTTGATAAAAAGTTCAAAGTCGGAGATATCATTTATTCACAGTCCTGGAAGAGGAATAAACCTGTATGGGAACAAGGAAAAGTGAGACGACGACTTGGAAGAGTGAACTACGAAGTGGAGATAAGCGGAAGAATCCTCCACAAGCATGCAAACCAATTGAGAAGAAGTAATGGAATGACGACGTATTCCAAAGACGACACTTCCTTCAAGACCTTACTTGACCTACTGGAGTTGGATGACTCGTGTAATCATTATGCCGCCGATACAGAAACAAGTGATGAAGCGAATGAATGTTATCCAGTTCCTCCAGCCGTCGAGACACCTCAAATGGAGTACAGCCAGCGACGTTAAGAAGATCAACCAGAATGAAGAAGCCGATTCAGATATATGATCCTTCTTATCTGTGATTGTATTGTGAACTGGCCAAAGTCGTAGAACTGCTATTGTTAGGCGCCTTCTACTAGGGGAGGTGTAGTGTAAATGAAAATGTGTTTACACTTTTTACGTGATTATGATAGCGGCTCTATAAAAGACCGTTCATCCGAGTATGGTTCAGTTTGTGTCTTGCTGTCTACTGGCGAAGGTCAATAAATCTTCCAAGGCCACCTACTGCGGAAGACACAACACTCTTGCGAAATGGAATGACCAGCTAGTGTCTTTTTAAGCTTTCTAGCATATGAAACATACCTTCCATTTCCAAGGACATTTTTGAGGGAATGGTAATGGTTTACTCTTGATATCAGAGTCTGTATATGCTTTGGGTAATTTTTATGCCCTTCACTGTATCTCTGTGCAGGTATGTACTTCGAAATAAGCCACCGACAAGTTTTAATAAAACTATTATAACTTTCGTCAATATCGTTGGATTCGCATGGATTCCAAGCATGTTGCGCATGGATTCCAAGCACATGAGGTCAACTACTGTGACAGAAATTGAAACTGATGGTTTTGATTCCCCCAGTGTTGCCTTCTTACTTTTACCAGGCAGGGCTTCAAAAAGTAGATACGCTGGGATGATCTCAGTACATGTCTTAAGAAAACCACAACTTCGAGGTTAATCTCAGTCGGCACGGTTCACAATGATACTCTGCGTTCCGTATTGTGCGTTGGGGCAGACTTGGTGCACAAATGTTGTAACATACGAGCACCGAGTTTGCGTCATCCCACGGCAAGGAACACAAAGTATCAGGGCGATCCGTGCGGGCTGTAGACAGATTCGCGGTTCGGGAAAACTGACACTTTCGAGTAAACGACAACCGCATAGCTAATTTCTGAATAGAGGGTTTAGGAGCTAAACTCTAAAATCCGCACATGTCTATCACAGCGTAGAATTAGGTAGCAAGGAAATCTTAGCTGGTGATCTTCGCAGTTACAAAGGCCAGCATGGCACTGTGAGCTTTGAAGGGATCTGAGAAAATTACCTAAAGAGCAAACGAAACAGAATAATGGGCATGTTGTAACACAATTGACGTGCACCACACTGTGCGCCGAACCCTGGACGCTAACGTAACTCAAAACTGTTATTGTTCCGGGAAATAAAAAGAGCTCGCAACCTTGTAAAATTTTTTGCAAGAAAAGGACTTACCTCTCTCCGCTTGTGGTGCTGGTAACGTAGTGTCCGCAGTTGCAGAGAAATCAGATGCAGAATAAATTTACTAGTATGGGGCTGCCGAGATGTCGTATGTTCGTGCCGTGGCAGTGTGGAGGAAAGAAGATCGCCTCCGTGCAAACCGACGTCAACCCCTCCGAGAAGAGGGTTTTTGTCATGGGAGAGGTGCTGGTCGGCCGCAGCTCTCCTGAGGATTTTATTACAAAGGGCCGGCGTCGAGAGGAATCCAGGTCCAGCACGGAAGTATCCATGTGCCACCTGCGGCGAGGATGTTACCTGGCATAAAACAAGTGTCCAGTGCTTCGGATGCCAAAGGTGGGTGCACTTCTCCTGTTCGGGCCTCAGTTCTGTGAGGCATCATGACTCATCCTTTCGTTGTGTTCTATGCTCTGCCCCCAACAACTCTGATTCCTCAATTACCAACCGCCCCCTCTCCATTGTTCACATTAATCTCAACGGCCTTCGCAACAAGTTATCTGAACTCTCTCTATTCGCACGTTCTCATCACCCGGATGTTATCATGGTTCAAGAAACCAAGCTCTCTCCATCTACCACTTATCCCCAACCTAACATTCCGGGCTACACCGCCTATCACATGCCAAGGACAGCTCTTGGGGCGGAGTGTCTACTTTCGTTCAATCTGCCTTACCTTCTCATATTATCCCTAATACTCCTAAGGACGGTACTCTCGAGTACATTCCTGTCCACCTCCCCCTCAAAACCCCTTTATCTCTATTTAACATATATATTCCTCTTATATCATCTTGTCCCCTCTTATAATCCTATTCCCCTCCTTAAGCAGTTGTACGACTGCTCACTCTCCCCTTCAGCTGTCTTTGCGGGTGACTTCAATGCTCACACGTTCTGTTCCGCTCTTGATTCTGACGCCAGAGGGAAGATGTCGAAGAATGGGCTGAGGAGTGTGACCTGGTTATCCTCAATGATGACCAGCCCACTCGTCTCCCTGCCAACGGCCGACCTTCTAGCCCAGACATCTCTCTTGTGTCATCCAATCTCTAATGCTTGCACGTGGTCCACATCCACAACTCTGTCCAGTGATCACATTCCCGTCTTTGTCTATATTGATCTCTCTGACTCTCTTGCCCCTTACTCTGGTTTTCGTCATCGTACTTATCTTAATTTAGGCCTAGCAGACTGGACCCTGTTCAGAGATGTTGCACTTCGCCATGCGGTCGACTACCCATGGAATGGTGATGTTCATCAGAAAGAGCGCCATCTAACAAGTGCCATCCGCAAGGCCATGAAAGCTGCAATTCCTGAGGGTCGTGTGAAGACCTTTTGTCCAAGTGTCAGGAGGGGAGTACTGCAGTAGATAAGAACCAGAGATGAGAAGAGAGCCGCAGACCATCTAGACCCGGACATAGCTGTGCTGGATAACGAGATCAAGCAGGATCTGGATAAGAACAAGAAGGAATGCTGGGAGAAGTTCACTGAAAAGCTGAATTTCAAGGCTGACGGAACTACGACGTGGAAAGTGTTGAGGAAAATTTCCGGCAAGTCCGCTCCTCGATGAGCTCCGCTATTGAGTTCGAGGAGAACGTCTTCAAATCAGGGAAAGCGGCTGCTTATGCGCTCGGCAAGAACTTCTTCATCACACGTGCCAAGCGAGGCGTGCAGAACAGAGTCACGGTTAGAGAACTGAGCCGGTTGCCGCACATGAACGCTTCTGAGGCCTTTACTCTCACGCAAGTAGAGAAGGCTATCAAAGAAATGCGGAATTCGAAGGCTATCGGACCTGACGGTATCTCCCCAGCCATCCTGAAGAAGCTTCCCACGGAACTTCTACCGATGCTTGCAGATATCATTAACACTTCTTTCCGGACCTGCACTCTACCCCAAGCTTGGAAGACAGCCAATGTGATACCGTTGCCAAAGCCAGGCAAGTCCCAAAGCACGGCAAAGGGCTTTCGACCAATAAGCCTGTTATCGCCCGTCGCTAAATTAGCTGAAAAGTTGATCGTGACGGACCTGGCTGATCAAAATGAGCGACAGCAGCATCAGCATGGGTTCAGGAAACTTCACTCCACTACTACAGCTCTATTAGAGATCGTGAGCTTTGCGGTCGATGGGTTCAACATGAGAAAGCCCCTGAGAACGGTGGCCGTCGCCCTCGACCTGAGCAAAGCGTTTGACTCTGTTAACTTGGGACTGTTGTCCGAGAAACTGCTCAAGTCGTCGCTACCATCATGGCAGAAGCGATGGATTGCAGCGTTCACTAAAGGCCGCCGTGCTAAGGTTCTGTTCCAGAATCATGTATCCGATAGCATTCCAATAGCAGCCGGTGTTCCGCAAGGCGGAGTGTTGTCCCCTGCCCTATTCAGCCTGTATCTTGAGGACATTCCCGAGCCTCCCAATGATGTAAGGATTGTTATGTATGCCGACGACATCACCATCATGTGCCAGGATCGTGACCTGCAGATAGCCGCTAACAAGATCAGCGCATATCTCGTCGAGTTGAAGCTCTTCCTCGATAAAATGATGCTCACAGTCTCTGCCGCAAAATCCTCTGTTTCAGTGTTCACAACGAACACCAAGGAACACAGTGCCCATCCCAGATGTCAAATGGGATGGTGACCTGTTGCCAGCAGCAAAATTCCCCAAGCTGCTTGGCCTTATTCTTGATCCATCACTGAAGTTCCACAAAAACGCGGAACAGAAACAAACAGTCGTCAAGGCTAGACTTAATATCTTGAGAGCTCTCGGAGGAACATCATGGGAAGCAGCCGAGAGACTATATTGAGAACCTACAGAGCAATACTTCAGCCGGCTCTGGAATATGCGGCACCAGTGTGGCAGCACCTGGTGTCTGACAGCTCCTTGAATAAGCTGCAGCGTGTACAGAATGCTGCGCTTAGAATTGCTACCGGTTGTGCAAGGAGCTCCCCGGTGGAGCATCTTCACGCGGAGGCCTGCATATTGCCGGTCAAGGAGCATTGTGAACTCCAGGCACAGCAGATGTATATTAATGTTCTGAGGCAGCCGAATCATCCGTCAAAGAGAATCATGAAGCCCATAAGAGAGAGGTCGATTAGGACGCCGTTCGCCGATGCTCCTCGTAAAGTTGATGTACAGAGATGGGCCGACTCCAACATGGAAAGGCTTCGTCTTCTGCGTGAGGAGCACACGCAATTTGTTCGAGGATATCTAGCAAAGGCGGCTGTGAACCCTATCTTGGGAACGGTGCCGCCTCGGGTTTGCGAGTCCGAGTCTCAACTCGGCAGACGAGCCAGATGTGCTCTTGCATCGCTGCGCTGTGGTCACTCTATTCTGCTCATGTCTTACGTCAACAAGATCGACAGCAGCCGACCAGACGCATGCCCGGACTGTGGTGCTCCCGGACACGACACGGCGCACTTGTTCATGTGCCCGAAGAGACCTACCTCCTTAACAACAATGGACCTTTGGACGAATCCTGTGAAGGCCGCCCAGTTCCTCAACCTATGACAAAAACCACTTTGAGGCTGCAGAAGAAGAAGAAGAAGAAGAAAAGCTGAATTTCAAGGCGGACGGAACTACGACGTGGAAAGTGTTGAGGAAAATTTCCGGAAGGTCCGCTCCCCCGATGAGCTCCGCTATTGAGTTCGAGGAGAACGTCTTCAAATCAGGGAAAGCGGCTGCTTACGCACTCGGCAAGAACTTCTTCATCACACGTGCCAAGCGAGGCGTGCAAAACAGAGTCACGGTTAGAGAGCTGAGCCGGTTACCGCTCATGAACGCATCTGAGGCCTTTACTCTCACACAAGTAGAGAAGGCTGTCAAAGAAATGCGGAATTCGAAGGCTATCGGACCTGACGGTATCTCCCCAGCCATCCTGAAGAAGCTTCCCACGGAACTTCTACCGATGCCTGCAGATATCATTAACACTTCTTTCCGCACCTGCACTCTACCCCCAAGCTTGGAAGACAGCCAATGTGATACCGTTGCCAAAGCCAGGCAAGTCCCAAAGCACGGCAAAGGGCTTTCGACCAATAAGCCTGTTATCGCCCGTCGCTAAATTAGCTGAAAAGTTGATCGTGACGGACCTGGCTGATCAAAATGAGCGACAGCAGCATCAGCATGGGTTCAGGAAACTTCACTCTACTACTACTGCTCTATTGGAGATCGTGAGCTTTGCGGTCGATGGGTCCAGCATGAGGAAGCTCCTGAGAGCGGTGGCCGTCGCCCTCGACCTGAGCAAAGCGTTTGACTCTGCTAACTTGGGATTGCTGTCCGAGAAACTTCTCAAGTCTTCGCTACCATCATGGCAGAAGCGATGGATTGCAGCGTTCACTAAAGGCCGCCGTGCTAAGGTTCTGTTCCAGAATCATGTATCCGATAGCATTCCAATAGCAGCCGGTGTTCCGCAAGGCGGAGTGTTGTCCCCTGCCCTATTCAGCCTGTATCTTGAGGACATTCCCGAGCCTCCCAATGATGTAAGGATTGTTATGTATGCCGACGACATCACCATCATGTGCCAGGATCGTGACCTGCAGATAGCCGCTAACAAGACCAGCGCATATCTCGTCGAGTTGAAGCTCTTCCTCGATAAAATGATGCTCACAGTCTCTGCCGCAAAATCCTCTGTTTCAGTGTTCACAACGAACACCAAGGAACACAGTGCCCACCCCAGATGTCAAATGGTATGGTGACCTGTTGCCAGCAGCAAAATTCCCCAAGCTGCTTGGCCTTATTCTTGATCCCTCACTGAAGTTCCACAAAAACGCGGAACAGAAACAAACAGTCGTCAAGGCTAGGCTTAATATCTTGAGAGCTCTCGGAGGAACATCATGGGGAAGCAGCCGAGAGACTATATTGAGAACCTACAGAGCAATACTTCAGCCGGCTCTGGAATATGCGGCACCAGTGTGGCAGCACCTGGTGTCTGACAGCTCCTTGAATAAGCTGCAGCGTGTACAGAATGCTGCGCTTAGAATTGCTACCGGTTGTGCAAGGAGCTCCCCGGTGGAGCATCTTCACGCGGAGGCCTGCATATTGCCGGTCAAGGAGCATTGTGAACTCCAGGCACAGCAGATGTATATTAATGTTCTGAGGCAGCCGAATCATCCGTCAAAGAGAATCATGAAGCCCATAAGAGAGAGGTCGATTAGGACGCCGTTCGCCGATGCTCCTCGTAAAGTTGATGTACAGAGATGGGCCGACTCCAACATGGAAAGGCTTCGTCTTCTGCGTGAGGAGCACACCCAGTTTGTTCGAGGATATCTAGCAAAGGCGGCTGTGAACCCTATCTTGGGAACGGTGCCGCCTCGGGTTTGCGAGTCCGAGTCTCAACTCGGCAGACGAGCCAGATGTGCTCTTGCATCGCTGCGCTGTGGTCACTCTATTCTGCTCATGTCTTACGTCAACAAGATCGACAGCAGCCGACCAGACGCATGCCCGGACTGTGGTGCTCCCGGACACGACACGGCGCACTTGTTCATGTGCCCGAAGAGACCTACCTCCTTAACAACAATGGACCTTTGGACGAATCCTGTGAAGGCCGCCCAGTTCCTCAACCTATGACAAAAACCACTTTGAGGCTGCAGAAGAAGAAGAAGAAGAAGAAAAGCTGAATTTCAAGGCGGACGGAACTACGACGTGGAAAGTGTTGAGGAAAATTTCCGGAAGGTCCGCTCCCCCGATGAGCTCCGCTATTGAGTTCGAGGAGAACGTCTTCAAATCAGGGAAAGCGGCTGCTTACGCACTCGGCAAGAATTTTTTCATCACACGTACCAAGCGAGGCGTGCAAAACAGAGTCACGGTTAGAGAGCTGAGCCGGTTACCGCTCATGAACGCATCTGAGGCCTTTACTCTCACACAAGTAGAGAAGGCTGTCAAAGAAATGCGGAATTCGAAGGCTATCGGACCTGACGGTATCTCCCCAGCCATCCTGAAGAAGCTTCCCACGGAACTTCTACCGATGCCTGCAGATATCATTAACACTTCTTTCCGGACCTGCACTCTACCCCAAGCTTGGAAGACAGCCAATGTGATACCGTTGCCAAAGCCAGGCAAGTCCCAAAGCACGGCAAAGGGCTTTCGACCAATAAGCCTGTTATCGCCCGTCGCTAAATTAGCTGAAAAGTTGATCGTGACGGACCTGGCTGATCAAAATGAGCGACAGCAGCATCAGCATGGGTTCAGGAAACTTCACTCTACTACTACTGCTCTATTGGAGATCGTGAGCTTTGCGGTCGATGGGTTCAACATGAGAAAGCTCCTGAGAACGGTGGCCGTCGCCCTCGACCTGAGCAAAGCGTTTGACTCTGCTAACTTGGGATTGCTGTCCGAGAAACTTCTCAAGTCTTCGCTACCATCATGGCAGAAGCGATGGATTGCAGCGTTCACTAAAGGCCGCCGTGCTAAGGTTCTGTTCCAGAATCATGTATCCGATAGCTTTCCAATAGGAGCGGGTGTTCCGCAAGGCGCAGTGTGGTCCCCTGCCCTATTCAGCCTGTATCTTGAGGACATTCCCGAGCCTCCCACTGATGGAAGGATTGTTATGTATGCCGACGGCAGCACCATCATGTGCCAGGATCGTGACCTGCACATAGCCGCTAACAAGACCAGCGCATATCTCGTCGAGTTGAAGCTCTTCCTCGATAAAATGATGCTCACAGTCTCTGCCGCAAAATCCTCTGTTTCAGTGTTCACAACGAACACCAAGGAACACAGTGCCCACCCCAGATGTCAAATGGTATGGTGACCTGTTGCCAGCAGCAAAATTCCCAAGCTGCTTGGCCTTATTCTTGATCCTCACTGAAGTTCCACAAAAACGCGGAACAGAAACAAGCAGTCGTCAAGGCTAGGCTTAATACCTTGAGAGCTCTCGGAGGAGCATCATGGGGAAGCAGCCGAGAGACTATATTGAGAACCTCCAGAGCAATACTTCAGCCGGCTCTGGAATATGCGGCACCAGTGTGGCAGCACCTGGTGTCTGACAGCTCCTTGAATAAGCTGCAGCGTGTACAGAATGCTGCGCTTAGAATTGCTACCGGTTGTGCAAGGAGCTCCCCGGTGGAGCATCTTCACGCGGAGGCCTGCATATTGCCGGTCAAGGAGCATTGTGAACTCCAGGCACAGCAGATGTATATTAATGTTCTGAGGCAGCCGAATCATCCGTCAAAGAGAATCATGAAGCCCATAAGAGAGAGAGGTCGATTAGGACGCCGTTCGCCGATGCTCCTCGTAAAGTTGATGTACAGAGATGGGCCGACTCCAACATGGAAAGGCTTCGTCTTCTGCGTAAGGAGCACACCCAGTTTGTTCGAGGATATCTAGCAAAGGCGGCTGTGAACCCTATCTTGGGAAAGGTGCCGCCTCGGGTTTGCGAGTCCGAGTCTCAACTCGGCAGACGAGCCAGATGTGCTCTTGCATCGCTGCGCTGTGGTCACTCTATTCTGCTCATGTCTTACGTCAACAAGATCGACAGCAGCCGACCAGACGCATGCCCGGACTGTGGTGCTCCCGGACACGACACGGCGCACTTGTTCATGTGCCCGAAGAGACCTACCTCCTTAACAACAATGGACCTTTGGACGAATCCTGTGAAGGCCGCCCAGTTCCTCAACCTATGACAAAAACCACTTTGAGGCTGCAGAAGAAGAAGAAGTATGGGGATAGTGTTGAAGGCGGTCGTGCGGTAAATCACAGCAGGACACAGGGAAACGTGGTCTGTATACAACAAATCTTGGGTGCTTCACTAAATCACATTCATAGTGAGTAACAGCCAGGAATTGTGGGTACGGACCTGAGCATTAACCTAGTAGGTTTCAGGAGGAGAGTGGAGGTGAAATTCAGATTTACCCCAATAAGTAGGATATCAACTATTCGAAAGCAAATCTGCGTTTTTGGAAGAAAAAAGTGTTGTGTACGGGACACAATCGGCGTGCAAAAGTTTATTTCCAAAAGGTTGCCCTACACAGGTGGCAGTGCAAAATTTACAGCAAGAATAACAGTGAGTAGTGAGGCGAGTGGTTGACTGCTCGGCGTCGTTGTGATGGCCTGGCGTCGAGGAGTGGTGGAGTGGCGGCAGGAACGGAGTGGTAGTGGTAGACGAATCCCAATCGGATCTCTAACAGTGCGGCGGCAGGGGTTTATATAGCGCGGTGGGTGGTCTGTGATTGGCCGGTTTTCGCGCCTAGATCAAAACCCACCCACATGGTGATCAGTCGATAAATCAACTGATATTTGATCTCCCGTCACAACAAAAAGCTACGCGCTTCCGCTCTAATTTAGCAAAAAAAGAGGGGAGGGAAACCCCGTGTATATGCTCAAATTCGGTGCGGCGCGGTAAAATGGGCGTGGCCAAGTGCATCGCGCCTTAGTACCCCCCCCCGCGCTAAGGGGCTGAGCAGAGTGCCACCGCGGCGCGGCGCGGTCTGATGATGGAGAGCCGTATTGATAGATCGCCGCGATCTATCAATACGGCTCTAAATCATCAGGCCGCGCGGCGCCGCGGTGGCACTCTGCTCAGCCCCTAAGATAGTATCTGTTCCGAAACATACTTTCAATCTCCACGTCCACAGACACAATCCTAGTGTCATCTGAATAGCGAAATGTCTACGAAGCCGAAGAAAAACGGCGTATTATGCGTGTAATATGAAGTTTGGTGCAATCACACCCAAAACTTTCAGTTTACGGCTTTGTTCGATTACGGTGCTCAAACGATTTTTCTCTGTGTTTCGATTAGTATTAAATTCAGTATAGACTGAGCAAAACAGATCAAATATACAAATACGGCAACAAAAACTCGAATTTCCGGGATTAACTCGTTGCACAATGAATTCCCACCCGTTATGAAACCTAATGCCTCCGAAAAGAAAAAAAAACAGGTAAAGACTAAAAGGGTTTTTGATAAATTTAGACTGAAATACAAGTGCGAGAAATAAAATTGCCGATAATTCAACAAAACTGCCACCACTCCCTCAGAATGTAGGTATGGAGCTTCGGGAAGGATGACTCATCTTCGTCGGTCGCGCGTGGCCGCAACGCGGCGTTAGCATCGTAGCGCGCCTGCTAGCCCTCCCGCACTCCACCGTTCTTCATTTCACATATTTCTCACCAAATACTTGGCTTACACGCCTTCACCTTCAGCTATACAATGCACAGGAGCACACTAAGATTATTTAGTGTCAATAGAATAAGAATAAACTTGACAACTCGTAGGATAAACGGAAACAGATAGATAAGTACGATATACGCAGGACACGAGCACGGAGCAGCACTACGCCACAACAACAATTAATTAACGATTATAAGACGCAGTAAGATCAGGTCTAGAACGGGGCTGTTGAGGCCCCTGATAACTACTGTTCGTGCAGATGGCTTTTTCAAGTCGCTCCCAATACACAAATAACCGTTGTGAAATGGCGCCTTCTAACAAGACTAGGAATTTTGGCCTTCTTCACCTCCTTGGAGATTGAAAACATCTTTAAGGGGGTAAATAAAGCCAAAATGCCGGAGGAATACTTGATCCAATGCGAATCTGCGACCACTTCTGTTTCTCGAAGCAAAGGATGACAAACGCCCTTATATGTAGGCCATGGGCACATATGACATGTTGGGCTAAAGTTGGCATTAATTGTACTACATGTAAGGAAGGAATTTGGAGACTTAAAGAGATCGATAGCGATTGAGCCAGCAGTAAAATATGGCATTTCCTTCGTTGATCTCCTCATTTCCCAAATTGTTACCCTAATACTGAATTTTTTTGAACTTAGATTCCTAGAACAGATGACTCCTTATATGCCATTTCAATTACCCTTATATTTCGTTCCATACTTCGTTGTATTCGTCAGCAGCTTTCCATCACATATATTCTTCTTTCCAATTAACATAGTTCTACATCTATCGGTAAAAGAAGCACGTCTTCGAGAAGTCACTCGGCGTGTGCAAGTATAACGGTGGGGCGTTTCTAATCATATTAGTTGATGAAGACACTAGCATCACTCCATACAACTAGATTTAATAAAAATTATGTTGGCACTTATTTTTTGTTTCATTTATTTCTGGTCGAAAGTGTAAATAGTCAGGTAACCTATTATCACCGCATTCTTATACGATCAGTACCTATGATAAATGACAGGAAAAAGCTTGAATGTTGAGCGAAAAGTACAGTCACCTACTCGGTTTAGCCATTCGCAGCTACACTTACAAAGGAAAAACTACCGGACGAGTTCGGGGGTGTCGGACGAGTTTTCTTGCGCGCGTCTCTAACCCGGCGCGAATTTCAAATGAGCATTTCGCGCGCTCTGTCGTCTGCGGCTGCCCTCACCGGCTGATTTCGAGCCATCTCGGCTCGGAAACGTCATTCTTCGCCTTATTCTGCTGTTTTCTTCTACTATTCAGCCACTGTTATTCACTTCAGCACCAGAATCGGGCTCTACTGTATTATTTTCTGTATTGCCTTCTAGATTAGATCAGAATCGCCAGTTTTCGACCTAGATTTTTCCCGGACATCTCTCTTTCACATTTCGAAACGTTTCAAGTTTCTAAACTTTGTCTTTGTCAGCTATCTATCGAATAATTGCCAGCTTTGCCACATTCGATCGTTACTTACCCAAATATGGCACGAAAAAGTGGTAGCTTTACCAATTTTTCTCATTTCCAAATCCTGTCCTCACCGACTACCGCCACGAAATCTTGAAAACAGCCTGTAAAATTGAATTTTCTGACATGTGATTTTGGACAAACAATAAGAAACAATTCTTGATTTTTAGATCAAGAACCAGGCACACATGGCTCTTCTCTAGAATACTCAATATAGAATTTTTAGGATCGAGATACATCTTTACTTCTCGTGAACCACGCTCTTGTTTACCCCACGAAGTTTTTGAATGAACTCCCCAGTTTGTACCAACAACTCTTGGCTTTCCTCACTATAAATTTGATTTAGTGAGAAACCCAAGATTTTGTTGAACACAGATCACGTCTCGCCATGTGTTGTAGTGATTCGTCACCCAACCTTCTCCGATGCCTTTCCCTTCCTCTCACATCTACTACTCTACGACCTCTCTAATACACTATTTCACTGTATTTTCTAATTTGTACACCACCATCACTACCAGACTGAGGTACGGTTTTTTCTAATTTCATAGAATTTCTTATAGCTGTCTTCGTCTTACTAAATAAGTATATATCTGGATACGGTTAGTGTTCGGGGTTCCGCGCAGGATGCGGTTGAAACGATTTCGCCCGCTCCCTGCTTCTATCCAAGGATATTATCAGTGGTTTGCTGACACCACGCTGTGATACATCAAGCCCGCAGCAAATTCATCATGTTTTCAGAAGCCAGCCATGCATGGTGATGCAGAGCATTCGGAAATATCCAGTAGAAGTGTGGTGGGGAGGGCGGACCAGAGTCAGGTATGACGCTGTAAACCGTGTCAAGCAGACCGCTGTCCCGTACCCCGGTAGAACTACGACCCTTCCCGGTGACCAAAATTTTCAGAAAATTGTCGAAGATTCCAAAGTCCTCCCTGAGTGACGAATTTCCCAGAATTTACTGGACCGAAAATTTCCCAAAAAAAATTGTAGCTTTGTTTTCCACATTTTTTGTCGTCAACCCTACATCCCATTTCAGCACGCTCGGTACCGATTGAGCGAGAGCGGTTGTGCTGCAACGAGTTTCATGTTCATTGATCTCCAACCGACCGCTCCTCATTGATAACTAAATGAGTCACTCTAGGTGGACTCCACTATACCTAACTGACGGGTTCTAGGGAATGCCAGTTTAGCTTCTATCAGAAACACCCTCCTAAATTACCAACATTTTCAAATCTTCCCTCCAAATTTCTAATTTCTCAAAAATTTCGCACCCCTCCCCCTTGCGGACATAAACTGCTTGACTCTGGCTGTGACCGATCCGTCGGAGCTGCGGCCCCTCTCCGCCTGCGCTTGGTTGCTAGTGCGTCCCCAGGTTCACCGTATACACCCCGGATAATCAGTGAAACTTAAGAAGGAGAAATGAAAAAAAAATTCCTCGCAGGCTCCATTTCTAGAAACTGTTGACCCCGGATTTATCTCTCACTCAGAAGTATCATTTTCGCATCCAACCGCTCCTCACCAGCACCAAGCTTGCAGCCTCCTTTTCACCGGCGTTTGGGTCGTCCCATCAGTTGCTGTAGCTACGCCTGAGATAAACATTGCTGGGATTCACAGCTGGGTTTGATGCGGTGGCAACCTATTAAGGAGTCTGAAAAAATTACTGGAGATATCACCGCGTTGAGATTTAGAGGGGGGAATCTAACAAACCGAGGGGGGAAAATATCGTGCACCAAATTCCGACCTGGACCTTAGTCACTCAGAGCTGGCTGTTCTACTGTTCTCTGGATGGTTCCTCTTTACGACCCTCCTCACACTCATTGATCAACCATAGTTGATTATGAAATGAAACATTTTTCCTCAGTGCATACTATCTTTTTCAGACGCCTTCATCGCAGAATCGACCAATCGCAGCACATACAGGATCACATATTCATTTTTTATCGGGAAGATTGCATTTCAATAAATCGATGAAGTGTGGAAACATAACAAAGAAGTATTGGCTTGGGCTACAAAAATATGGGACGAGCGACGTTTGAAGATGACTTTCGGTTGGAAGCCAGGTTTCAGTGATTGCTCAGGTTTGAGCAGCACGATGCGGAAGAATGGCTTTGAGCTCGAATCTCTTCTTCCTTTGATCACTCTGAAAAAAAGACGCATTTAGCTCTAGGTAAAAAAATTTAATCTGCTTTCCTCTAGTTTTTCCCAAGTATGTGCTAGACATTAGATAAATTGCAATAGTGCTAGAAAGGAGAAACTCTTACCTATGATCGGATTCATCGACGGTCAACTCGCGCTTTAACAGTGATTGTGAACGGCGAGGCAGATGTATTCGAAAAACCAGGCAATTCAGGTGAAATTCGCCCTTAACCCACAGGTTTACCGTTGACGAATCCGAGCTCACTTGGTGTATGTTAAAACATCATCAACGATAGAACGTGCATGAAACAAAAAAACGCACCTCAGCATGCTTCTGATGGTGATGGAGAAAACAGTAAATGTGGCGAAATATCAAGGAGGTGGTCGAGAAAAAAATTCAAGGAGAAAGGAAAGGCATTGGAAGAGGTTGGATGGCAAGGCTTCACAAGATATAGCGGGACGTGGTCCGTGTTTAACAAATCGTGGGTTTCTCACTAAATCAAATTCATAGTGAAGAAGGCCAACAGTCGCTGGTACAGACCAGACATTCATTTGAAAAACTTGTGGGCTGGACGGGAGTATGATATACGAGCAAAATGAATGTATAAAGATTCTGCGAGTTTTGAATGGGTTTCCTAGAAAAGAACCACGTGTTTCAACTTTGACCCAAAGCCAAAAAGTGAGAGAGATTCTCAGTAGCAGTCTCAAAAACATTTCAGAAAATTAATTTGGAGACTCTGACTCAGAATTTCGTTGCGGTTTCCGGCGAGGGCACGTCGCAGAATAAAAAAGTGATAGGGGCATCGCCATTTTATGCATAATTTGGGCTTGACGCGATCAAGTTGGAAATGATTAGATAGTTACCAAACAAATCTCAAGTTCAAAATTGTGAAACGTTTCTAAAATATGAATCAGGCGAACGGAAAATCTAATTCTGGTATAATGTGGGAGAAAGCACGGATAAGGAGACAGTAGAGCCTGAATGGGGAGCTGAAGTGAATAACAGTAGCTGAATAGTAGAAGAAAATAGCAGAATAAGGCGAAGAATGACGCTTCCGAGCCGAGATGGCTCGAAATCAGCCGGTGAGGGCAGATGCAGACGGCAGAGCGCGCTAAACCCGCGTTTGAATTTCGCGCCGGTTAGAGACACGCGCGAGACAACTCGTCCGACACCCCCGAACTCGTCCGGTAGTTTTTCCTTTGTAAGTGTAGCTGCGAATGGTTTAGCCCGAGAGAAAGATCTATATTTGAAGAAGTAGCAATATCGAAACTGCAGTGCAAAGCTTACGAAGAATCCGCATAATGGGGCTGCCAAACTTTTATTGAGGGAAAAGTAGGCGAAAATACGTTTTCAGAGAATCATTACGTTTGTCGGGGGTCTCAACAACCCCGATGAAGAGTGCAAGGGGGGACAGCAGGCGCGCTACTATGCTAACGCCGCGTCGCAGCCGCGCGCGACCAGCGAAGATGAGCCATCCTTCCCGAAGCTCCATACCTACATTCCTCCACTCACCTATCCTAAACTCTAGGTAATGATAGGAAAACGCTTGAATTGAAGTTCAGATGGTTGAATAGCAGAATAAGAGTAAAAAATAGTGAAGAAAGACTATGGGTGATGTTTCCGAATCGAAATGGTTCGGCATCAGCTGACTTAGACAGACGCAGACGACAGAGTGCGCGAAACTCACGTTTGAAATTCGCGCCGGTCAGAGACACGACCGAGGAAACTCGTACGTGAAAAATTCTTGTTGTAATCCTAGCTACCATACCAGAAACGTCAACAACAACAGCCACAGAGTGACCAATTTCTCAGAACTTCGTTCCGGCCTTCCCGGTGCAAAAAAACTGCATTTCGGGCCACCCCGACACTCAAAATCGGGGCCAGATTCCGATCCGGGCGACGCGCCAACCTTTCCGGGCGACTCTGAGAGAACTGCCCGCAATCGTGCCTCTGCGGCGCCGGCCGGCACCGCAGAGGCACTATTGCGGGCAGCCACGACCTTGCCGCAATAGCCCCGCAATCGTACCGCAATAGCGCCTTCGTCTCAGCTTTGGCGCTCCTGCTGAGCCTATAATTTTGTTTCCAAGCCATTTCTGATATGAGCAAGTCATTATTGGCCACGTCTCTTTGATTCTTACACAATCTCTACTGAATAAAGTACCTTCCCGTGGCCCATAGATTTGATTCACTTTCAGTAGCATTAATCACACACTGGACGCCAAAGAATTGGCTGCCTAAACCACGAATACGTGTTATGTAGTTACGTTGGCACTATAGTTCACGAGAAGGCACAGCTACATGGTATTACATGCAGCTATTTGTCCCTACATATCTCTTCTCCGATGAACTTGTTGCTATTTTGAAAGTGTATTTACTTTTGGTATGGAACGATTACACTCAATTTTTGTCACAGTAGAATTAATAAAATTTTTATCACTTCCGCAGAGTAATTTAGGTTTATCCGAATGAGACTGCTTGCCGCTGCCGAGATGTCGTACGTTCGTGCCGTGGCAGTGTGGAGGAAAGAAGATCGCCTCCGTGCAAACCGACGTCATCCCCTCCACAAAGAGGGTTTTTGTCATGGGAGAGGTGCTGGCCGGCCGCAACTCTCCTTCGGATTCTCCTACAAAGGGCCGGCGTGGAGAGGAATCCTGGACCCGCTCAGAAGTACCAATGCGCCACGTGCGGAGAGGATGTAAACTGGAGACATACCAGCGTCCAGTGCTTCGGATGCCAAAGGTGGGTGCATCTCTCCTGTTCGGGTCTCAGTTCTGTGAGGCATCATAACTCATCTTTTCGTTGTGTGTTATGCTCCTCACCTTCCATCTCAGATTCCTCTATCTCAAATCGCCCCCTTTCCATTGTGCATATCAATCTAAACGGCCTTCGTGCCAAGCTTTCTGAACTCTCTCTCTTTGCACGTACTTACCATCCAGAAGTTATCATGGTTCAAGAAACCAAGCTCTCTCCATCCCCTACCTATCCTCATCCCAATATCCCAGGCTGTACTTCTTACCATGCTCCAAGGTCATCTCTCGGCGGTGGAGTCTCTACTTTCGTTCTATCCTCACTTCCCTCACACCTCATTCCCAGCAACCCACGGACGGTACTCTCGAGTGCCTCCCAATCCATCTGCCCTAAAAACACCCCTTTCTCTTTTCAACATATACATTCCACCTACAACTTCATGCCCTTCATCTTACAATCCTATCCCACTTCTCAAGCAGCTGAGCGACTGCTCCCTCTCATCCTCGGTCGTTTTCGCGGGTGATTTCAACGCTCACACCTTTTGCTCGTCTCTCGGTCCTGATGTTAGAGGAAATGACGTCGAAGAATGGGCAGATGAGTGCGACCTGGTCATTCTAAACGATGATCAGCCCACTCGTCTCCCTGCCAGCGGCCGAACTTCTAGCCCAGTCATATCTCTTTTCTTGTCCAACCTTTCTAGCTGCTGCTCATGGTCTACCTCGACTACTCTGCCAAGTGACCACGTTCCTGTCTTTGTCCACATCGATCTATCCAATTCTCTCGCTCCCTTTTCTGGTGTTCGCCAACGTTCTTATCTTAATTTAGGCCGAGCAGACTGGCGCCTGTTCAGTGAAGTTGCGCTTCGCCTATCGGCAGATTACCCGTGGAATGGAAGCGTGCACCAGAAGGAGTGCCATCTATCTGACGCAATCCGCAAGGCCATGAATGCGGCTATCCCTATCGGTCGCGTCAAGACGTTCTATCCAAATGTCAACAGGGAAATCCTCGACAAAAATTAGAACTAGAGATGCGAGGAGAGCGGTTAATCATCTGGACCCCGTGGTTGCTCAGCTTGACAGTGAGATCAAAAAGGATTTGGACAGACACAAGAAAGAAGAGTGGGAGAAGTTCACCGGACAGATGGACTTTAAGACGGACAGTGCAGCTACTTGAAGGTTTTACGGAAGCTTTCGGGTAAAAGCTCACCCGCCACCGTCTCCACTATCGAATTCGACAACGGCGTATTCAAATCAGGAAAGGAAGCCGCTTATGCGCTCGGGAAAAGTTTTTCATCACCAGTGCTAAACGAGGTCCGCAGAATAGAGTGACTGTAAGAGAGCTGTGCCGCCTCCCGCTTATGAGCACGGCCGAAGCGTTTACTACGACGCAAATTGAGAAGATTATAAAGGAAATGCGGAACTCTAGAGCTATTGGTCCTGATGGGATATGTCCTGCTGTCTTGAAGAAGATACCCACTGACTTACTACCGCTCCTCACTGATGTGATAAACTCCTCGTTCATGTCGTGTACTATCCCGCAGAATTGGAAGATGGCAAACGTCGTTCCGCTGCCCAAGCCTGGCAAGCCCCAAGCTTCAGTCAAGGGATATCGGCCCATTAGCTTGTTGTCTTCTTTTGCTAAAGTAGCTGAAAAGCTGATCGTCAAAGACCTGGCCGAGCACAACGAGAGACAGGTGTTTCAGCATGGATTCAGAAAATGCATTCCACCACGACAGCTTTGTTAGAAATTACGAGCTATGCAATTGATGGTTTCAACGCGTATAAGCCGGAAAGAACTGTAGCAGTTGCCTTGGATCTCACTAAGGCTTTCGACACAGTGAATCTTGGTATCTTATCAAACAACTTACTGGAGTCATCAATCCCGCCATGGCAAAAGCGCTGGATAGCTGCATTCACTAAGGGAAGACGGGCTAGAGTGATGTTCCAGAATCATGTCTCAAACAGCATTCCGATTGCAGCTGGAGTCCCACAGGGCGGTGTATTGTCGCCTGCTCTCTTCAGTCTGTACCTCGAAGATATGCCCGCCCCACCCCAAGATATCAAGGTGGTCGCTTACGCTGATGATATGACTGTCTTGTGTCGTGATCGGGACATAAATGTGGCCGCCGCTAAGATTAACGGGTACTTGACCGCACTGAAAAGCTTCTTCGACCGCAAAATGCTGAAGATTTCTGCGTCAAAGTCATCGGTATCCGTACTCACAACGGACCCATCTGAACACAGCGCACATCCGTATGTCGTATGGAATGGAGATCGTTTGCCTGCCGCCCGCTTCCCAAAACTTCTCGGACTCGTACTCGATCCATCGCTCAAATTCCATAAGAACACGGAACAGAAGCAGGCTATCGTTAAAGCGAAGCTTAACGTGCTTAGAGCCCTGGGCGGTACAACATGGGGTAGTAGCAAAGAAACCATTATTACAACGTATAAGGCTATTCTCCAGCCTGCACTGGAATACGGCGCCCCAGTTTGGCAGCATCTAGTTTCGGAATCCTCTTGGACTAAGATGCAACGCATACAGAATGCGGCTCTTCGAATCGCCACCGGGGTGCAAGGAGTTCCCCGGTCGATCACTTGCATGCTGAGACCCGCTTATTACCAGTAAGGGAGCACTGTGGGCTCCAGGCCCAACAATTTTTCATCAACATTGTCAAACAACCAAATCACCCCTCTTGGAGAGTGCTAAACCCCGTCAGAGAAAGAAAGATCAGAAAGCCATTCGCCGATGCTCCCAGCAAAGTCAATATGCAGAGATGGCACGACTCACAGCAAGAACGACTCCGTCTATTGCGCGAGGAGCATACTCAGTTTGTACGGTGTCGTCTGGAAAAGGCGGTCATTAATCCCATATTGGGGGTAGAGTCGCCCCAAGTCTGCACATCCGAGGCTCAACTCGGAAGAAGGGCCAGGTGCACGCTCGCATCATTACGCTGTGGTCACTCTACAATGCTAATGTCTTATGTCAGCAGGATTGACAGCAGTAAATCTGATGTGTGCCCGGACTGCGGTACCATCGGCCACGATACCGCACATTTATTCAACTGTCCTGAGAGACCTACCACGCTGACCGTAATGGACTTATGGACAAATCCGTTACTGGTCGCCCAGTTCCTCAACCTATGACAAAACCCTCAATGTGGCTGCAAAGAAGAAGAAGAAGAGACTGCTTGCCCACGCGGCCGGTGGGCATGTTGACCGGCCGCCACGAAGGTTTTTTGGATTCGTGAATAGATTACCACGAATATCAGCCCAATTGGGAACAATATTCCAGTTAGCTGCCTCTCAGTCGTCGGTCAGCTCGTCTGAAAAATGCCTTCGTGAGGCCTAGTGCATACTTCCAGCAACGAGCGACGCGGTGGGTGTCGTCTCAAAGTGAGAAAATCTTTGGTAAGGGACCAGAGAGTGAATAGACTTGGCATCATCATAGTGGAGTGAATATTCAAATTAATGAAGGCAACTTAGGGGAGTAGCTACCGAAGAAGAGTAAACCCTTCGCTTGCAACACCTAATTAATATACCGGATTTTCTCTTTTAGGGGTAAATGCACTCCTAATCCACAGGCCTCTATTTTAGATGTACAATACCGCCGCTATCTAAGGGAAAAAAATGGGCAAAGTGGGCTACTAAACCGTCTTTCGACCACAAATCGCCTCGAAGTGCTCCGTTTTCAATTTCGAAAGCGCTGAAATGTACGGCATGTTGCGATCTAGTCGATAGTGTGATAATATTTTGCGACATTTGAGAGCAACATTATTTTTCAAGGCGGAATACATTTTCATTTTGACCATGCTAGAGATCGGGTACGATTGTTTTTGATCGAATGGGCCCATTATCTTGTGATAAAATTATCAAATTCATAGCTAACTTCATATTAAGAAGGCGTTTTCATCAGTGAATTCCAAATTTGTCTCATATAGTTAGATAGATTGTGGCACGGTGAACATTTTGGTCCTTTCGAAATTAAAAACGGAGCACTTTGAGGCGTGTTGGGATCGAAAGACGCTTTAGTTGCCCACTTTTCCCATTTTTTTCCCTTGGATAGCGGCGGTATTGTACATCAATTAGAGGTGTACTTCTAATAGGAGGTGTACTTCTACCATTTCGACAAACAGACCCCAGATTCGTTTTCGGCACCCTAGAATACCCTTACATACAAGTTTTGAGCAAATCCGATTTCTTTTTCAAAACATCCCAAATACCTCCTGATATCCCCTTACCTTATCGTGAAATTTTAGAAAAGCTCATAACTCAGTGGGGTCATCGTATCTGCGCGTGGGGAAAACCACCCTCACTGCCAGGTTTACGAAGTCATTTAAACGGGGAATGGCCAAAATTTTACTGAAGTCTTAGATATGCTTGTAATTCGTATTGTTTTCTGAAATTTCGCGACTTTTTCTAGCGTCTGTTTTATACGACGTACTCAATGAATGAATGAATGAACTTTTTGGAACCAGCAGCTTGGGGCGTGGTACTGCAAAGTTTTACTATAGATGTACAAGAGATACCGGCACTACGTTTCGTTTCCGCAAATCCGATCTACGCTTTGTAAAATTCGCTAGTAAGATCTCAGATAATAACACCGGCTGAGCGGGCGGAGAAGTAGGCTCGCCGGCTGAGCGGGCAGGCTTATTTTGGGGGCGGAGCGTCTTACCGGCTGAGCGGGCGGGCATGCATTTTACCGGCTGAGGGGCATGGCTTTACCGGCTGAGCGGGCAGACATAAATCCACGCCTGAGCATGTCACCGGCTGATCGGGCAGACATAGCATTACCGGCTGAGGGGCATGGCTTTACCGGCTGAGCGGGCAGACACTACAGCGAACCAGGCTCATGTACGGAGCGGGCGAAATGGATTTCGAGCTGATTCGGGTGTTGGCATTCGAACGGATGGTCATCCACATGATTTGGATCATTGACCCCTCACCCCTTACGGTTCGTTGTGACCGTGGGGACGTGACAGCGGGTCAGTTCATGATTTTTGAAGCAAGGTAAGGCTTGCCGCTTCAGAAATGAAACGCAAGCCTCGAACTTGCTGGGGAATAGGGAGAGCCTGCTAGGGGCTTCATCTAGTCTTGCAGATCGATATCATTCACGTGGTAAGCAACTAATACCGGCCGAGGGGACAGTGAATGCGGGCTGAGGGGAAGCCATTTACCGGCTGAGGGGACAGTGAATCCGGGCTGAGGGGACAGTGAATGCGGGCTGAGGGGGCCACCACTTGCCGGCTGAGCGCTCCACCATTTACCGGCTGAGGGGGCAGTGAATACCGGGGCATGCCCGGGTACAATGTTTAGTCAGCCGGTATTGCCTGCCCCCTCAGCCGGAGTTACTGCCTGAGATGGTCATTAGTTTCTCAGAATCCAATTCAAAGGCAGTGCTCACGATGAGAAAATTGCCCGTTTTTCGCAGAAACCCAGTATCTCAAGGTATATCTGGTGTGGTGTTCCAACGTTCAAATGGCAACAGTTATGGTTAATGGCATGGCTTGCAATGGTGGTGACCTGAATGTTTCGATGTCTGAATCCGACTACGAAGAGGCTGCCGATGCAATTGTCAAAGATGAAGCCGTTCCCCACTATGCCCGAGTGCTCATGGCCTTCCTGTTGGAAGGCAAACGCCGGGCAACTGCTGTCTTGTATAAGAATATTGAACTGTTGAACTTCGTGAGTAGTCTTAATAAGGAGGTCAGAGCTCTTATGGATGAAAACACCATGTTGCGCCAATCGATACGTGATCAGGCTATTAATGCTCGTTCTAATGTTGATGTTGCCGAGCTTACCAATATCACTCAGCTCTCGTCCAATCGTAACCCGTCTAATCACATACCATCGTTGCGTGAGGATATAGAACGTGATAGGTGTATTGTCATAGCTGGTATCCCCGAGTTGAGGGGCCAGCCCCGCTGTAGCAGATTATCGCAGGATTTTTCGAGAGTAGGCCAGATTCTCGAACATTTGGATGTCGATTGTAACCCTATTGGTGTTTATCGGATGGGTCCTCGTCACCATTCGCATGATCGCTTACTGAAAGTTGTTTTTCCTAGCTCATACTTCGCTAGTCGTGCTGTACGTAATGCTCCTCGTTTGAAATCATTTCCTTTTAAGAAAGGTATTTTTGTTCGTCCTTCACTTCCGCGTGAAGAACGCGCACGGCTGAGTGCGGAAAGAATGGCTCGTCGTAACAATTCGCACAAAGCGCGCTCCACCTCTAATACCGTTGTTGATGTTAATGACTCTCTTACCCAGTCGCCTAATCTAGTTGTGCCTGATGTTCCTGCAAAGTTTTCAGTTCTGTTGTGCCTGAAATTGCCTGCGAAGTTGTTGTCAGTTCTTCGCAAGTTCAATCTAGTTTAAACATGTAGACATTCCTCGGACTTCTGATAACGATATACGGTGTCTATCCACGAATATTCGATCTGTATCTAAAAATATTAACAGTTTGATCGGACTAATTCAACAATTTGGCTTTGGCATAATTGCGCTGTCGGAAACATGGCTCACCCCAATTGTCACTGATGCTTCGCTATTCGGTGGTTTATGCTCTCAGTTTGACCTGCTTAGATGTGACAGACCGCACAAGAGGGCCGGGGGAGTGGCCCTCTTGTTGTGTAAATCTCTTTGTCCAAGGTTAGTTTACGAAGAGTCTTTTTCGGAAGGTTATGAGTTACTTTGTGCTGACATAGTGGTTAGTAATAGGACGCTGAGAATAGTTGTTGCTTACAGGGCGCCTGCTTGCCCTGCTGCCTCTTTTGAAATTTTTACTAAAACTTTAGGCGACTTGCTTTCCTGTAGACAGTCCTGTATTATTACGGGCGATTTCAATTTACCAGATATATCGTGGGAACAGCTTGTTCCTACAGCTACCAACCCGAGTAGTAAGCAATTTCTAGATATGTGCGCGTCGCATAATCTTACCCAGGCTAACGTTGTGGCTACACGAGGTAGTAATATTTTGGATCTATTACTGTCCAATGAGGATGGGTTGATTGTAAAAGTGGATACTCTGGCCCCTTTGGGCACTAGTGACCATGCCTCTATAGTATTTGAGCTGAACGTGCATATCGACGTATCTGATACCAAAATTTACAATAGAGTATACAGTAAAGCGGATTTTGCGTGTATAAACGAATACCTGGGTAGTGTTGATTGGTATGGCTCACTGGGTACTGTGGATACTGTGGAAGCTAAATATGAACTGTTTCTTTCCATTCTTGACCACACCATTGACCTATTTGTTCCGATTAGTCTGGTGTCCACGAAGAAGGCATTTCTCCCAGAGCACTTGAAAAATCTTTCTCACAGGAAATCTCAAGCTTGGAACATGGCAAATGGTAGTAATAGGGCCGATGATTGGTGCGAGTATAAAAGAGTTACTGCGTTATTTGAAAAACGTTTGAAGAAGTATAATAGCAATAAGGAAAGGAAAGTTATCAAATCTAAAAATAAAAACTTATTCTATAGGCTACTTAATTCGAGGCTCAAGAGTAAATCTGAGGTTGGATGTCTTGTGAGAGAAGATGGTTCCAGTGCAGTCGAGGACGGCCATAAAGTTCAAGTTTTGGCAAATGCGTTTAGGAAGGCTTTCCTTGAGGATACTGACCTGGATGAACTTGTTAGTCCTTCTCTTTTTCCTGTCATGCCTGACTCTGTATGGTTTCACCCGGGGGAATTGTCGGAGCTACTAGCCAAATGGCCTAATTCGTTTTCTGATACGCCTGATCACATACCATTATGTTTCATTAAAAAGGTGATTGATATCATAGTTAGCCCACTTGCACATATTTTCAACCTGAGTTTTATGCGTGGAGATGTTCCGAGTAGATGGCGTACATCCTTTGTTACTCCTATACCAAAGAAGAAGCCATTTTCTGATCCCAACAATTACCGTCCCATCAGTATTACGTCTATCTTTGCAAGGCTTTTCGAAAAAGTAATAAAAAAAGAATTATGGCTCATCTAGAGGAGCACTCCATCATTTCGGAACACCAACATGGTTTTCAAAAGGGTAAATCGACAATTTCGGCTATGCTGGAGTCACTTGATGATTGGACGCGTGCGCTGGACAAAGATATAGGTGTGGATGTTATTTACCTTGATTTTTCCAAGGCATTTGACAGAGTTTCTCATCGCAAATTAGTAAACAAACTGGAAATAGTGGGTATCCATCCGCGTATAGTGGCTTGGATTCGTGCTTTTCTCACGGGTAGAACTTTCAGGGTCAGGCTTAATAGTACGTTCTCCTCTCCTTTGCAGTCCTTAGTGGTGTTCCCAGGGGAGTGCTTTCACCAATTCTCTTTAATATCTATACGTTTGAACTTCACTCGATCATATCCTTGAACAACGTCGGCTGCTCGACATTCGCTGATGACTTTAAGTTGATTAAGCCTATTTTGACAATGGAGGATTTGGAGTGGGTGCAAAAAGCTCTCAATGATGTAGCCAAATGGTCGAATGAATGGAAATTGCCGCTTTCCAGCGAAAAGACTAAAGTGATGAAGCTTGGTAAGAGGCGAGTTAGTGGCTTCTATACTATCGACGGTTTGCAGTTGAGCGAGGTCAGCTAGATTAAGGACCTTGGTTTTCTTATCAAGGACGATCTTCTTCTTCTTCTTCTTTGCAGCCACATTGAGGGTTTTGTCATAGGTTGAGGAACTGGGCGACCAGTAACGGATTTGTCCATAAGTCCATTACGGTCAGCGTGGTAGGTCTCTCCGGACAGTTGAATAAATGTGCGGTATCGTGGCCGATGGTACCGCAGTCCGGGCACACATCAGATTTACTGCTGTCAATCCTGCTGACATAAGACATTAGCATTGTAGAGTGACCACAGCGTAATGATGCGAGCGTGCACCTGGCCCTTCTTCCGAGTTGAGCCTCGGATGTGCAGACTTGGGGCGGCTCTACCCCCAATATGGGATTAATGACCGCCTTTTCCAGACGACACCGTACAAACTGAGTATGCTCCTCGCGCAATAGACGGAGTCGTTCTTGCTGTGAGTCGTGCCATCTCTGCATATTGACTTTGCTGGGAGCATCGGCGAATGGCTTTCTGATCTTTCTTTCTCTGACGGGGTTTAGCACTCTCCAAGAGGGGTGATTTGGTTGTTTGACAATGTTGATGAAAAATTGTTGGGCCTGGAGCCCACAGTGCTCCCTTACTGGTAATAAGCGGGTCTCAGCATGCAAGTGATCGACCGGGGAACTCCTTGCACCCCCGGTGGCGATTCGAAGAGCCGCATTCTGTATGCGTTGCATCTTAGTCCAAGAGGATTCCGAAACTAGATGCTGCCAAACTGGGGCGCCGTATTCCAGTGCAGGCTGGAGAATAGCCTTATACGTTGTAATAATGGTTTCTTTGCTACTACCCCATGTTGTACCGCCCAGGGCTCTAAGCACGTTAAGCTTCGCTTTAACGATAGCCTGCTTCTGTTCCGTGTTCTTATGGAATTTGAGCGATGGATCGAGTACGAGTCCGAGAAGTTTTGGGAAGCGGGCGGCAGGCAAACGATCTCCATTCCATACGACATACGGATGTGCGCTGTGTTCAGATGGGTCCGTTGTGAGTACGGATACCGATGACTTTGACGCAGAAATCTTCAGCATTTTGCGGTCGAAGAAGCTTTTCAGTGCGGTCAAGTACCCGTTAATCTTAGCGGCGGCCACATTTATGTCCCGATCACGACACAAGACAGTCATATCATCAGCGTAAGCGACCACCTTGATATCTTGGGGTGGGGCGGGCATATCTTCGAGGTACAGACTGAAGAGAGCAGGCGACAATACACCGCCCTGTGGGACTCCAGCTGCAATCGGAATGCTGTTTGAGACATGATTCTGGAACATCACTCTAGCCCGTCTTCCCTTAGTGAATGCAGCTATCCAGCGCTTTTGCCATGGCGGGATTGATGACTCCAGTAAGTTGTTCGATAAGATACCAAGATTCACTGTGTCGAAAGCCTTAGTGAGATCCAAGGCAACTGCTACAGTTCTTTCCGGCTTATACGCGTTGAAACCATCAATTGCATAGCTCGTAATTTCTAACAAAGCTGTCGTGGTGGAATGCATTTTTCTGAATCCATGCTGAAACACCTGTCTCTCGTTGTGCTCGGCCAGGTCTTTGACGATCAGCTTTTCAGCTACTTTAGCAAAAGAAGACAACAAGCTAATGGGCCGATATCCCTTGACTGAAGCTTGGGGCTTGCCAGGCTTGGGCAGCGGAACGACGTTTGCCATCTTCCAATTCTGCGGGATAGTACACGACATGAACGAGGAGTTTATCACATCAGTGAGGAGCGGTAGTAAGTCAGTGGGTATCTTCTTCAAGACAGCAGGACATATCCCATCAGGACCAATAGCTCTAGAGTTCCGCATTTCCTTTATAATCTTCTCAATTTGCGTCGTAGTAAACGCTTCGGCCGTGCTCATAAGCGGGAGGCGGCACAGCTCTCTTACAGTCACTCTATTCTGCGGACCTCGTTTAGCACTGGTGATGAAAAAACTTTTCCCGAGCGCATAAGCGGCTTCCTTTCCTGATTTGAATACGCCGTTGTCGAATTCGATAGTGGAGACGGTGGCGGGTGAGCTTTACCCGAAAGCTTCCGTAAAACCTTCCAAGTAGCTGCACTGTCCGTCTTAAAGTCCATCTGTCCGGTGAACTTCTCCCACTCTTCTTTCTTGTGTCTGTCCAAATCCTTTTTGATCTCACTGTCAAGCTCAGCAACCACGGGGTCCAGATGATTAACCGCTCTCCTCGCATCTCTCGTTCTAATTTTGTCGAGGATTTCCTGTTGACATTTGGATAGAACGTCTTGACGCGACCGATAGGGATAGCCGCATTCATGGCCTTGCGGATTGCGTCAGATACGCTTTCTGGTGCACGCTTCCATTCCACGGGTAATCTGCCGATAGGCGAAGCGCAACTTCACTGAACAGGCGCCAGTCTGCTCGGCCTAAATTGAGATAAGAACGTTGGCGAACACCAGAAAAGGGAGCGAGAGAATTGGATAGATCGATGTGGACAAAGACAGGAACGTGGTCACTTGGCAGAGTAGTCGAGGTAGACCATGAGCAGCAGCTAGAAAGGTTGGACGAGACAAGAGATATGTCTGGGCTAGAAGATCGGCCGCTGGCAGGGAGACGAGTGGGCTGATCATCGTTTAGAATGACCAGGTCGCACTCATCTGCCCATTCTTCGACGTCATTTCCTCTAACATCAGGACCGAGAGACGAGCAAAGGTGTGGGCGTTGAAACCGCCCGCGAAACGGACCGAGGATGAGAGGGAGCAGTCGCTCAGCTGCTTGAGAAGTGGGATAGGATTGTAAGATGAAGGGCATGAAGTTGTAGGTGGAATGTATATGTTGAAAAGAGAAAGGGGTGTTTTTAGGGGAGATGGATTGGGAGGTACTCGAGAGTACCGTCCGTGGGGTGCTGGGAATGAGGTGTGAGGGAAGTGAACATAGAACGAAAGTAGAGACTCCACCGCCGAGAGATGACCTTGGAGCATGGTAAGAAGTATAGCCTGGGATATTGGGATGAGGATAGGTAGGGGATGGAGAGAGCTTGGTTTCCTGAACCATGATCACGTCTGGATGGTAAGTACGTGCAAAGAGAGAGAGTTCAGAAAGCTTGGCACGAAGGCCGTTTAGATTGATATGCACAATGGAAAGGGGGCGATTTGAGATAGAGGAATCTGAGATGGAAGGTGAGGAGCATAACACACAACGAAAAGATGAGTTATGATGCCTCACAGAACTGAGACCCGAACAGGAGAGATGCACCCACCTTTGGCATCCGAAGCACTGGACGCTGGTATGTCTCCAGTTTACATCCTCTCCGCACGTGGCGCATGGGTACTTCTGAGCGGGTCCAGGATTCCTCTCCACGCCGGCCCTTTGTAGGAGAATCCGAAGGAGAGTTGCGGCCGGCCAGCACCTCTCCCATGACAAAAACCCTCTTTGTGGAGGGGATGACGTCGGTTTGCACGGAGGCGATCTTCTTTCCTCCACACTGCCACGGCACGAACGTACGACATCTCGGCAGCAAGGACGATCTTAATTTCGATGATCTTTGCCTCCAGGTTGCGTCCACGGCTAATAGGATGATGCACTGCGCGTTTCGAGCACTATCAACTACTAATGCAAACGTGCTGACCGAGGTGTATAAAACGTACGTACGTCCACTAATGGAGTATGGTACGGTAGTTTTTAATCCATACAAAAAAGGATCCATCGACGCTCTTGAGAAAGTCCAGAATACTTTCACACGTAGAGTTTACTTCCGGACATCGTGGTTTCAGACGAATCGCAACGTGTGTCATGTCACCAGAAACGCCAAACTGGGCCTAACCACTCTAGAGCGCAGGAGAAGAAGGTTTGATATGATATTGATGTATAAGATCATTCATGGGAGTGCTGGTATCGAGGCTAGCCGGCTGTTCAACCTTAGACCATCAACCACTAGGGGAGCACCGGTGAAATTGGGCCTCATTGGGGCCAGGCGGAACGTACGACAGCACTTCTTTGTCAATAGAGCGGGGTCTGAATTCAATAAACTACTTCGGTCAGGTTTGATAATGGGGAAACTAAGTGAATTCAAAAAGACACTTGAGTGTTATCTGTTGTCCCAGGAGTAATGTTTGTAAGATTTCTTTTCTTGATGGTGCCGATGTATGCCTAATAGTCAGTTGATCCATTTGTTTATTGTTGTTCGACTGATTTTAGTGCTTTTATTATTCTGTTGTTGTCTTTGACACGGTTCTACCGTGTAATAAATCAAATCAAATCAAAGCTTTGGGTCCTTCTGAGAATAGTAGGGATGGAAGTAATTCGAAAAACGGCCAGGAATCGTGTGAAAATCTCGTGAACCAGTCGACCCATTGGATCACCCCGCCCAAGCCAAATGGCAGTTGTCCATAGTTTCTAGTATCAAAGTAACTGTTGCCGAATTTTCTAATACTCTTTATTCCGGGAAATTGTAAGATCCAAACATGAGCATTCAACTTCCTTATTTTTTCAAGAGTTTCGAGTACACGAAACAGAAAGCAAAGTCACTTACCTAACAATTTCAAAGCTAAAACAATTTGCGACGTTTAGTCTGACGTTTTGTCTGCAGGACGCAAAACACACCAACAGGCGTAAATACATGGTTTTTTTTTAAAACTTTTTTATTCGGCTTTCAAAAGTTCTATAGGGACGTTTCCCAATTATCCTCTACATCGAGAACTTGCCTACTGAAAAACATAGAAAACTAGAATACGGCTTTCTATCGTGGACACAGCCTCTAAAAAGTTTAGAAAAAAATCCGCTTATACCTGGAAACACACGCGAGAGAACTATGGGACCTCGGCTTCACACAGAAAGCGCATATTATAGAACTCAGGTTTGTGAATTCAGGGAAGTGTGGCCGAATGTGCTCAAAAAACTCAAAAGTTCAAAACTCAAAAAGCTTCTTGAAGGCACAGTCCAACCTCGGGGGAAAAATTTGATATTATAGTCCGCCCACCGTGAATAGCAACCCTGCCAAGCGCGAGATCTCAATTCGCTCAAATAAGTGAGAAACTACAGGGAAAATGTCGACCCCGCTCACGATACCCCCAAAACCCTAACCGCGCACACCATCCCGGAAAGGGAACCCAGAGTTCTGCTATTGTACGTTTTGCCTTTGAGCATTGCCATACAAACCGACTTTTCCGTTCACGAAGATTTTAGTTCTCTATTTGGAGCAAAACGCCTAATTAAGTTTTTAGGGTATTAGGGGCGGAGCCGACCTTTTATCTGTAGTTTCTCACTTATTTGATCGAATTGAGACCTCGCGCTTAGCAGGGTTGCTATTCACGGTGGGCGGATTTTAATATCAATTTCTACCCCTGAGGTTGGACTGAGACTTTAAGCTCAAAAAATTATTCTAAACTTTCACGAGAAAAAAATGATTCAAATCTTTGTCAACATAAAGTCTTATACAACTGAGGAGGATTAATGTGTCAGTGTTTCCCTAAGAGAGGTAATGATTTTTGAGAAAAGCAAGAGACACGCTTTCGTTCCAGCAGAACAGAAAGACGAAGACGAGTGAATGAGAAGCGTGGCAAGCCGGGTTGAGTGAATCGATAAATGGCAAGGCTGGTTTCAGCAGCACTGTAATTTTGCCGCAGTAGCTCCGCAATAGTACCGCAATCATTGCGGCGCTATTGCGGTATTTGACACAAGTGCGAGCCCACTGCATCGTCATTGCGGTACGACTGCGGAACTATGGGGACTGCGGCACGATTGCGGTACTACAGCGGCCAGTTCTCTCGGAGGACCCGCTAACCCCTCGATTGTTACCAGCCACACGGATGACGAAAATTGCCTTCCCGGTGCAGCGAATTTGCGTGTGAATGTACGGAGGACTAAACTACAATGGACAAATTTTCTCGCGACCCGATTCACCATTTCGGGCGACCCGGACGAGCAGCGATTGGTCGCCCGGTACCAGGTTCTGATTTCTGAATAACCAATTTCTCCTACTGAGTTCTAAAAATACGCTACTCCAGGAAATTCTCGCTTGCACAATGTCTAAATAAGGCTATAATGTTTGATCTCGACAGCAGAAAAGACAATATAAGTGAGCATGAGGATAATCACGAAAATCCGACTGCCGCGCCCTAATCGAAGTGAAAAGCGCGCTTTACGAGCCGCGTCGCGCTCGCCGGAACTCGGAGTCGATTCAATTTCTGGCGTGAGGCCAGCTCTGAGTTTTCTTGTGCGTTTTTCGTCAACAACGCAGGCAGCTGACGGCGTGCACTCTTCCTATCCAGCAAGCTTTCCCCTTCGGGTTCAATCGTTTTTCACTCCGAAACCGGTCGATGGGCATCGCATCCCATCTGCTCCCACCGCAGCATTGCCATTCCCTTGACTCGGCTCATATCTTGGGGGGTAAGGATCCATCGGATCGGAAAAAAACATGCGTTTGCTGTTTTTTTTGCCTATATATCGACAGGCCATTGTGTTTGAGTCGTCAAGCCTTCCGCTCGCCTCACAAAAAGTTCTGCTTTTTGGCGGGAAGCCGATGAAACAAACTCTTTCCTTGCCAGTTCACGAAGAACTGGTCAGCGCCTTCTTTTTCATCCATTCTAGGCTTTGCGACGGGTTGCCCAGTTACCATTAATGGGGTGTCGAAGAAAAATTGTGTATCGTCGATCACTGGTCGAGAGAGCGCCGCGTCGAACACATGTGGCACGCACGCAAGCGAGGAGGTAGTGATGGGATCATTGCCTTCTCGCTTGCGTGCGTGCCACTTGTGTTCGACGCGGCGATCTCTCGATCAGTGATGGATCATACGACCCAATGTTGCAAGTGTTTGGCGGAAAACTCCGGAACGTTTCACAGGCTGCGAACCCCTCTTCCCAGTGACCAAAATTTTTCAGGAGTTTTACGATGACCACCCGAAACACCCATTTTCGGACTAAATTTTTCACTAATCCACTCACCACCCTTTAAGAAATAACACAACCGCACTTGACCTCTCCCACATTATTTTATTCAATCCCACTGTTCCTCGGTCGTTGCCAGAATTGGGTTTCCTCTCTCTTCAAAATCAAATAATTAGTTACCTAACTGATAGTGTTACTTATAAATCTAAATTTCAACTTGCATGCACTGGCTCTGCATATATTATGGGCTGCAAAATAGCGTCATGGACTTGTTCTCAGGGCTGATTCTGTTGCTTCTTCCTTTTTCCCAGGACTCATGAGCATAACTTTGTAGGGTCATGCGCGTTTAAGGTCACTTCATAACTGGTGAGGGCTGTCGTTAAAAAATATTAACTAAAAAATGAAGATTTCGGCTCAAGCAACTATTTTTGGGAGGAGAACGTAAAATTTCCTAGAAATTAGGGTCACCAAGGGGAGGAGTCGTAGGTCCACTAAGGTCCTACGCAACGGCCCGCTTGACCCTGAATCATTGTGGAGTTTCTCGTACCCCTTTATTATGTGATTGGTCTGACTGTGAAATGAAACTCACGCTAAATGACGCTCTAAACAGGGGATTCGGGAGTTAGGAGTTGTGGGTGGCAGTTCCTTCAATGCTCTCTTTTCAAGAATCTGACAATTGTCTGTCTTCATTCGGGGTCACCGTTGTTGGGAATATTTGAAAGTGATAAGTGAGTTTTATGAGAAGTATCCTACACCTTAAAAACTTCTGCTCTTGAAGTCACACCTTGTGCCGACCAATATGATCATTGATTCTGCCTTGCCTCATATATCCTGTTTTCTAAAGGAGATTACTCTATGTTACCCTTTTAATGTCTTGCTCCGTTGCATATCTTACTCATACCCTGTGAGTCTCGCATTAACCGAATATCTGTCCGTGCTATTCCCTCGATTCGCTCGCATTTCATTTAAAATTTTGACGATTCTATTCAAATTCGAGTCGCTGATCATGGCTTCCCTAATAAGCTTGATTTTTTCAGCGCTGTCCCAAGTCAATAACTAGCGGAATCTGTTCTCATAAGCTGTTCAGGAAATTTTAATTTTCGTCCTTTTGGAAATTTGACTCATTAAAATTATTCGTTTTTTTTTTCGAGTGTGAGTTCATTGGGGAGCTGAAATCCTTATACTTAAAGCAGTTATGTCCCGATGTGTGTGTGTGTGTGTGTGTGTATGTGTGTGCATGTGTCCCCGATATCTTTGGAATGGCCGATCAAAACTTGTATGAAATGGTACCAACATTTAGGTGGGTGCGACATTTATCGATTACCAAAAATCAGCCCGACTCACCTCTTACGTGCCTCGGGCCAACCGAGTTTGTCCGTGGAGCGCACTTTTGGCCGTGGGTCATGATAACTTCTGCGAGTCGTCTAGCGATGCAAAAAATGCAGGGCGTCATAAAAGGTGTGCAGGACCCCAGTGAGGGTGTGCAAGACGTCATAGTAAGTGTGCAGGACCCTAATCGGAGTGTGCAGGACGTCATAAAAAGTGCGCAGGTCCTAAGTAGGAATGTGCAGGACCCCAGCGGAAGTGTGCAGGACGTCATAGAAAGTGTGCAGGACCCCAGTGGGAGTGTGCAGGGCGTCATAGAAAGTGTGCAGGACCCTAATCGGAGTGTGCAGGACGTCATAGAAAGTGCGCAGGTCCTAAGTAGGAATGTGCAGGACCCCAGCGGAAGTGTGCAGGACGTCATAGAAAGTGTGCAGGACCTCAGTGGGAGTGTGCAGGGCGTCATAGAAAGTGTGCAGGACCATAATCGGAGTGTGCAGGACGTCATAGAAAGTGCGCAGGTCCTACGTAGGAATGTGCAGGACCCCAGTGGGAGTGTGCAGGGCGTCATAGAAAGTGTGCAGGACCTCAGTGGGAGTGTTCAGGGCGTCATAGAAAGTGTGCAGGACCCTAATAGAAGTGTGCAGGACGTCATAGAAAGTGCGCAGGTCCTAAGTAGGAATGTGCAGGACCTCAGTGGGAGTGTTCAGGGCGTCATAGAAAGTGTGCAGGACCCTAATCGAAGTGTGCAGGACGTCATAGAAAGTGCGCAGGTCCTACGTAGGAATGTGCAGGACCCCAGTGGGAGTGTGCAGGGCGTCATAGAAAGTGTTGCAGGACCTCAGTGGGAGCGTGCAGGGCGTCATAGAAAGTGTGCAGGACCCTAATCGGAGTGTGCAGGACGTGATTGAAAGTGCGCAGGTCCTAAGTAGGAATGTGCAGGACCCCAGCGGAAGTGTTCAGGGCGTCATAGAAAGTGTGCAGGACCTCAGTGGGAGTGTGCAGGGCGTCATAGAAAGTGTGCAGGACCCTGGTTGGAGTGTGCAGGACGTCATAGAAAGTGCGCAGGTCCTAAGTAGGAATGTGCAGGACCCCAGTGGGAGTGTGCAGGACGTCATAGAAAGTGTGCAGGACCTCAGCGGGAGTGTGCAGGGCGTCATAGAAAGTGTGCAGGACCCTAATCGGAGTGTGCAGGACGTCATAGAAAGTGCGCAGGTCCTAAGTAGGAATGTGCAGGACCCCAACGGAAGTGTGCAGCACGTCATAGAAAGTGTGCAGGACCCAAATGGTAGCGTGGAGGGCGTCATAGAAAATGTGAAGAACCCAACGGGAGTGTGCAGGACGTCATAGAGAGTGCGCAGGTCCCCAGTTGGAGTGTGCAGGGCGTCGTAGAAAATGCACAGGTCCCGAGTGGGAGTGTGCAGGTCATCGAAAGTTAGCAGGACCGCAGTGGGAGTGTGCAGGACGTCACCAAGAGTGTAGAATTTGAAAAAAGGTTTTTCAATTTTTAATGCTAAATCTTAACCTTTTGTGGAGAGGAAATAGATAGGAAAATATGAATCTTGAGAAGCATGGGACGCGTTCTGAGATTGGCGCAGAACTCCTGCGACATTTTTTTCCAGTTTTAGGATACAAGCAGCAGCTTCACTTCCGCTTCTTCTCTGTTCGCCACTCATTGCAACTGCTCAGTCATTCCGAATCCCTAACTTCCAAAAACCAGTTTTATATATGTTGCAAGTATGAGCTTATCAAAATCTGCACCACAAAAACATAAACAACCACCTACTAATTTCATTCATTGAGAACAAGGGCATGATGTTGGTCAACTAGGGAAACATCATATAATATGAGAATGCGTTTTTCCTTATCATGATAGAGACGGTAAAGCGAGAATAATCGCTTTTGAACTTTACAAATTGGAAGAAAGGGCAGTGGGTAGCGACGTAAGGGAAGGAAGTACAGAAGGGGTTCTGAATTTTGTGCCGGTAGCAACCGACGATTTACCGCTGGCTTCTTATGGTTTGCTTTATGATCCCACATTTTGATATACCCACGGCCTGCTGTAAATGTACGGCACCTTGCTCTGCTCAGGAGAGTACTTTCGGGTAGGCGGAAGTCAGTCACCACCGTTCTTACAAACTAATCCGTCTCAGGTAGTTGGCTCATGCAAAAGTTTCTGTGAGCGAAAACTTCGCTAGGTCTCGCTAGTCATTATTTATTCCTTGCAGAGAAAGTGCTGTAATCACGCTCCTACGTGGAAATGATAATTGTGTACGGAGTACGTGTATGTACGTCGAGAGGGTTGTGGATCTAGGGTTTCTGATCTGTGAGAACTTTAATTTTGATGAAATGTGTAGAAGAGTTGCAAATATGGCTGCTTTCAAAGTTTATAATCTGTCAAGATCTCTTACAACTAGAAATCTGAATGTTGTCCTTTGCGCTTTCAAGACTTATAGCATTTCCTCTCATTTGTAGCCGGGCGAAGTGAGGCTTAACGGGCTCATCATGTCTCATCTCCTTCTTCACTAATATTTTGCCATGTCCGATCGCTCCCCCAGAACTTATCTATGTGAGCGAGATAGGCTATATATTCTGCCGACTGGAATTTGATACCATTATACAGTGTGTTTCATAACCATACGACCACCCCCGATATTGGCCTTCCTGGGAAAACTAGAGCTTCAGTAATTTCGCCATTGTGTTTTTCAGGTCCACGTTCAAAAAAAGGGTGGGGTACGATATTCCATCTCTTTTCTTTCATTTCAAATCTTTTTATAACAACTTTTTTAATTTTATGCTGTTTCAAAACCATACGACCACTCAAACAAGACACATTTCATTCAAAGAAAAACGCAACAACCCAGACGTCTATAGGTCCTCCACGCTGCTTAGCTGCTTCAAATAGCCTTCGAGACATACTTGCAGTTAGGATGTTCATAAATAATGAGTCGATTCCGTTCCATGCTGCCTCGATTGCACGTTTCTGCTCCGCGACTAAATGAAACTGGCGATTCTTCATGCAAACCTATTTGACGACGATTCCCCACAGGTTCTCCACTGGATTTCGGTCTGAACTACAGACAGGCTACGTCAGGCAAGCGATGTTATGCGATCTGAGCCACTCTCCGTTGACCGGATTGCGTGGATGCTTGCGTTATCCTGGTGGAGAACATGACTCTGACGGTTCGTCGGCGTCATGAAGGGAAGAAGGTGTGACTCAAGGGTGGTCTGGTAATCATACGAGTGCATATTGGTAGATACGAACGCTAATCTCAAAACCGAGTAGCCGCAGAACGCGCCCCACACCATTACACTTCCTTCGCCAAAGTTACGTCTGCTGAAGTTCATTGAATTCTTCCGGAGATCGCGCCACTAAAATTTTAGCCGTCCTGTCCGTCCGAGTCAAACTTCTTTTCATCCGAAAACACGACCTGATCATTTATTTTTGAGAACAAAGAGTCTGTAGGGCAACAGTGTGAAACCCTCCTACCTTTGTCTAGTCTCTTTTCAGATTACATTCAGCAAACTCTAGTCGCACAGCCTTGGGACGTTCGGTGAGTCGTGGGGTTTTCATCACGGCTTCTCCCCTGATGTGGGATATCACCATCGGAACCGTAGATCTCGGATGACGTAGTTGTAGGTCTGCGCGTTTGAGATTGACCAACGACGAGCTGTTTAAGCTCCCTTCAAAATCCGTCGCTCTTCATTAGCGGACACCTGTCGATGACAGCCATGGAATCAGTGCGCCGTATGCTTCAGAATCCTTCAAATGCTGCAACACAGCACCGTGAGAACGCTCGATTACGACCGGATACTGCTGCCTGTGCGATGGAGAACGTCACATCGTTGCGCGTTCTTCGGAATCCAGCAACATAACTCGATGCATTGTCGGAGTTGATTCCCGTCTCTGCTGACCTTCTTTTCTAATGTTTTTAGAACGGAAAAACCTTTCGCGACGCTTTCGTTACGGTAGAACGGAAGTTAACAGCGTATCTTCACTAGTGGTCGAATGGTTTTGAAACAGCATAAAATTGAAAAAGTTGTTATAAAAAGAATTCAAATCCAAGAACAGAAGCGGAATCTCGTACTCTACCCTTATTTTAGACGTAGAATCTGAAAAACACAACGGCGAAATTACTGGAGCTCTAGTTTTCCCAGGAAGGCCAATATCGGGGGTGGTCGTATGGTTATGAAACGCACTATATACTCTTTGTACAAAAAAGGATCCATTCATCACTGGAGAAGGCCCAGAATGATTTTACCCGGGAACTTCACCTACGTTGTTGTGGCCTTAGTTATACTGATGTCCCTAAGGCGCTAGTCATGTTCCTCAACGCCAGCGCGGGAGTGGTGGTGGAGTACGAATATTTTCTACGCTCGTCACGCGCTTGCGGAGACTATGAATACTCCAGCGACGACGCCGTGGCGAAAAAAAAGTGGCCCCCAACTTTTCCAAACAAGCGAATTCTGTGCACGCTTTTACCAGGGCAGGGATTCATGAAAGGCAAACCACCGTTAGGGCTGGGCTAGCGGAGGAAACAGGCATTCACAAAAAATCCGGTTTGGTTACGGCTGGGCTACGATTGGGCTACGCGTAACCGCACCTCGAAGCTGCGGTTAGCAGCGGTTTTGCGGCTTAGTCGTCGAATTGATGGTGTGTTGTATTAGTGCACAACACTGAGGCTCGAGGAAATACCGTTCTGGTTAATCGCAAACGAGGGGTTTCTCAGGTTTTCTGAATAAAATAACGTTTTATTTTGTTGATATGGACCATGAGCACAATGAATTCCAAAACCTTTTGCGAATACGCATAAAAACTTGATATCTTCAAGGCAAGCTGAAAATATAGGAATGCCGCTCGTTATTGACTGCCACATTATAGGCCCGCTAGCCATAATGTGTTCCTCTCGATAAAAACGAAAATTCTCAGAATCATCAACCTCATCTGTAAGTTTTATGTATGTTGCCCATGGCTAACTATAATCTCTATGCCTGTCCTCCCTGCTCTCGCTCTCTTCTTTATTTTATCGCACATCGTTGTTCTTTTTGTCTCCACTTTTTGTTCCTAATTCTTGTCTTCCGTGTGCTGACCATTTACCGAGCAGCCACAGGCTCTTCGCTGGGGTTTCTCCCCCATTTCGGCTCCGGATTCCCTCATTTTTTCCTTAGAATTTTTTCCCAGCACTTTTCGTACACGTTTTCCTCATTTTTCTGTTGGAAAACCCTAACTTGGTTTGGTACTGTGATGCATGATTTTGTTTTTTCGCATTTACAACGTTTTCTTCTACTTTTTTTCCGAAGCGCCCACTTGGATTTCAAGTGTTAATGTTTTTTACATGGTTCTGTGATCAGCCTGGGTTTTCTCGATGTTTTTAATTCGAACCTCTGTTTTTCCCTTGCATTTTGAGCTATTTCGCATATGATTTTTCTAAGCAGTCGTTTTAGTTTTCTCCTGTTGTGAGCGACAGTAAGCTTGTGTGAAAATGACAAAGAGAAAAAAAAACAAAAAAGGGATTCTTAGACAAAAAAGAGATGGAAAAAAACTCGGAACTCAAACGACAAACGGAGAACTTGAAGCCAAAAACTCATCGAGAGGACGATGATGATCCCTGCAGCATCACCTAAGCCATGTGAAACACACAAAAAATTAGAGGTTCGTTTCGAAAAAAAAAGTAGTTGAAAAGGCTAGTGATGCGAGAAAAAAGCTGAATTGGGGGTTAAAATTTCACCAGCAGGTTTGCGGCTCATCGTGAGAAAGCAGCACCACTTTATGTACTTTTGAAAAACCAAAAAGGATTTGTTAAAAAAAGGAAAAAATGAAAAACTTGAAAATGAAAAAAAAACATCTCCAAGTTGGGGAAACTGGAGGAGAAGTGCCGGACAGCACCAATTGCCAGCATAGCCGTCAAATAATGCGTTGTGGTGCGTGGTATGCACTTGCACACACCGCATCCAGCTACGCCTATATTGTATTTCACGACCCCCTGACTCAATTCAAGACTAACTGATCGCAATTCATTAATGAGAATGAAAATTTTGAAAGTATTGAGGATTTTGGCTGTTATCCGTGAATTTCGAGGTGGAAACTCTCTAAAAATCATTTCTAACCCTATTTGGACGGTGCTCAGGGGAGGAAATCCCCTGCGTGGGACTAAATCTGTCGTGTATCGGGTATTTCGGGGGTGGAAATCAGTTTGAACCCTATTTGGACGGTGCAGCCTGCGGCTGCACCGTCGCTTAGGGGAGGAAATTCCATGCGTGGAGGCTAAATATATCGTGTATCGGGTATTTCGGAGGTGGAAATCAGTTTGAACCCTATTTGGATGGTGCAGCCTGCGGCTGCACCGTCGCTTAGGGGAGGAAATCCCCTGCGTGGAGGCTAAATCTGTCGTGTATCGGGTATTTCGGGGGTGGAAATCAGTTTGAACCCTATTTGGACGGTGCAGCCTGCGGCTGCACCGTCGCTTAGGGGAGGAAATCCCCTGCGTGGAGGCTAAATCTGTCATCAGTTTGAACCCTATTTGGACGGTGCTCAGGGGAGGAAATCCCCTGCGTGGGACTAAATCTGTCGTGTATCGGGTATTTCGGGGGTGGAAATCAGTTTGAACCCTATTTGGACGGTGCAGCCTGCGGCTGCACCGTCGCTTAGGGGAGGAAATCCCATGCGTGGAGGCTAAATATATCGTGTATCGGGTATTTCGGGGTGAAAATCAGTTTGACCCCGATTTGGATGGTGCAGCCTGCGGCTGCACCGTCGCTTAGGGGTGGAAATCCCCTGCGTGGAGGCTAAATCTGTCGTGTATCGGGTATTTCCGGGGTGGAAATCAGTTTGAACCCTATTTGTACGGTGCAGCCTGCGGCTGCACCGTCGCTTAGGGGAGGAAAACCCCTGCGTGGAGGCTAAATCTGTCATCAGTTTGAACCCTATTTGGACGGTGCAGCCTGCGGCTGCACCGTTGCTTAGGGAGGAAACTTTGCGTGGAGGCTAAATCTGTCGTGTATCGGGTATTTCCGGGGTGGAAATCAGTTTGAACCCTATTTGGACGGTGCAGCCTGCGGCTGCACCGTCGCTTAGGGGAGGAAATCCCCTGCGTGGAGGCTAAATCTGTCATCAGTTTGAACCCTATTTGGACGGTGCAGCCTGCGGCTGCACCGTTGCTTAGGGGAGGAAATCCTTTGCGTGGAGGCTAAATCTGTCGTGTATCGGGTATTTCGGGGGTGGAAGTCAGTTTGAACCCTATTTGGACGGTGCAGCCTGCGGCTGCACCGTCGCTTAGGGGAGGAAATCCCATGCGTGGAGGCTAAATATATCGTGTATCGGGTATTTCGGGGGTGGAAATCAGTTTGAACCCTATTTGGATGGTGCAGCCTGCGGCTGCACCGTCGCTTAGGAGGAAATCCCATGCGTGGAGGCTAAATATATCGTGTATCGGGTATTTCGGGGGTGGAAATCAGTTTGAACCCTATTTGGATGGTGCAGCCTGCGGCTGCACCGTCGCTTAGGGGAGGAAATCCCCTGCGTGGAGGCTAAATCTGTCGTGTATCGGGTATTTCGGGGGTGGAAATCAGTTTGAACCCTATTTGGACGGTACAGCCTGCGGCTGCACCGTCGCTTAGGGGAGGAAATCCCCTGCGTGGAGGCTAAATCTGTCATCAATTTGAACCCTATTTGGACGGTGCAGCCTGCGGCTGCACCGTTGCTTAGGGGAGGAAATCCTTTGCGTGGAGGCTAAATCTGTCGTGTATCGGGTATTTCGGGGGTGGAAATCAGTTTGAACCCTGTTTGGACGGTGCAGCCTGCGGCTGCACCGTCGCTTAGGGGAGGAAATCCCCTGCGTGGAGGCTAAATCTATCGTGTATCGGGTATTTCGTGGGTGGAAATCAGTTTGAACCCTATTTGGACGGTGCAGCCTGCGGCTGCACCTTCGCTTAGGGGAGGAAATCCCCTGCGTGGAGGCTAAATCTATCGTGTATCGGGTATTTCGGGGGTGGAAATCAGTTTGAACCCTATTTGGACGGTGCAGCCTGCGGCTGCACCGTCGCTTAGGGGAGGAAATCCTTTGCGTGGAGGCTAAATCTGTCGTGTATCGGGTATTTCGGGGGTGGAAATCAGTTTGAACCCTATTTGGACGGTGCAGCCTGCGGCTGCACCGTCGCTTAGGGGAGGAAATCCCCTGCATGGAGGCTAAATCTATCGTGTATCGAGTATTTCGGGGGTAAAAATCCGTTCTACTCTATTTGCTTCAACGGAGGGAGATCCCTGGGTGACGGCCTATTCTTCAAGCCAAAACTACGGGATCTGTTACAAGGCCTAAGCCATTCATTACTAGTTTCTGCTACTTCCTTTTTTTCATGTTTCATATATTTTAGAATTCTCTCTTAGTTCTTTAGTTGATCATTCTCTCACATCTTCCTTTAGTAGCGTATCAAATGCACATCTACCTCACAAATAGCGTTTCCGCTATGAATTCGTGGTTCTCCCATGATTTGTGGTGGAATAAATAACTTAGGCGTAACATCTGCAGTGTGTTGTGCAGTCACACCACCAAACACTGCATTTGACGCCTGTGTTGGCAATCGGTGCCGTCCGGCATTTCGCGTTTTCAGTTGGGGAAGATCCCTTCAAATGCCTGCGATCCATTGAAGAAGGTAAAGCACAAGGTAGACAAAAATAAGAATTCAAAAAGCAAACAAAATTAGCAATCATGTGCAATAAATACAGTGACGGGTTAGAGAAATTCCGACCCGAGTGCCAATATTGATTTTCTCTAATCGAGATTCTCGGCGTCAATTGAGTGGCAAGTACGTGGCCGCGGAATGGTTAGCCACCCAACCGCGATGGGGCGGTTGTGAATGCCGGTTCGCGGTTTGGCTACCGCTGGGGTTGCTGCCCTAACCAAACCCAAACCTAGCCGGCTGCGTTCATGAATCCCAGCCCAGCAAGGGATTGTACTGGAATTAATCATTATGAAACGGAACGAAATTGATGATGGATCAAAGGCAATGTTCACGATGAATATCATATTCGAGTTAGACTCAAAAATGGGGTTGTTCGGTCGTGTGCTTTCGAATAGTGAAGAAACAGCTTCGTGTTCACCAGCCGCTGTACTCGCTCCCGCCAGCACGCTTTTCAGCTCGCACGTATATTTACGTCGAAGTCCAACGTGCTGCATTCCTTTGCATTCAGAGTCATCCCAATTTGGAACAAATTACCTTCAGAGATCGTTGAGGCCGCGCATTTTCCGATTTTCAAAAGCAGGCTATCCCATTTCAACCTCAGGTCATTGCATGGGGTCGACGGCAGTGCCTTCTGCAGAAGCTTCAAATTCAGGGTGCTCTTATTCGTACGAGTGTTTGCTTTGCCTGCATGTCCAGGCTGTCTTGTTTAAACCTGTCTCACATACATTTTGTATGTTTCTTTGTCGCCAGATAAAGCTATTGAATTGAAAAACGCTCAGAATCTTAAATAACGGTTTCTCACGTTCAGGGCGTGGACGAGCTTAGAGGTCTGCGGACTCCCCCCCAAGTGCGCGCTAATGACGAAATGTGTGCGAATAGATCAGGCTGGACGTGGTAGAGTTTCTTGGCGATTCGCTATCGAAAACGTTTGCAGCGCCGCAAGCTTGTCGGTAGGGGGAGGCGGAGCGGGATGAACAGGCGTATTGGGATAACTTTCAAAGCCGTTTTTATCGATTTCTGGCCTGTTTTCGCTGATTTCTTCGACCCTGTCCCCTCCAACATCTGCCAGCTCATTGTTTCACACTGAAAACTCAAAAACGAGATTTATAGTGAACACTGCCTTCAATAATGAAAATGGTGAAAAAGTCGTTAAGGCTGTCGCCGCCATGGAGTAGAAAACTTCACGCGCTGGCGTTGAGGAGTATGAATAGTGCCTAAGGCATCGGTCATAGTAAGTCGAAAAATTTTTGAACCAAAAATGAAAATTTGGTGAAGATTTCCCCAAAACTTTGGATATTTCTGGTCACCAAAGGGAAGGATCGTAGCATTTCTTAGGTTTTAGACGTTTGAGCTCGACTACGCTTGGGCCATTTTCGGCGTCTGACAGTTTTAGTAATAAAATATAAACTGTCAATCGCGCCTCGGGGGGGGGGTCGCTCCGATGTCGAGGAATTACGCGCGCCAACGACCGGGTTGGCCCTGGCTTTTGTGAGCGATAGAATTGGGACTCCGTCTAATTTTTTTTCAAAACCCGCCCCTACAATGCAGAAACTCTCGAACTAGTCGCTCAAACATGGTCACTTTGCTCGTTTTTGAAGTTTTTAATGTCGTGAGCGGGCCGCCGTTTAGGCCCTTAGCTGAGCTACTACCCTTGCCCTTGGTGGCCCGATTTTTCGAAAATTTACATGATTTGCTCATCAAATCATCGTTTTTTGGACCGAAATTCTCCTAACCCCAAAAATTTTCACTTCTTGACTAAAAGCTCTGACGACCCACTTCACCACCCACTTAGAAGTCATGCAGCATCGCTTGACCGTGTCTTATTTAGGCGATTAGCTCACAATAAGAGAACACTTTTATGCAGCTTCAACAGTGCAAACGCGGCGACGCTGCTCATCCAGTACAGCCCAGACAGTCATGGCTGGTTTGCATTCTGTGTTATTGCTCGATCGACCATTTCACACGCGTCTTCGCCAGTGATTTGGTGTGATCGTTCGCTAACGTGTTCAGAAGTGCTTGTGAAGTGAAATTGATAACGTGAACGGCGCAGTTGAGGTCGGCTATACCCCGTAACAGCACCGCGTAAGTTTGCAGAGTAGCATATAGTCGTCACGCATTGACTGCGAGGGACGCGTTTGAGATGAGTAGGGGGCTCCATGACATTGCTCACCTGCGTGCGTATGCGTTACGGAACGGTGAATGTTGCGAACGCGGAAGAACCGACATAGTATGTGAGAGTTATCAGCACCATATACGGCAGAACGGTAATCGTTTGTGTCGTAAAATAAACGCAGCAAAGTAAATAATGCTCCGGAACTTGCCATTTTACTTGATTTCACTTAAATGCTGGGATGTCGCGTCGCCGCTCTTTCCGCCGCGCGCGATGCTCACCGACCGCACACAGAACCCACGGGTTAGCAATGTCCGCTCCCATGAGAAGTGTCATATGCGGTTGTGTAATTTCTTAGTGGGCGGTGAGGGGCTTGTAAGATTTTTTTTTGCCTAAAAATAGGTGGGAGATGCAAGAACCCTAGGCCAAAAGTGGAATTTTTGGAAGCGGTCGGGAAAAGTTTCCGGACGCCAAGAAGAAGCGATCGTGGCTTCGTTGGGTTCTTTTACAGCGGCCCTCCTGACCCTGGCGGTGAGGACCATATAAAATAGCGTAACACTCAAGATGTTGTTTTCATGCCACCTTTGCAACTATGAAGGAAAAAGTGGATTTAATTTTGGATAGAGAACTATCTGACTGGCTCTGCTATTACAAATTCTCAGATTTCTTTGTTCTGCATACAGCCATTCACGTCAGACAATTTTCGTTTAATATCTTTGTGTAAGTGAACATAGATTGTGTTTCATATATTTAGGGGTGCTTCTCCTTGATGTGTTTGTAAATGACTGATGCAGGCGACCGCCCGGCGCCGCCCAGCAATCGTCGGCCTCACGCCCCTTGTCAGTCGAGACCGCACCCTTCACATGGTGAGGAACCGCTTCGCATATTTCATTTCTGTACATTTTAGCTCGATACGTTCATTAAAGTTCAAGTTTTCAATGCAGTTGAAGCTGCGAATTGTTGTGTCCATGTGCTTTCCGAAGAGTGAAAGTTTTATTGCGCAGCTGAGCATAATCGATTTACCTTACCATACGCCACATCGATTGATTGCTCGAAAACAAGTCTTTTTTTTTTGGAGAAGAAAACAAAATGTAGTTCTTTCAATCCTTGTATTAATTAAGAGGTCGAATAGCGTTTTTTGTCCGTTACGCACTTTCGACGAGAAGAAGTGGTCTTCCTGAAAATTGTGCCGAGAATCTAAAGTCATTCCATCCTTGCTGGGAATTGGCGCTTAAGTTCAAGAAGTCGTTGTGGTGAAGCTGTTCCACAGCAGTCCGGAAATCGACGGCTTCTTCTCAGCTCTAATAGAAAATCAGAAACTTGAAGCGGTGTGCCGTCCGATGAAAATATAATATTAAAAGTGGCTCACAAGGTTGTCCGTAGGTGTGATAATGTGTTAGTCTTTCTCTGTACATGAAGAAATCAGCGCAATAGATCAAAATTGAGTTGTTAAGGCTCCCAGCATGGCTCTAGGAATTACAAAACCTTGCACGACAAAGAACTTGGAGCTAAGGAGACCATCCGTAGATACAATGGCCACATTCCTGGGCATCCTAAGGTAACTAAATATTTAGTGAGTTTTCAATCGGCTTCTTAATTTTTCATGTTTCAGTATGACGTCAAACTACCTCTTGCGGACCCCCGAAATCATTATACCCCATTTCGTGTAATACCCCAGGCGGACCTCAATGTGCCGTCCTTCACGGTGAGTGCTCTCTTTCCAATGTAACAAATTGAAGCCGCAGTCCAACCTCGAGGGTAATTTTTGATATTATGGTCCGACCGCCGTGTTTAGCAAGTCTGCCAAGCGCGAAAGCTCAATTCGCTGGATTGAGCGAGAAAGGCCAGGAAAAGGTCGGTCACGCCCCCATGAGAGAGAAAATGGGTTACGTCCACCTTCAAGCTTCCGCTCTCAATAGGGAAGAGAAGCGCTATTGATTTTGTCCAAAATATATGCTCTTCCATTTGTTTTTGGTCTAGCTTTATATTGTGGCCAACTTCAGAACGATGGCTGCTTAAAACGAGAAATAACAGGCTCGACACAACTAGTACGCGAACTTCTCGCCGTTCAAATTCAGAATCTTTGAGGAGTCATAACTTCGTAGTGAGTTCTGAGCGATTCTGGAGATACCATTGTGATTAGCGTGAAATTTTCTCCTGGATAAGCAGAAAAACGAAAAGTTGATTCCGAGGTTGGGCTGTGCCTTTAAAAAGAAATATGTTGTTGCTTTCATTAAATTGAGTTTTCCTTTTTGCGACTTCGATATTTTGGCCAAGTGTAGTATGTCATTTCGAAGAGCATTTCTCGACTAAGGCTTCTTCTTCTTCTTTGCAGCCACGTCGAGGGTACTGTCATAGGTTGAGGAACTGGGCGACCAATAACGGATTCGTCCATAGGTCCATTGTGGTCAGCGTGGTTGGTCTCTCCGGACAATCAAACAAATGTGCCCTATCGTGGCCGTGGCATCCACAGTCTGGGCAAACGTCCGATTTGGTGCTGTCAATCTTGCTAACATATGCCATAAGCATAGTAGAGTGACCACAGCGCAGCGATGCCAGGGTGCATCTGGCCCTCCTTCCGAGTTGAGACTCGGATGTGCAGACCCGGGGCGGCACCACACCCAGGATGGGATTTACCGCCGTCTTTTCCAGATGACACCGTACGAACTGTGTGTGCTCCTCGCGCAACAGACGGAGTCGTTCTTGCTGTGAATCGTGCCATCTTTGCAGATTGACTTCGCTTGGAGCATCGGCGAATGGCTTTCTGATCTTTCTTTCTCTGACTGGGTTTAGCACTCTCCGAAAGGGGTGATTTGGTTGTTTGACAATGTTGATGAAAAATTGTTGGGCCTGGAGCTGACAGTGTTCTTTTACTGGTAATAATCGTGTCTCCGCATGCAAGTGCTCGACTGGGGAACTTCTTGCACATCCGGTGGCGATTCGAAGAGCCGCGTTCTGTATGCGTTGCATCTTAGTCCAAGAGGATTCCGAAACTAGATGCTGCCAAACTGGTGCGCCGTATTCTAGTGCAGGCTGGAGAATCGCTTTATACGTCGTAATAATGGTTTCTTTGCTACTGCCCCATGATGTACCGCCCAGAGCTCTGAGCACATTAAGCTTCGCTTTGACGACGGCCTGCTTCTGCTCGGTGTTCTTATGAAACTTGAGTGACGGATCGAGCACCAGACCGAGCAGTTTGGGAAAGCGAGCAGCAGGTAATCGATCTCCGTCCCACTCGACATGCGGGTGAGCGCTGTGCTCCGAAGGATCCGTTGTGAGTACGGATACCGACGATTTCGATGCAGAGATCTTTAGCATTTTGCGGTCGAAAAAGCTTTTCAGTGTGACCAGGTACTCATTGATCTTCGAGGCGGCCACATGTATATCCCGATCCCGACACATTATTGTCATATCATCGGCATAGGCGACCGCCTTGATATCCTGGGGGGGAGCGGGCATGTCTTCGAGGTACAGACTGAAGAGGGCAGGCGATAAAACGCCGCCCTGCGGAACTCCAGCTGCAATAGGAATACTATTGGAGATATCATCGGCATAGGCGACCACCTTTCTGGAACATGACTCTGGCTCGTCTGCCCTTGATGAATGCCGATATCCAGCGTTTCTGCCACGGCGGTATTGATGATTCGAGTAAGTTGCTTGACAGAACTCCATGGTTTACTGTGTCGAATGCCTTGGTGAGATCTAAGGCAACAGCCACAGTTCTCTGTAGCTTCTGGGCATTGAACCCATCGATGGCAAAGCTTGTAATTTCCAGCAGAGCTGTCGTGGTGGAATGCAGCTTTCTGAATCCATGCTGAATCACTTGCTTCTCATTGTGCTCCGCCAAGTCCTTTACGATCAGTTTTTCGGCTACCTTCGCGAACGTGGACAGCAAGCTAATAGGTCTGTATCCCTTGACTGAAGCCTGAGGTTTCCCCGGCGGGCAGCGGCACAACGTTAGCTGTCTTCCAGTTCTGTGGGATGGTGCACGATCTGAACGAGGTATTGATCAAATCAGTGAGAAGCGGAAGGATTTCATTCGGTATCTTCTTCAAGACAGCAGGACATATCCCGTCTGGACCGACCGCTTTTGAATTCCGCATATCCTTTATAACTTTCTCAACTTGCGTCGTAGTGAACGTTTCGGCCGTGCTCATAAGCGGGAGGCGACACAGCTCTCGTACAGTCACTCTATTCTGCGGACCACGCTTTGCACTGGTGATGAAAAACTTCTCCCGAGCGCATAAGCGGCTTCTTTTCCTGATTTGAATACACCGTTTTCTAATTCGATTGTGGAGACGGTAGCAGGCAAGCTCTTACCCGAGAGCTTCCGTAGTACCTTCCAAGTAGCTGCACTGTCCGTCTTGAAGTCCAACTGTCCAGCGAACTTTTCCCACTCTTCTTTCTTGTGCCTGTCTAGATCCTTTTTGATCTCATCGTCAAGTTCAGCAACGACGGGGTCCAGATGGTTGACCGCTCTCCTGGCATCTCTTGTCCTGATCTTATCGAGGATCTCTCTTGTGACATTTGGATAGAACGTCTTAACGCGGCCGACAGGAATAGCTGCTTTCATGGCTTTGCGGATCGCGTCAGATAAATGGCACTCTTTCTGGTGCACGTCGCCATTCCACGGGTAATTTGCCGACAGGCGAAGCGCAACATCACTGAACAGGCTCCAGTCTGCTCGGCCTAAATTAAGATAAGAACGTTGACGAACACCAGAATAGGGAGCGAGAGAGTTGGAGAGATCGATATGGATAAAGACGGGGACATGGTCACTTGGCAAAGTGGTTGTGGTGGACCATGAGCAAGAGTTAGAGAGGTTGGACGAGACTAGAGAAATGTCTGGGCTGGAAGATCGGCCGTTGGTAGGGAGACGGGTGGGCTGATCATCGTTTAAGATGACCAAGTCACACTCCTCTGCCCATTCTTCGACGTCATTTCCTCTAGCGTCAGAATCGAGAGACGAGCAAAAGGTGTGAGCATTAAAATCGCCCGCGAAGACAACTGATGATGAGAGGGAATAATCGTTGAGTTGTTTGAGAAGAGGAATGGGATTGTAGGAGGAGGGGCATGAGGTGGTAGGTGGAATATATATGTTGAAGAGAGAAAGAGGTGTTTTAAGAGGGAGATGGATTGGAAGGTACTCGAGAGTATCATCCATGGGGGTGTTGGGTATGAGGTGGGAGGGAAGAGAGGATAAAACAAAGGTTGAAACTCCTCCGCCAAGAGCTGACCTTGGAGCATGGAAGGCAGTATAGCCCGGGATGTTAGGATGAGGACGGGTAGGGGATGGAGAGAGCTTGGTTTCTTGAACCATGATCACGTCTGGATGGTAAGTACGTGCGAAGAGAGAGAGCTCAGAAAGTTTGGCACGAAGGCCATTGAGATTGATAAGTACAATGGAAAGGGGGCGATACGAGGAAGAGGAATCAGAGTTGGTAGGTGAAGAGCATATAACACAGCGAAAAGAAGAGTTATGATGCTTCACAGAACTGAGACCCGAACAAGGGAAGTGCACCCACCTTTGGCATCCAAAGCATTGGACGCTGGTCCCATTCCAATTGACATTTTTGTCGCATGTGGCACAAAGGTATTTCTTCTTCTGAGCGGGTCCAGGATTCCTTTCCACGCCGGCCCTCAGCAGGAGAATCCGAAGGAGAGACGCGGCCGGCCAGCACCTCTCCCATGACAAAAACCCTCTTCGTGGAGGGGGTGACGTCGGTTTGCATAGAGGTGATCTTCTTTCCTCCACACTGCCACGGCGTGAACGTACGACATCTCGGCAGCCTCGACTAAGGCCCTAATTTTATGCAGCTGGGACGCTGAGGTGAGAAGGCAACTATCACTATCAGGCAGGTTCAAGCTGTAACTGCTCCGCGGAACAAGAGGAGTTAAAAATTGGAGATTTTGCAGAACTCCTAAATTATGATTCGGGGATGAAAAACTGAGGCTTATCTCCAATGGAATAGAGAGAAACGGTCTCAGGGTAATTAAAATTTGGAAAAATGAATATAATTTAGGAATGAAGAATGAATGAAGTGCTAATTTAAGGAAAAAAAAAGAAAGTTGTCGAGAAAGATTGCACGGAGAGATGTGCAAACCAGGGGCGGTTTAGGTTAGTTCCTATCCCGTGCGGGGACGCTCGGGGAGACGGCCCCTGATATGCTTGGTGCATGAAAAGGGGTAGGCTGTGACTCTAGGACGGGTCAACGGGGAGAGGACGTGATTTTTTTGGTCAACGGGGAGGGGACGTGATTTTTTTATAAAGAAATAATTCGGAAGGGGCGTTGAAATTTCGGTAGAAAAAACGAGTGGTGCTGTAGAGAGAAAAATCGTCTCGGAAAAAGGTCCGTCCAAAAAAAATTACAAAATGGAGCATGATCTAGTAGATATAATGAACAACTAAGCAACATCACTTTATTGACCATCAGTGTAATCACGCGTTCTAAAACGCGTGCCGAGATTCTAGCCCATTGAACATAGTTTTGGATGAGTTATGTGGCTTTTAGCCGGCTTTTTCAGGCGCTATCATACGCCCTCATAAAAGGGAGAACGATCGACACCCAGAGTTGAGCAGGCCATTGCTCCAATTTTCGGTTGAGCTGCGGCCCCCATCTCAGATATTTGCCGGGTCCGACCCCAGCCTGAACGGGGTCCGACCCCAGATTTCTGTCGGGTCGGACCCTTCCTTTCTCCCTCCACGTCGGCGTAGTTGCCCGACGTGGGGGGAAAATAACGTTGCCCGACGTGGGGGGAAAATGCAGGTTTTGTCGGACGTGGGGGGGGGGCGAATGCAAAGGCTGTGACGTCATCAATCTGCAATTGCACGCTTCGGATCGCTCCGCCTTAGCTACCTAATAACTACGTTTAGTAGCTGAATGGTACGCGATCATTTCCTAAGCTTTCCCCCTACTCTTTCATCAACCAAACCACCTTTTCCTCTTCGTACTGCCGTGCTGGACTCTATTTCGTTGTGCTGCTTCCTACCAGCGTCTGCTCTTCCTAATTGCGTCCTTCCCGCTGCTTTGATCTGCTTCCAGTTCGCCTTATTCGATGAATTATTAATCGTTTCTGCCTCCACTTGTCCAATATAATTCACTAACACTTTCGTATCGTTTCAGCTCATCTATACAGTTTTCCCATCACGTTCTTCCACCCCCATCTAATCTCTACCGTAAGAAATAATCAATTAACAACATTTATCAACAGATGTTCATAACAAAACACATAAAAACAACCACTCGCAGGAACCCAGATTTCATAAACAGATCTATTCTTGCGCCTGCTAGCAAAAAATCAATACATAACAAACACATAATAATTCACAGGGTCCAAAAGACTGAAAAAAGCACTGAAATCTATCAGCAGAGCAATCACACGGCACATAAAAATGACACCCGACGGTCTCGCAGGATTACGAAACTTATTTACAGATCTTTTTCAAGACAGCACACTGACGTTTTTCTCTAGAATTCCAAAAATATATCCGAACTCTTTAGGGCTCTTAGCCTTCAACATCACCAATGAATTTTTCCAGAATATTCGATATTTCGATGGAAAACCTTGTGATGTAACGCTGGGAGACCGAAAAAAGTTCAGATATGCTAAACTGCAAAAAAAAACTATTCAAAGTATCCTAAGCTCTCAACTATACAGACATAACCATATTTTCACGAGATCACATTCACACTGATTCGGGAACTATACTTTCCCACGTAAAGCGTAAGAGGCAGGTGCAGGCAACGTTTTCCTTTTCTGCAAAAATCATATGATTGCGAAAAATGATAATTTAGATGAATTGCCATGTTCCAGAACGCATACCGGTTTCGGCAGAAGCTGGTTCTTTGAATTCTCCCTGTATTGCCTTATATCGTTCCTAAAAGTCATTTCTTTACCCATAACAAAAATGTTCTATCATTGAGTGGAATTGCCTAGTTCGTGTGTGCGTTTGTATGAGTAAGTTAATGTATATGACCTTTTACTCGGCATGACTTCAAGGCGCACAATTCCACGGGTCTGGGATGCAAGTGCGGTCAGGGCCGGGATGAAGGCGCGGGAAGTCAGAAGAAGGGCGCAACACTTCCCAAGGGTGCACAGAACGCCGTTACAAGGATGCTGGGCTCTGAAAGAGTGCGCGGTTCGCTCTCAAAGGTGAGCAGTATCCCTCCAAAGCGAAAGACGTCGTAGAACGTGAGCAGGAACCTAGGAGAGGTGTGCAGGACGTCGAGAAAAAAGCTGCTGGACATCATACATGGTGTGCGTGACATCTGGTCACATCGGTAGGGAACCGTATGAAACAATAACCCCTTTTTACGTTTTCTCCCCGTTTACCACTCATTTCGATCGGGCAGATAATCGCATTCACTAACTTCTCCAGCTTTAGTTCATAAACAATCAAATTTTGAGTTAATCAAAACTGCCTCAACGAAAGCAAAAGCCTCCTTCTAATTCATTCAGAAATTAGACTGGCAACGTTTCCGTTGGTTACGGAAACGTTACTTAAAATATATGCACTCTATCGTAGAATCACTTGCTTTATTAAAATCGAGTAAAATTTCTATGATTCCCATTACCCCCTTTTTATAGTGATTAGTGATGAGGAATTGTTCTTCAAAATGTTTGAAAAGCGTAGAACAGAAAGGTCGTTTTGAAACAGAGTTGAGCAGGCCGTTGTGGCGATTTTTGTGGCGGCTACACCCCCCAAAATTTCATTTTTCTCCAAAAAAAAAACGAAAATTTCACGACCCCCCTTGGGGGGGGGCACCATTTTTTTTTCAGCTTCATTTGGTGTCAAGTTTTGAAGAGAAGCGAAAGCTGTTGTAATATTTTTTAGGGTCCAGTTCGGTCGCGGCTACCGTGTGGACCCAAAAGGGTCATGTATTAAAAATTTTACGACCCCCCCCCAAATTTTCATTTTTTTCGAATTTTTTAAAAAATATTACGATCCCCCGTTGTGGCCGGTCACAACGCTGCTCAACCCTGTTTTGAAAAGCCGAAATAGGAAAGGCAAAAACTGGAATTTAGCACAGCCTGGAACAGTTATAATCAGGGATATACCAAAAAAAAAATTTGGAAACAGAGACAAATCCCAAAAAACAGGCAGAAAACAGAAAATTTTAGTCGTCGGAGTGAAAATTGAAATTTTTCAAAAATTTTCAGCTTCCGAATGGAGCTGATCGGTTTCAACCAAGTGCGCCCTCCACGACACATTCCAACCTCCTGAATGGTCTTATACTCTCATAAACTCGGGGGGTGAATAGCAGGTGGACGTGGCCTGTTTTGACACTTTTTCAGTCGGGGGGCCACTTTCCACCTTAGGGAGTAAACGCCGCGCGCGGCGAAACACATGATTTTTGTGAGGGTATTGGATAGTAAATTTCACTCCCTTGTGGAAGACTTGGGGAGTGACACTGATCACGTGTCACATCACTTGTGATAACGTGTTTTTTCACTCCCCAACGAGACAGGTCACCTTACTCCCTAAGACTCCCCTAAGGTGGTAAAGTCACGCGTCATCTTCATTTTAAATCATTTTATCGATCCGACAATGTTTTCATGAGTTCGATCTGTTATATTTTTGTGCAAGCTCTCTTCTTTTCAAGCTTATTCTTACAGTTCACGGCAACGAAAAAAGGCGGCCGTGTGGTTGCGTATTTCTACGAAGAATACTGTAGATTGCGCCATAAGCGACGGCGAATTTGTAATTTTTCTTTTTTTTTGGAAGAAGAAATACTGAAATGTGGAAAAATGGTTAGTTCACCCCCAGCATACAAACATTGTCATCATACCTGAAGTTTTCACCGTAAGTAAACCCAGGAATAAGAAGAAAAAAAATTCCCGCTTATTTTCATTATTTTTGGAAATTTCGGTCTTTCGTGTTATTTCTATGACAAGAGACTTTGGGTGTACTAATAATCAGGGCTGTGTGAAAGTGTTCCGATTCCGTTTCCGTATTTCCGGTACTTTTTGGGCTGTCCCGTTCCGTTTACGCTTTTCTCGGCCCGGAAGCGGAAGAAAACAGTAGTAGGTAGACTGTAGGCTGTATATGTGACCGCAAGCGGGCACCTACAGCTTGCCGTCCCCTATCGACACATAGGGCAATCCCAGCGTGGGCTTGACCTTACCGGCTACATAAGGTATCCTCTGTTCCAATCTAGTCCTCCGATGGGGAGCTCAAAGAGTCAAAAATCTTTTCTTTTTGCCTCTGCAGCGTATGCCCACTAGAGTATGTCAACGAATATACGGCCGAATAAACGAATAATCGAATAATTCGATTATTCGGAAGAGTCATTTTCTCAACTTATTTGTTTATTCGAATATTGTGGTGAGCGCGAAGCGCTCACCAGATTTGGCTTTGATTCGCCATCGCGCAACCCCCTGATTTCAATACCAGGGTCCAGAGTAAACGTAGGAAGTCCGTTTTTTCGCATTTAATATACTTTAGAAAGTTGAATAACTGTTCAAAAAATGGTCCGGAATGGTTACCTTAGATTCGAGAAAGATTGTCAAAACCACGTGATTTTGGCCGAAAAAAGGGTTCATCTCCTTTTTCTTCAGTTGGCGTACACTATCTTGTTGGAACACTTATCGTTGAGCTAGGGAGCTCATTTTTTGCCAGAACGTTGGTTATGATTGCACCTAGCTCCTGTCAAAATTTGAAGTTTGTAGCTCAATTTTTGTGGAACCTCGAAATTGAGGGTCAAGAAAGACAAAAACACGTAAACATGTTATTATAAACCATCCGACGTTTACTCATTCGTCAAAATGAACTAATGAAATAAAAACAGTTACTGATAGGGTTTTGCCCAGGATTGAACGCTCCCTGAAACCGGGCAACGCTTCAATCAATGCGGCGGGATCTCGGAAGTACTTTTTGGAACGCCGCACGGTGTGACTCATAAGTGCGTCACATAACGCCGTAGATGGTGTGCGGGACCTCAGTAGGAGTGCGCAAGACGCCGTAGAACGTGTGCGGCATCCAAGTGGAAGTGCGCAGGACGCCGTATAAATTGTACGTATCTCCAGTGAGAGTGCGCAAGACGCCGCAGAAAGTGTGCGGGACCCAAGTGGGAGTGCGCCGGACGCCGTAGAAAGTGTATGGGACCCAAATTGGTGCGCGCAGAACGCCGTATATCATTTCATAGCATGAATCGGAGGCTTGGAGCTGTTTATTTTTGGAAATGTCGGAAAACCCAAAAAGCAGTTATTTAAATGAAAAAACAGTGTTTCTTGTTGTATTGGTTCGGAAGTGGGCGAGTTACACTGCATCGGCTGAGATAGCGAAGCAAACCGACGAAGCGGTTGAGATAACGACGCTAATAGACACGTACGGCTTTTACTGGAGAACTCCTATCGTTGATAGCGCGAAAAACGAGCCCAAATAACACTCGAGCAGAAGATTTGAAGGTGTTTGTATTGAGGGCGGAGCTAGTATTGAAAGTAGGTGGAGAACGAATGATTTGGTCACTCAATATTGTTCGCGAAAGATTTCATTCTCGAAATTCCCAAGATTTACGGAAGGTCTGGTGCCCTATTTATCAAGGCATGCCTGAAAAGGACTCGGGGGCTGAATTTGGCGCACCCTCGAACGATCCATAACGAAAAAATGCAGAAAAGCTTTGTGGTCCAAACCGCCTCGATTTTTAAGCGAACGGCTTCATATTCAGTAAGATGCTCTGAATGCCGGTAACTTTTCATGTTTCTTCTATATACAGTACCTTTTTCTCAAAATTTTGAACGGTTAAGGATCTTTGTTATACTTGCGATCTAAAAAAAAACTACTTCTGAAGATCATGGATGTTACTGTGAATGCTATTAGTTTTACCAGGCCGTCCAATAATTCCTGTCCGAAACTTTCAAAATTCTATAATTTTCCTTAGAAGTGTTATAATAACAGACAAGTGTAAGAACCTTCTAGATGGTTCTCCAAAGTTCTACGTTAGGGGTATATAAGGCGCAGTCGCCGCGTCTAGCTACCAGTACAAGCTAAAATGGACCAAGGTCGAATTCGTACGCTCGTGTACTACGAGTGGCTGCTGGGCAACGACACGGGCACCGCGGTCGCCAACATATGCATAGCGTGCAAGGAAGATGCAGTGTCCCAACGCACAGTCAGCCGCTGGTTCAATCGTTTCGAGAGCGGCGACACGAGCCTCGAGGACAGGGAGCACAGCGGGAGGCCTTCTACGGTGGATGATGACGAAGTCCGTCGCTGTATCAAGGAGAAGCCGGAAGCCACCATCCGTGAACTGGCGACGACGCTCGGCTGCAGCAAGTCCACCATCCACAATCGACTCAACTTACTCGGCTAGCAGAAAGTTCTGGCTCGTTGGATCCCCCACCGTCTGACGGACGCCAACAAGCAGAGCCGCGTGGGTCCCTCCTCCTTCGCCCGTATCGCAAGGAGTTTCTCGAAGACCTGATCACTGGGGATGAGAGCTGGGCCCTCTACGACAACGTCACCCGCCGTGTGGTCTGGATCCCGCGCGGAGAAGAGCCGCCGACGACGCCGAAAGCCGACCTGCACCCCTGAAGATCATGCTCTGCTGCTGGTGGGACACCAAGGGCATGCTGTACTTCGAGCTGCTACCGCAAGGCAGGACGGTCACCGCCTCCATCTACACCGATCAGCTCGAGAAACTAGCCGCCGCCATTCGAGAAAAGCGTTCCCGACGGGCCTCGGTCCACCTGCTGGACGACAACGCGCGCCCCCACGTGGCGAAGGAGACCCACCAGAACTTGGCGACGCTCGGCTCGGAGACGGTTGCCCATCCGCCGTATTCCCCGAACCTCGCCCCTTCCGACTACCACTTGTTCCGCCCGCTGAAGCACCATTTGGTCGGAAGAAAATTCACCAACTATGACAACCTCAAATCCGACATCGCGGACTTCTTCGAGTCGCAGCCCCCGGAGTTCTGGGCGAAGGGTATCGGCGACCTGCCCAATCGATGGACTCTTGTTGTGGATAACTGTGGTGATTATATTGTTGATTAGACTTGTTTTTCAATAAAGTTGAAAAAAATTAAAAATGGTGAAATTTTCGAACAAGAATTATTGGACAACCTGGCATTTTGTGGAAGCTGTGTGCGATGTTGACGTTTGCTCCGCTTATTGAGCGTTTCTCGTGGGTAATGTTTCGCATAGCTGCACATAGTTTTCTACATGGTGCTATTACCACCTTTGCTGGAAATTGCTGTGATTTTTTGTGGCTGCTGATTTGATAGTGGACGCTACTGACAATAGAATTACTTCTCTAGAACATAGTTTGTGGATTAATAAAGTAATAAACAAGGTGAGAATCTGAGATGTTTTAGCCGTGTTCGCGCTTTGCTTATGATTGCACAAAATAGAAAGACGTGGTTTAGCAGTCATAGAAAGTTCAGCGGTAGAAGGGTACTGTGGGAGCGTGGGTAGAAAGCGGTACCCGTAACCGAGAATAGCAACCCCGGCGGTGGCAGAAGCCACTGATTTTACTCCCCAATACCCCCACGATAGGTACCCTCCCATTCCCCAAGTACTATTCAAAATCAACCCACGCCCTCACGACAGGCATCTTAGGAGGGCACGACTCCGCCCATTTTGGAGGATGGATAGCAGCTGTCGGTGCTATCCAAAGATGTTTGGGAGCCTATTCACCCCCTGAGTTTATCAGAGTAACCAGAAATAATAAAATTTCAATTTCCCCACAATTGAATACAATAACCTCAAAAATATATATTAAAGATATACTATTACCTGCATTTGGTGCCTACCATAAAAATTGTAAAGAGGTGGTGCCGAGATCACGACCATATTGAGGTAAAAGAAAGCGCTGCTCCTGGCTGAGTTCGCAGGGGAATATAGCTAGACAGAAAGACCTTCGTGAATTTGTTCATGAGTTACCTGAAAAAGCTCATAAAGAGCATCCACACAAAAAAAACAGCTCAACACGCAGGAACACAGGAGAAACGAGAATGAATTTAGTCACGCGGCGTCACCCACGCAGGCGAACAGGAAAAGAACATGATAAACACGAATGGACGAATTTGGACGCTTCTTTGGTGACGTCGCGCTACCGAAATCATTCGCGTAAAATAAAAGGCTTCTGCCGCGACTGCAGACCAAGTCACCCATCTGAAGTCAGCCATAATATTAATGCAAAAAAAGCCATGGCTAGGATATCTTCTGTACTTGGGCAAAACTGTAAAAATTTTAGAATTTCGAATCTTCGAATATATTCGAGAATCATTTTTTTTTTGAATTTCAAATTTTCGAATAAACTCGAAAATGGTATTTTTCGAAATTCGGATTTTCGAATATATTCGAAAACCTGATTTTTTTGAATTTTCGAGTATACTCGAAAATGAAAATTTTCGAATTTTCGAATAATTTTTTCTACTTTTCGGATAAATTTTCTCGAATTCACGAATGATAGTCTGATTTTAAAAATTAGTTTTGAGCTGTCATTTACTGTACTATCACTTTGTGGAAATATTCATCGGCCTACCACAATGCTAGGCGCTATTCATAGTGACGCGTGACGCGTCGCTATGAATAGCGCTTGACGCGCGGACGTGGCGTTGATGTGTTGATAGCCGGACGCCACGCCCGCGCGCGTGACGCCCGCTCCGCCATGGTGGCGGCCGTATTAACTTTTTTGTTAATTTCATTATTAATCCGTCTTCAAATTCATTTTGTTTAATAATAACTAATTTTAGTGCTATCTTCTGCTACTGCGATAGTGATCGCATGTACAGATTTCGCTTGCCCGGTAAAGTTAGGACCCATTCTAATCCGCTCCCCCATAGCGTCGCCGCTGGAGTATTAAAGTCTCCGCAAGCGCGTCACGCGCGTTTAGCACAAGACGCTTGGCTTCAGGCGAGACTTGGCCACCACTATACCTTTCCGGGGAAGCGCCTTATCGCACACAAGCGCCGAAACCCTAGCGCCGCTCTCAAGACCTACTACCGCGGTGCGGCCGGGCGCTATAGCGGTAAACGTTTTCTCCGCTACCGCCGCGTTTATCATTTTACTTAGGTGTCGTTTATACTCCGGCCGTCGAGCGGCGCGGCGAAAAGCAATCCTACAATATCGATCGTGCCGCGCCGCGTGATCAATATTACAGAAATTCACTTCGCCGCGCCTCTCGGCGGCGGAATTATAAACGTTTCCTAATATCGTTTGTGCCGCGCCGCGCAGGACTGTGCGTAACAGAATTTTGTTTGTAAAAAAAAAGTTTTCAAATTCCTCGTAATTCGCAAATCGTAATTCACAAGGCCTGAGCAAAACCAAACCTTCCCAGCCGCGAAGACCACTCCAAGCTAATGTTTCCAGAGTAGTCCTCTGGAACGGGAGGGTTTTGGAAGCTAAAACCCTGGCACTGTCCATATCTGCCTGACAGCTACATAATAAATGCAAAAACGAGAGAAAATGGTTTGCGTTGGCTGGCCGTTCAAGCCAGCCTCTCCCACCGATGTAGCGCCTTTTACGTTGACGCAATATTTCGAACGATCCAAGCGTGCGAGAACCCCAAATCGGTCGTGGGGTGAATAGGCCAAGATGGTGCTTTGATAAAGTGTGCTTTCAAAGGTTGGTCATCAAAAAAAGAACTTATAATGAAATGATGATTGTGCATTTTGATTATTCGAAATTCAAAAATTCGAATATGCTCTTTAGAATATTCGAATTTTGAATACTATTCGAAAGTTTGTTTTCGAAATATTCGAATTTCGAATAGTATTCGAAAGTCTGTTTTCGAAGTATTCGAATTTCGAAAATTAATCGAAACCGCTTCTTACGAAGTATTCGAATTTCGAATAGTATTCGAAAGCCCGTCTTCGAAATATTCGAATTTCGAATAATATTCGAAAACCAAATTTTTCGAATTTCGAATTTTGAATGATTCGAAATTCGAAAAATCATTCGAACATTTTTCGAATAATATAATTCGTTCCGAAGTTTGAATAAGACCCAAATCAACTTTGCCTAAGAAAAATCACTCCTAAAATGATCTTAGAGTCTATATCTATCTATATCTATATCTATCACTACTAAACACCTATAAGGCCGATTTGTCAAAATTCTCTATAGGTTTTTCACCCTATTTTGAAGATTCAACTAAGGATTTTGTATTCTTTTGGATAAGACGACAAACTAGAGAAGTTTATTATGGACTATCCATCACACTAGAGCTGTGAAATGAATTAGTCTTTTCCAAACACACTAGACTAGTTTGTGTGACCAAGCTAGCTGTCTGTCGAACCGAAAGAAGCGGCTTATTTCGTTGTACACTAGTGGGTTGCCTATTCTGAAAAAGTATCGGAAATTTTAAACAAAAAAGTTGCTAAGCGAAAAAACCGTGCCGCCTATTTAGTATCGTTTCGCCTAGGGATATCATTCCTCACCTCGGTAAAGCCGATTAACAAGAGTTGAACTCTATCTCCCAGTATAAACTCCTCCAAAAAACACCAACTTTTGAGAATTTCAAGTTCACGCAAGGTCTCCCTCGTAGAATTGATTTGTCGTCCCCTCCCCCCCCTCCAGAGGATGAAATGGGGATGAGGAAAACAAGAATATCTGATTTGATTTGATTTATTACACGGTAGAACCGTGTGAAAGACAAACAACAAAACGAAACACCAAAACGGCAAGTTAAAGATACTAAGGATAGAGGACAATCATAAAGCAAATAGAGGACAATTATAAAGCAAAAAATATGAGAGCAATTATAAAAAATACGAGCCAAGAAAAGGTGTTGATAAGAATGATGACGTGGATCGGTGAACTGTGGCGTGTAATGACGTTTAGAAACAGATCGATCGCGGTGAAGTATGCAGGGGACGAATGTGAGTTCGAACGGACGGCTGAGAGTTCGAACGGAAGTTGTCGGGACCTACGCCGACGTCGAGCGTTTCGCCCCTCGAGCGTTCGAACGCTGTTCCGATTGCTATTAGGCTGGGGTCGGACCCGTTGAGTGCCTGAGATGATGACCAAAGTTTTGCCGAAATTTCAATCAAATTTTTTCAATTTCATCCCCAAGATTGAAATTTCTTTAGCCTTATTTGATTGACTATCCAAAGAATTTTAAATGCATACTTCTTCCACGCAACTGACTATTCTGAAGGAGATTTACTTTTGCTCGGGACGTTTTACGACCCCCCCCCAAATTTTTTTCACTTCAAAACGCACATTTTTTGCGACCCCCGTGGCGTCGAATCGCAACCCTGCTCAACCCAGTTGACCAGGGCTGTGCAGAAATCATTTTCAAGATTTTCGGAAACAGAAACGGAAGAAAAGTGGCTGAAAATCGCCGGAAACGGAAGTGAACTAAAAATTGTAGTATAATTAAATGGTAGGTTTCGTCGCTGCTCATGGCATGCAGATGTACTTCTGTAGCTTGTGATCTCAATCTATTCCCTCAAGCACCAGTGGGGCTACGGTCTAAAACTGCAAGCGAGCCGAGTACAGATAGATTTGAATCATGAAAGGAAGACGGGCTGCTGCTGCGGGTTCTTCTAGTGAGCTGGAAATAAGTCTGCTCGAGCAACTCCTCTTCTAGAGTGCTGCTGATCTCTCTGATTTCGAGTTTCTACCTTCGACTGATTTTTCCAGTGCGATCGGTGTTCTACGACAGCTGCGGGTACATACATATGGCACCTACCATTGTTGAGAGAGCAGTTGTCCGTTTGAGGCCGATCCCAGAAGGTGGGGTCAAGCGGGTCGTTGGGTAAATTTCCGAAATCGATGCGACCCCACTCCCGGCCATCAAAATTTTTGCGATCCTCCGAAATGTAATTTTTTGGCACTTTCTTGCAAAAAAAAGAGTTGAACTTTTTTGGTAGTGAAGAGTATTTCTATCTTGTTCGCTTGCAGAAATTTTGATTTTTGGTCCCAAATTTTTGCGAACCCCCCCATACATTCAATTTCTGGCCAAAAAATGCGACCCCCGTTGAGAAATTTCGCAACCCCGCTTGACTCTGATCTCAAGTACTCAATTTTCCGGATGTCAATTTTGGACGCTCAAAGGGTCTCCCTTACTGTGCATCACGAGGAAAGATTTCTTATAATGGACTGAGGCGAGGATCATGCCTTTGTTACGTACCTTGGCGAGGTTGGCGTCCTTGCTGCCAGCCATTACAAGGATCGCAACTCTAGCTCCGGTAGGAAGAGGTGGTGGCTCAAAGACTCTCATCATTTGAATAACGTGCCTCTGCCAGCAACACAGTCACACACTCGCGGGGTTGGTGGCCGGTTGAGGGGAGTTGAACAGGTAGCGTGCTGCCGCTCGAAACAAAAAAAGGGGCGGGCTAAGCCCGAAAACTTCCCCATTCATGCCGAAAACTCCGCGTGTCAACCTACCACCGACCCTACAATGCCACGTCACAGTTGACCCGTTCACAACGAGAGCTCTGCCTAATCACCTCCCACCGACCACTCAATGCGACGTCACACCCACGTGTTTAAACCGAAAGTTTCGCCTGATCACCACCCACCGACCACCAACTACCACTCCTGCAGTTGGGGGCGTCGGTGGCAGGTTGAGTGGCAGGATTGGCGATTTAACCTGCCACCGACCCGCCAGAGCGTTGATATCCCGAGCAATGCCAAAAGTGAAAAGCACAAACACTTCACATCTCAGCGCAGCGTATACATTGTGGACTGCCATTCCCGCGCTCTACACGAGGGAGTATCAGAGAAAAACAGTGCAGACACTGTAACACGTTGCCTCGAAAACTCCGCCACATATGAGACATTACCACGAAAACTTCGGCAGTTATGAGTCTTGCCGAAACCTCCGCCGATCAGCCAGATTCGATCAATTTGATAGGGAAAGGGGCGTTTTAACTGGCCACCGACCCCCGTGATTTCCTGAGCATGTAATGAGGGGTCGCACTGCGGGCCGACATCGAGTTGAACCCCTCGTCGGCAGCGACAGGTGCTGCTAGCTGCAGCACAAGCTGCCGTTGAGAAGTGGTCGAAACCCAGCATGCATTGGCAGCACGTGCTGCTGAAAATGAGGAGTTGGGAGCTATGGCGTGCACATCCTATGGCGCTGAAGTTGAACCCCGCGAGTGCGTGAGTAGCTAGAGAGACGAAGAGAATAAGTTTCTGCCTCTCTGGTCCCTCAATCGGAGTACTCGATTGTAACAAAGTATGGTATTGATGCATGAAAAGGTAATGGCCAGCCAATAGTTCAGCGCTTCGAAAAAATCGTGATAAAGAGTTGTAAAGGCAAACTGTGATGGTTTTTAACTGAGATGAGACTGATAACCACGGTTCGACGGCAAGATAACACCACTTACTCACCCGCTCAACAGTACCTAAAGTATGCCTTCTGTAGCCGCCAAGGTCAAACCCACGTTGGGATCGTCCTGTGCGTTGATGGAAAAAATTCAAAGAAAAATTTTTGATGGTGGGGTAGGGGTCCCTCCGATTTCGAAAAGTTACGCAGCGCTCCGCTTGACCCTGATCTGAAAAAAGTTATTCACTGTTGAATTATCTACGAAGTGATACCTAACAATTCGCATAGAACCTTGAGGTTACTAGTTAAGGCGCTATTCATACTCCTGAATGCCAGCAGGTCACGCGCGTGCAGGAGCGTTGGAGTATGAATACCTTTTTTTGCGCGTGTGAATACTCCAGCGTCGACGCTATGGCGAAGCATATAAAGTTGGGCCTTAACTTCGCCGAGCAAACAAAATCTGCTGATTCGTTCACTATCATTTTAGCAGAAGATAATACTGGAGTTAAAATTGTGGAACGGAATGAAATTAATAATGAATCAATAATGAAAATCATAAAAAAGTTGCTACGACGTTCGTCGTTATGGTGGAGCGGGCGTTACGCGGGTGCTGTGCAGGCCTAGCGTCAGGTCACTCATACTCCAACGCTACACCCGCGCGTCACGTGTGTGCTGCACTAGCGTTGTCTATGAATAACGCCTAATCCGCTCCAAACCGATTCTCACGTTTATAAATCCCGTTATTTCTAACCGCGCCTTCCGACGAAACAGAACAATGATTTTTTTCTCAAAAAACGTTCCTGGGGTCCCTAATGACGTTCGGACATCCTCCACCCCATAAAATGTGTTTCGCTTCTCGTAGATTGCAGACCGCGTCACATTCGCTGCAAAATTTGCGCGATCTCAAAGTTAACGAAAAGTATTCACCTTGAGTTCTCGCATAACATAACGACGTAAAAGTTATGGCGATTTCTCGAAAATTTATGCCTCCAAGGGGACGGCGTAGTCTCGACGAGGTCCGGGACAACGGTCTATTTGACCCTGATGCACAATCGTATATCAGTTGTTGAGGAGAAGTTTGTTGTTGGCAATTCGCCATATTCGATCGGCTCCTTTTTTACAGAAAGATTGTTTCCTTCATGGGACCGCTTTCGTCTGCCATATTATACTTTCAAAAGTACAAAACCGAACTATGGTTCGTTTGTGCAGAAAAATTACAATTTATTTCTTTCCCGCCTTATTTTAGCGGGTTGCGTGATGTACGTGAATTTCATAGGTATACTTCACACTTTCCAGGTGGACAGGAATACACAATTCTGCCCCAAAGTGGAGGTTTCCATTTTCAAGTTGAACGACAATGTCAACAAAGCGTTTCTCCATCAACTAGCAACGTGAGTTCCACCTTCGCTATAAACCCTTTTTCATGTAAAAAAAAACAAACAATTCTTCAGGAAATTTGCCGAACCCCTTGATCTCGAAGTATTCTTCCACCCACAAACCAAAAAGCACATGGGAATGGCCATGATCGTTTTTCCGACATATGCTGGTAAGGGCTAGTTCAAGTAGAACCCTTGTACTTTGAAGAATACCCTTTGGGCAGTGAATAGTTGTCATGTAATTATAGTGTCTATTCAGTATGATTGTAGATGCTCATAAGTTTGTGCTCGAGTACGATGGCAAAAGTATAATGGGAGGACAGGTCTCCTGCGTGCACGATTCATACTGTGAGTTTTGTAACGAGTTTTCTTCATCCCACTTCCATTTGTTCATCCCTATGAGTTTGTTCCAATAGGAAGTTTGGGCGCCGTCTGGGTCCATAAGTTCCGTTCCGGCAAATGTTGCCTTACTGAATAGCATCCGAGCGGCTTTTGCTATCCCATCTGATCTTTCAAACTTTGTCAGCCAAAAGCTTTGTCACCCTATTTTTCAGTTGATCACTTTCACACCTGATATCCTTGTTTTTCGCATGTCCCAAGAAAAAGCAAGGCGATCATTAAGATATTGACCAAGAGTTGAGGACGGGTCTTGCTAAAGTGAGAGTAGATGAGATTTGTAACAAATACATTATCAGATTTTCTAAAAATTTGGCGTTTGACTTTGTCGCTTTCTCTAGTCATCAATTTCAGTTACCCTACTGAGCCAGCGGTATGAAGATGGCACAGGAGAGGAACTGCGTACGGCAGTCCATTTAAAAAACCTTGAGGAAACAATACTGAATACGCGGAGGAGCCGTCTTGCATTGGAGCTTCACAAAAGTAGGTTCCGCATGCTTATAACCAGGGTTGAGGAGGCCGTTGCGCCAATTTTCGGCGTAGCTATCCTCTGTAAGTGTCGTAATTCTCACGACTCATGGCGCGAGCGGCGCTTGCGACTCTGCTACCTCCGTCTGTCATGCGCTCTCTCACTGTCTCTAACCTCCGCACCAGCACGCGTAGAAATCATGAGAATTTCGCGGTTTATAGCCTTTGCGATCCCCGATGTTGACCAAAATTTTGAAAAAAAAATGGGAAAATTTTTCACGATCCCCCTCCTGAGTTGAAAAATAGCTTTAGCTATTTTTAAGTGACAAATCAGGAGAAATTTCAAGCCTGTGAAAATGAAAGTCATCCATTATAGCTTATGAAGTGGTTGGAAGAAAATTTCCTATTTTCTCCCAAAAAATCCCCGAAATTTTCTTTTTTTTTTTAAATTTTCATTTACAAAATCTTAACGGCTCCCATTGTCTCGAGTCGCAGCACTGCTCAACCCTGTTTATAACAAATAAGGATGACGTCCGGAGTTGACGTCCAACTCACACAATCGTAGTTGTGTGTCGGCGGAGCGCATTCGTTTATGCTTGTCTCGGAGCAAACGCAAGGTGTTTTGGAGAGACCGCTCGTTTGAGAAAGTGGCAAAGAGCGATGTATCTGGATAAACGATCGACGTTTCGGTGAAACAAATTGTCTTTATACACGCCTTCTTACTGTATTTGTCTGCAGAAACACATTTACGAGGGCGTGAGAATACGTTTTCCATTTGATAGCGATTTTTCCTCAGCTTTCAGTCCATCTTATGATTTTCAAGTTCTTTATTTCTCAGCTGTGGGTCGACCTGGTCGTTCGTCGCTCCCCTTATCCTCTGCTGCCGAACAAGTTCTAGACGAAGACATGGAAATGGGTTCACCCCTACCAGTTCCAACGGTTCAGCCAACTCCACAGCACATAGAGAAGCCCACCGAGTCCCTAACTCCTGTCATGGATCGCCCATCTTCATCACGGTAGTTTCCATTTTTTTACAGTTCAAAATATATTATCACGTGTTCGCCACCGTTTTTCTGCAGCCAATTACCACGTATTTTCGGTACACAGATATCGTTGCAGTGCTCGACCTCGAACTCCGCCACAGGACCCTCCTCCTCCACCGCCACCTCCACCACCTCCTCCACCCGCTCCAGCTGGTTTACCGCTGGCCGGCCCTCCGCCCAATGCGTTCATGCCGCATATTCCACCGTCTGCAATGCCACCTTTCCATCCCGGTATGTTATCCGAGTTACATTGCCGTCATTGTTCTTTTACTACTTCATTCTTCCTCTTGTATACAATCCATTCGCTACCTAAGCATGGAGCACCAGATGTGTGATTCACTTTTGTGAGCACTCGCAAGCGTTTTCATTCCTGTTGAAGAGTGTTCGCGCATGTTGTCGTTTCATGGGTGTGCGACTGTGGTAGTTGTATTCGGGAAAGGGCTGGTCATAGCGTAAGGGGATGGGAGTGTATTGAGAGAAAGGTGGGGGGGGGTCGCCCTGTAATTGATATCTATTCTGACAAGGGAACTCTTTCTGGTGAAACTGGTCACTCTAAATGAAATATACTTTTCTAGAACCATTTTTGTACGTAGAGTACGAATATGGCCGTCGCAGCTGCCTAAGCTCACTCTGAAAGAAGTTATGAGCGTTTTCGAAGCTTCGCGAAAAGGATCAGCCAATTTTTTAGGGTGTTCTGAATTTTAAGTAAACGCTCAACCGAAAATCCGTACAAGTTCACAACGCTATCATTCTATGCTTAGTTCGAGGAAAAACGTGGGGGCTGAACACGATTGTGAGGTCCGTGTCCAGAAATACGAAAGTTTACTGCGCGTTTTGGAGGGTACAATAGGTACGAAAATTAAGGGAAAGTGTGTATAGCTTTTTTCAGAGTGATTCTAGGCAGCTACGAAGAGCATATTCGGGCTCTACGTCCAATAATGATTCTAGAAAAGTATATTTCATTTGGAGTGGCCTCTTTGACTAACTGTAGTTTCCTTGTGTGCAATAAGCTACTGTCCATGCACCGACCTCACTTTTCATTTCATGTCGCAGCTTTTGCTGAGGAAGTAGAGTTGTTCCACTTCACTGATGCACCAAGTAATTTTCTATTTTCTAGCTCAAACTTTTATAACAGAACAATTCTCTTGGGAATTTATTACACTGCGCTGCCAGCAAGATTTTAGATGAGTTGAAAAAAAGGAACGACCCTTTCCTTATTTTTTGATTTCCGCCAAAGAAAATGAGACCCCTTCAGTCTCACGCTGATCCTTGGTCCATCGAGGGCCTGACCCTGAGTAACAGATGCAGGACAGTTTCGATTCTAATAGGGCGAGATCTCCTAGGCGTTGGACCTCATTCGAAGAGCGAGGTTTTTCTGTAATGGGACTAAATCCGTGATCAGAAAAAAAGGGGTTAAGCGCTGTGATAAGTTCAGCATGGCGCGCTTGCCAGAGTCGCACTCCCATGCGAAATGACTGACATCCACTGAAATAGCCTACTTTCAAAAGTTGTAGCAGCACTTTATTCAGCCATCATAAATAACAAACTTGATTTCCTCCAAAGTTTAACTGGTGCTGATGTAGAGAAACTACTGCAGCACGAATCTGACGCTGTGTTGTGCTGCCAGTGCATCACGCATTCGATTATATGCTGGCTTCTTGCGATGTTGTAGCAGATTTTCTAAAGTAGTGCCTGAAATGAATTCATAAGTTTTGTGGAGTTGTAGGCTTGATCGACTGTGCAAAAGGTATGTGTGAAACATTGACTACCTCAGGTTTTCTCGCAGCTGGTCAGGTCCTCTACCTTGTAGCGCACTAGGCACAGTTAGTGAACAAATCTCTCCTCTAATCGAACCCACCAGGACCTTGTATAGAAGGGTGGAGCCAGTGTGTCTTAGCTTGGTACAATTCATTCACGTTTCGAATCTGCTCGGCAGTGAAGAGGAGTTAGTCTATCAAATGCGAATGAGCGCCCATGCGGTCGGCTTGCGTGCTTAGCGGCCGTCGCATCGAGAATTTTTGGACAATTTATTACCCTCCGGAAAGCAGCTGACTGTAGTAATATTCATGTATTCTCAGTGCCTATTGTTCCCTTCTTGTTTTTTTTCTTGAATTTCATTCACGAAAGTTTCTGATAATGACATAAGAAATATCGCCAGCCATGAGTGTAACAGAGCCAGTTTTGGCGGAGTTTTTCCTTTTCCTTTTTTTTATTTAGAAGAGATGCATTCTTTGCACTCTGGGATAAACACTAGATGAACTTATTTTTTCGGCTCTTTTTTACCTCCTATTCTCTTCGTTTTTTCGAAGAAGAAAAAACGATTTTCTTCACACTGATCGGTTCTCTGTGATGAAATCCCCGTTCTCCAATGGAGGGTCTGAAACGCTTATGTGTTTAGAGTTTTTTGATTATCTCATCTGCAGTAGATTATCTCAAGTACTGTAAAAGTTTCCCAGTTCCTAGAACCTAACGTTACTTTAGAGCGTTGGTTAACCGATATCTGCATCAGGAGACGGATACCGGTTCGTGTGGCGTATAGGGATGGATACAGTTGTAGTCAGCCGAGTTAAGTTTCACCTAGAGTTGCCCTACGCGACGGCCGCTCAGCACTCACGCCGACCCCATGGACGGCTATTTGCCTTCTGATAAACGCTTTATTCTATTCAAGGACGCATCCAATTAGTGTACGTATTTACAACCGACGAATATGAAAGAAACACTATGCATACTCACACACTCGGGAGGGTCGGTGGCCGGTTGAGAGTAGTTGAACAGGTAGCGTGCTGCCGCTGGAAACGAAAAAAGGGGCGGGCGAGGCCCGAAAACTTCGCGTGTCAACCTGCCACCGACCCTACAATGCCACGTCACAGTGAACCCGTTCATATTGAAAGCTCTATCTAATCACCTTCCACCCACGACTCAGTATGACGTCACACCCACGTGTTTACACCGAAAGTTTCGCCTGATCACCTCCCACCGACCACCACCTACGACTCCTGCAGTCGCGGGCGTCAGTGGAAGATTGAGAGGCAGCATTGGCGATTCAACCTGACACCGGCGCCCGCCAGAGCGTCGATATCCTGAGCAATGCCAGCCGTGACAAGCACAAACATCTCACATTCCAGTGCAGCGTATACATTGTGAGCTGCCATTTCTGCGCTCTACACGAGAGAGTGTTAGAGAAAAACAGTGCGGACACTGCTACATGTTGCCCCGAAAACTCCGCCAGATATGCTACCTAACCACGAAAACTTCGGCAGTTATGAGTCATGCCGAAATCCCCGCCGATCAGCCAGATACGATCAATTTGTTTGGGAAAGGGGCGTTTTAACCGGCCACCGACCCCCGCGATTGCCTGAGTAACCGTAGACAGAAATGATTATGCGATGCGCAACTGTGAAAGTGTAAAAAATTAAAATCAAGTTAGTTTTTAAAACAAGACAGAAACACGATGTAATAGACGGGAAAGATCACGAGGAAACTTGTGGACAAATCGTTTTTTTGTACCAGTTTTTCAAAGACACAAGATTCAAGAAAAGTGCACCGCTGGCTTACAGTTACTTCTTTGCTGAGATCGCTATTTCAGAAAACTTTGACTTTGCGTGTGTGCTAGAAAACACGATCATTAGCTTGGGGCTGGTGTCCCTGCTTCTAGAAAATAAATAGTAAAAAACATAAGCACTTTTCAGGCCTACCTTTACAGTGAGTGTTTTGCATGAAATTGTTATGTCATTTCTCTTTCGCCTTTTCCTCAGGCTTGGGTAAGTCTAGAAGCTTTTGCCTTCCAAGTACATTAGGGATGAAGCGGTAGCCGACACCACTAGTGCAGAGGATAAGTGTTTTTTGTGGAGTTGTTCTTTACAGCAGCAAAGCAGTGCCTTCTTTAATGACGATTGAAAACAGTGGTTTCTCTTTCCACTATTGGATTTATATTTGCCTTGTACGCCTTGACAAGAATAAGAGGATTCCTACATTTCAGAGCCTTGAAAAGGTTTCCTTCGGAGAAGAGCTTTAATGACAATGTTTTTATAGTGAGACCTGAAGCTCAATTTGTCGGTTAGTGTGAAACCGAAATTTCTAAGTTGTTCAACCCGCTCTAGCTCATTATTTCCTAGCTTGTAGGAGGCATCCATGAGACCACTTTTGACCGAAGAGACGTGCATCTTTTCTATAGCTAGAGGCGAACCCTTTTCGGCTGACCACCTTTCACCTAGGTCGATCGCAGATTGCAATGCTTCCCTATCTTTGGTGCCTGACACACATCTTCAACCTTCATCTCATCCCCGGAATTTAGAGAATGTGAAATGCATGCAGTTGGGTTCAGTGTCGCAAGGTATGAGCTTGTGTCCTCTGTAAAAAGTTGTAATTCTCACGTACTGTGGAGCGAGCGGCGCGCGATGCTGCTCCCTCCGTCTGTCTTGTCGCTCTCTCGCTGTCTCTAACCGCCGCTTCCCACCAGCCCGCGTAGAAACCATGAGAATTTAGCGGTTCTTCAGCCTGTAGCCATGCTACCCCTCCCCTTCGTTGCTATGAATGCTCAAAACGTTCATTTTGTGCAAGCATTTGATCCGTTGAGGGCTTTGCTTTCGCGCAGTCTGGCAGGATTGAGTAGTTTGCCAATAGGGGGCCGCAGAGTTTTTCAGAGAACAATGAAAATTTGTCGGGGATCGTAAAATTTTGGGGTGAAAAAATTCTTGAGTGATCAGTAGAATAAAAAAATGGAAGGTTGTGGACATTTTTGAGAGCCTTTTTCCTAAGCATTGTTTTAAAAATGTAGTTTCGAAAATTTCACTGGTTAGAAAGAGTAAAAACTCTACAGACTACAGGGGGATCGGCTGTAAAACCGCGAAATTCTCATGGTTTCTACGCGTGCTGGTGTGGAGCATAAGTGAGAGACAGTGAGAGAGCGCATGAGAGACGGAGGGAGCAGCATCGCGCTCTCCGCTCGCGCCATGAGTGATGAGAATTACGAGTTTTCAGAGAGGATAGATGTTTTTTGAAAGAAAAGTCATCCATCGGGGGGGGGGTCGTTCCTCCATCGAGACCCTTGCCGACGAGCTGCTGGAATCTGCATACGCGTCGTGCTTAGTCGATCAAGTCTACTATCCGCAATTTTAAGAGGTTCAGGCGTTTTCCGTGCCATTTCCAAAAAAAATGGAAATTTATATTCTCTGGACTGTCTATTTGAATACTTCTTTTTCATAGAAAAACAATGCAGTCCAGGGTAATGTTACAGTTTTTTTTTGACATCTCGCACATCCTTGTGATGTGTTTTCAGTGCGTAATGTTAACGCTTGCTGTAACCTTGTGCTTTGTGTTCACCTGCAATTTGCCTTGTTTGTGGTGTGCTTTTGCATGTTTCTTAGCTTACAGGTCAGCATCGGGAAGGTGGCCAAGGATCATTGAATTACGCAGAAGGTAGCCGAAGTCACGAGTACGTGTTTCCACCGAATCATAATGTGCCTTATTTCAACCCTGGCTTGAGCATGCATCCGTATCCGTATTATCTTGCTGAACAACCCGTCAGTTCACCCTCAACTGGTGCTCCTGTTCCGCAGTATCATCCTTATTCCTTAACTCCTCGTGCACCACCAGCTGAATCTCGGCCTAGACATGGATATGCTGGATTCAAACGCGAAGATCGGGAATGCTGTGGCTCCGGCCACGATGCTGGGTATCGTTCTGGTCACGAATCTTCAAGGTTTCGCTTCGCTCGGGAGTCTCCAAGGGGCCGCTTCGGACGTGATCCTTCAAGGTTTCGCCCTACTCATGAGTCTCCAAGAGGTCGCTTCGGACGCGATTCTCCTCAGTTCTATCGAAGACCACGTTTCGGTGACGATAGAAGATACGATCGAGATAGTTTTAGTACACGTCGGCCTCCCAGAAATTTCTATCACAGGAGGGAACCGGATCGGCGCTGTACGAGAATTGAGGAAACCCATACGAATAACGGCACTGTGGTGACCCGTTTTCGTTATGACTCATCGCCGCCCAGCTTCTCCTGCAAGGACAGGCCTCGGGATTTCAACAATAACCGCCGAAGATCCAAACAAGGTAATGATGTCTTGCGCGAGTCACCATCATCAGATTCACCATCAAGAAAGAAGGGTCGTTGGGATGTGGAAAGCGATGCTGGTCGGTGAAACGTTATTTCCAGCTTAGTTTTTATTCGTATTTCTTGTTTTTTCTTCTCTATTCGTATTTGCTTTTTCTCACTGGTCTAGGTTGGACTAATTTGGTAGGGGGCGCATCGAAAATATTGCCTCTGCTTAGTTTAAGCGCATAATTTTCCTCTTTTTTGCTTAATTCCGCTTGTAAAATAATCCGCATATTAAGTTTCTCTATAATTTTTTTCAGGAGAATTTCATTAAAGTAAAATGAATGAAAAAGAGAAACATCCGTATTTTCTTTGAATGCATAATTTCGCTTGGTAACATAGGAGCACCGTTCACGATTGCTTGCATGTGATAACTTGGTGGTGGTTTTGTGTGTCGTTTCCCTGAAATTACCTTTGCTTCTCTCACCTGCACCGTCTTTACGAGGGAACCCTGCATTGGTATTTTACGCTAGATCCAGTTATGGTAAGAAGCTGTCGCTAAATCACTTTAGTTTTGAAAGCCAACTCGTGTGTCCGAATCACAGCTCATTTGAACTGTAGCGTCTTGTAGACACTTTTCCGAGGTATGGTTTCACGAATGGAATTGAAGCTGCTCAAAAAAATGGGAAAAAATGAATGTTTTCGAAAGTAAACAGTTTTCTCCGACAAAATTTTAAATTTTTATTTGAGTGGAGTTTATGGTTGTTTAACGCAAGCAGTTAATGCTTCTGCAAGGGAAGCAGAAAGAGCACATCTGTTCTTCAATTGTGATAATTATAAGGCCTTTAAAATCAGTGTTCACGATGAAAAAAAATTTATTTTATACTTTATTTGTCTAAAACGTGAGCTTTGGGTCCCTCTTAGGGAACCGGGTGCAGGGATCGGTAGCCGAGTGTCATCAGTCAACCCACAAGGGAATGACCAGACCTGGTCGCCAGAACTATCCATGAGACCAGGGGCGGCATGCACAAACGCACACCGGGGTCGGGTTGGGTCAGCGGTGCCAGCAAACCCGGGTTTGGAGGGTTGGAGATGTTACGCACGATACGGCATGCATGAGCGCGCGAAAGGGTTGGGTTTGCAAGACCTCTATAACTACGCGAGCTGTTGATCGGTATGGGAATTTTTTTCAGCGGTTGCCATTAGAAATTGTCTTATTTTCCGTTCTTCTAGTATTGCACATTATCCTTTTCTTTTCGAACTTGCTTCTCCAAACTCCTTCAACACGTCTCTGTGTTTTATCATCCATCCATTTTGAATTCCAAATATATTTGATAACATTTTGTGTTTTTATCTTTGCAATGAAAGAATATAAGAATATATATATTATGAAAGAATATGTATTGAATTTAACACAATGTAACACGAAAGAGTTCATTGAAATTGTCACTCAAATTATTTAAATTGATAGGCCAATTGTTGGAATGAAGGAGAGCTGCGTTTTGGTTAAATAAAGTCATTATAAGTAAGATTTTATCAAATGAATCCATTCAATTCAACTAAAGGAAGCACTTTTAATTTTGAATTCACTTTCGTAGTCAAAGTAAACATTCTAACGCTCGTAAATTCAAGTGAAATTCTTCCTTTATTTGTGACAAACGTTTATATAACTTAAATATTTTTTCCCATTTCAAAATCAACCAATAATTTTCTCGACTTCTCTGCGCGTAATAACTAACAAGCATTTCGAAAAAAATCATATTAATTTAGGCGTAAAAGATAATAAATGCCGATAACCAAACGTCTGTAGAAAAACTATTTTTGGAAGAAAGAAAAGTCACTACATTTGAAGGCATTAAGTTTTCCGATTTTCATTTATTTTTTATTTTTTTCAAGGTTTCAAGAAAACCCAGCGTTTTAGCCCAATTTTTAGCAGGATTGTTTTCGTAACAAACATCGAAACTTTTAACAAGAAGCAGGGACTGATATGTGAAACCAGGCTGATAAGCTCTGTCCAATCCTTTCCGGCTTCACCCTTCTTGAATGTAACTTTGATGTTGGTAACTTAGCAGCTTAAACAGCATAACAAACAATGTTTTGAGCATCTTTATTTAAAAATTATTCTGATACGCTGTCGACCCTTTCAAAAAACTTGCGTGCCCCACATAGTATGGAAAACCTAGATGTGTCTCAGCAATAGAATATGATTTTAAAAGATTCTCCATTTTCTCAAAACATTCCAAAATGCTTACACAATATGCTACATTAAATGTGTGAAAGCTTCGAAAAATGCCTTGTTCGATATCATGAAGAGTACGACCACATGCAGGTGTGGTAAGGTGGACCTAGAAAAATTACAGGGGACAAGATTCAAAATTACTGCCAAATATTCGAAGAAATCATCGAAAAAGACAGTAATACTATCTAAAAAATCATTATAATGAAGTAAAAGAATATAAGAGTAGAATCAAAATAGATGATCATGATAATTCTGTTGAGAATGAAAACATATGGACGCTGGAGCGGTCAAACTCCTTCCAAACACCGCCAAACCTACCTCCTAGAGGTACATTGGAATCAAGCCCCTTCGTGGCCGAACCCAACCCCGTCGCGCGCATTCATGCATGCCGATTAGCGGTGTTACGGTGCCTCAACCCTAACACAACCCCGCCGAAAACGTACGTGCATGCCGCCCCAGGTTTTTCTGATCGACTTCCTCCCGGGTAGTCATAAAAACCCTATCCTTGCTGCCCGAGTAATAGTAAAAGAAAAAGCTATGGGCGTAGAAGTTGCGAGCTCTGAAGGTAAAATAAAATTTGTCTGCCGTAAACTGTCTTTATCGTTCGAATTACCGAAAACGTGACTCATATTCGTGTTCATCGCCTCAAATGTCCCCCTTGAGAAAAGTTTGGGCAAATTTTTTTTTGAATTTTCTTAAATAAAAAAATTATCATTACTCGGGCAGCTGAAACAAGGTTTTTACAAGTACCCGGAATGTGGTCGATCAGAAAAACATGGCTACATGCGTAGTTCTGGCAAACAGATCTGGTCACTCTCTAGTAAGAAGAGTAAGGACGGAAGTACGACAAAAAAGACCAGGGAGTGGGTGAAAATCCCTTGGGTCAGCAAACCTATTGGGCCACCCCGCCCACGTCCTATAACACTTGTCCTGCTTTCGTTTTACCTGAGGAACAGGCTCCAAATTTTCGAATATCCTTTATCGCGGAAGGTTCTAACATTCCCAGCATGTGCATTGGCCCCTCTTGTTTTTTAAAGAATTTTTGGTTCAGGAACAGGCTCAGGCGTGCGGTGTGACGATCACAGAGGGGGGGGGGCGCAGGCCCCGGTCCGTCATCATGCCAAAAATTTCCCTCCTGCCGTACCGAGCAGATTTTTTTTGCAAAAACTGCGATTTGTGGCCATTCGGCACGCCCAAAGCGCCACATAGCCATGACTTTTTGCCGAGTCCTACGAATTCAATTTTGATGCCATTTTTTGCTTTCAACGAGTACCATGCAATAGTGATGCGAAATAACGGAGTTAATACCCGAAATCAATCAAAAATTGTATATTTCCACATTAAATCCCACATTGTGAACTGATCAGACGGTCACCATATGGGAAATGTGACCCGTTTCGACCTGAGGTCATTGGGAAGCACAGAAAGAAATACAAGTATTACGATGAAACACCGGAGTCAGGAAGACTTTCAACATACCATTGTATTCACCTCACTAACAAAAACATGAAAACTCTGAAAATTCATTCCGTCAATTTTGAAGTGAGTTGTGGCGATGGGGCGCTCTGTGCTAGCAAAAAAATGCAACAAAACGTTTGCAGAAAATTTACCCGGTGCTGCACTTCTTTTTCAGACCTCGCAATCAAGTGTGAAATCTACTGAAAGGCTCTCTCGTTTGGGAGAATTTTAAAAGATGTAGCGAAGTGGTGGAGGCTTGCGTTCACGTGTTCCACAATAATAGATGTACTGGCGTCATTTATTACCCTCTATGTGACATTTTCTTGCTTTCTCCCCTGCGGTGTGACATCTAAATTCTGTTCCAGCCGTCTGAGACTTACAAGCAGCACCAGGTAACTGGTGAGGATGTTGTTTACTCATGACTGAAAACCCGCAACCCATCGCACACGGTGGAGCATCGTCACTTGAAGGAACCCGAAATTAATTTCCTCTGCTACAGATCGTTAGGTAGATCTACCATCAATCCTGGTTGGTGGATCGAATAGGAAGTACTCCTTCATAACAAGTGTTTGGGTGAGGTCCATTGCATATCTTCCTGCGTCGTGATTACAAGGGTCAATTTGTGAGCTCCTCAGACAACAGCAGATTATTCCTTGCGGGTCCCGAAATTTTGTTGCTGGTTACATATGTTCTTTCAATAATCTGTAGATACCTTGCATACTACCGGTCATAACGGGAGCCCCGCCACAACCGTTTAAAGAAAGAGAAATAAGACGTTTAATGAAGAATGTTCAAAAACTCATCGAGAGGCCAGGTTGCGGGGCTCTAGGAATCTAATGAAGTTGCGTTCCCGACAGACATGCAAGGTGCCACGTGCGAACTTATTCTGAACTTCCACATTAGTTAATGAACGATTGACTGCAGATGCAGTTCTCAGTAAAAAAGACTATCTATTTTATTCCTTTTCCTGTGTGATCATCTGTTATAGGTGAGATCGGGAGGTTTTTGTCGATGGCTTACCTCAACAGATCGTGTTTCATGTTAACAGCGAACTGCTTAATCATACCTGTAGGTTCTTCTCGCTTCGCAGTGAGCTTCACAAGCAACTAACTGTTCATGTCTTCATCGTGCAATTACGAGTGGAAGTTCTTTGGCAAAATTAAATACCTTTTTAGATGTAGTGTAGGCTATGGCAGTAGATGTTATTACAGCCTCGGTGGCTCGCTTCAAGCTTTCCTTCTCATGGCCTAGGAAACACGCAATGTTTTGTTGTGCCCTGTAGGGCTGTAGTGGTGTCGTCTCCTCGCCTGGCGAAGTAATCTCAGCCCATTTCTGCACGCTGAAAAAATCTGTGGATAGTTTTTTAAGACAGGACACCTTGTCATAGTCAAAGTGAGCTGTGTCGAAAATAGTCTTCACTCTCCCTTGGCTGTCTTTGTGGGAGCGGGCCCCTCTGTACCTTGCCGTGCTCTGTTGGTTCTGTATTCTACGCACTTTCCAGAATGAAGGGCTAGTATGTGGCTTTCTTCGTTCTACTGGGATTGATTCTGATCTGGATCCCCAACTAGTAGATCTAGTATGCCAATCCTCGCGGTCTGACGACTGTCGCAAAGCTTGCTGTAGGAAAGTGTGCAGTAATAGAGAGTGTTGTCTTCCTAGTGTTGTCTCTCACACCATTGTCTCAATTCAAGCATTGTATGATTTAGGTCCTGCAACATCAACGCGTTGCAATCTCGATCCGAAACGCAGGACCGCATTCTCATCCCGAAACATTCCGCACAGTTTTGCAACCTGGTCGCTAACCGAAGCACTTTAATTTTTGCGATAAAGGCTTCTAGATCAGTTTTCGAAGCTTTATCAGATATACAAGGGAGAAAACTACTTGGTTAGTCCTTCCAGAGGCCAAGCAGTTGAAGATGAGTGTGTGATTTGGGGTGCTGAAAAATCGAAAAACCGCTGATTGGACTTCAACGTCAGGAGAGGTCGAAAAAATAATTTTTTCTGGGTCGGGCTGTTGCAGTGTTTCTTTTAAATAGAATCATCAAAAAAAGCTGTCGGCCGAGTCTCAGGTCGATCCGAATTTTTTGAGCCGATTACGGCCGGTGTGACGGCTGTAGATGTGAAGGTGTGATTTGAGCCTTAAAAACAGGCCTCATCACACCGTGTGATTTTTGCGATAAGGGACTCTAGATCAGTTTTTGAAGCTTTATCAGATAGACAAGGGAGAAAACTACTTGGTTAGTCCTTCCAGAGGCCAAGCAGTTGAAGATGAGTGTGTGATTTGGGGTACTGAAAAATCGAAAAACCGCTGATTGGACTTCAACGTCAGGAGAGGTCGAAAAAATAATTTTTTCTGGGTCGGGCTGTTGCAGTGTTTCTTTAAAATAGAACCATCGAAAAAAGCTGTCGGCCGAGTCTCAGGTAGATCCGACCATTTTGAGCCGATTACGGCCGGTGTGACTTGACCTATAACGTCCGTTTTTGCTTAAAATCGTTCGGAAGCGTTGTCCGGAAGAGACCTCACAAATTGTTCTGCACAAGGGATTAAAGTCATAACTTTGGTGGGAGGGGGGCCGCGCCGTATCCAAAGCTGGAGGAGGGGGGGGGGGGCGCATCTCTCACTTGCCGATCACACCGCTACGCCTTACTCTGTACAGGAAACGGAAAGCAAAGCCACCTACTTAAGAATTTTGAATAGCGAAACCATTTGCCCGACGTCAGGTTCGATGCGTTGTCCGCAGTCTCCCGAAACACACAAACAGGCATAATTATCTTTTTCAGAGATTTCTCTAATCAGTTTTGCTCCGCTTTTTGAGTGTTCGGTGGGGACTTTTCCCTGTTAACCTCTTCCTAATAGACCTACCTACCCAAAAACATCGAAAACTATAATACGGTTTTTTATCGTGAACCTTGCCTTCAAATGATTCGTTTTCAAGATGTCCTGCTTATTTTTTTTCGCTATCCAGTTTGTCGATATTCCCTGAAATTTCGCCCATAAACCGTTGTTTTGACGTTTTTAGAATGGATCAAGTCGTTCAAAATTTGACCATGGGCGTTGTAAGCAATTTTTTGATTTTTCTATTCGATAGATGGGAATAGTGCCAATATTCAGCCAGCTTTCGTGTGTCACTCATACTGTTTTTTAGATTTTTCGTCTCCGAATTTTCAACCTGGTCCGAGTTCAGCTGTACCTCCAATGCTCGCGCTTGCTCCTGATTTCGGTGCAATACCCTATCTACCTCCTCCACCGTATTCGGTTCTACCTCCAACTGGTTCTAGTTCGTTTCCTCCTTATTACGTTCACGTTCCGGCTGGTCCGTCTAATATCCATGCTGAAATTGGTGAGCTGATTGCGGTTATGAGATTACATTTAAGTGGGTATTTGAAAATTTCACGACTTCATATAGAAGAGAAGACGCCACAGCCACAACAACCTCGACAGCCATCAGAGTCATTTCGAGGGAAACGAGATGGTCGAGGAAGGCAGAGCAAGAAGAAGAAAAAGAAAAGGAGGCGGTACGCTGCTAACTTCTTCCTCTTGAAAGATGTATAGGTGTCTTCTGTCTCTTGTTATTGTGATATAAGAGGAGGTTCAGGCACTCACCGGACTCGTCTTCGAGTGATTCCAGTTCGAATTCGTCGTTAAATTTTGGTGAATACCTGCGGGTGGAAAAGAAAGAGATGAGGTAATTTTAGCTATTCTGGCAGAAACAGGTTTCTACTATTTTTCGTGGCATCTCCCTTTATTTTTTTCCATTTGCAGTACAAAGTACATTTCTCGAGAGCGTGAAGGTCGCGAGAAGACCATCGTTGAGGAGATCAAAACAATAACTAAGAAGAAGAAATATCGGGTGACAGAGTCTAAAAGGAATGACGTGAAGGTGATAACGCTCTACACTTTTTTCACCAAAACTTTGTAGAGAAAAAAGTTCTTTCAGCCAGCAGCCACAGGTTTACAAAAGATCAGCAGCGATGAGTCTAATGAAAACATGGAAACAGAGGAAGCAGATGTGGAAACGGACGAAAGGTAGGTTTATTTTTTTTTAGCTAAAACCCCTGAAAGCGCCATAATGTCTTCAGGATGACTACACCTGCGAGAGGTAGCGAAAAGGAGAAAAAAGTTGAGGTCCATCGATGGAGTAGCAGCTCTACGGATTCCGATGGAGAGCGTTGTCAGAACAAGGTGGCTCCTCTTCAATATGAAAAAAAGTTGAAATTGTGGTTCACATTTTGGCCAGAAAATATAATTATTGCGAATTTTTCGAAGTTTTTAACCTGTGTTAGTAAGTGTTGTAAGTGTTACCATAGCATGGGCCATAGTGATCACACACCAAAAAGAAATCACATAGAGTTCGCGTAATAATTTTAGTCTGATGAATGGACGGGGCTGCGACGGTGACGGTAGATCACCCCGCGCGAATCGAAACCACATACTTCAGTGAGGCCGCCAACCCCGCCCGGCCAGCCGCCTGGTCCATGCTTCAGACTAAATCGAAAACGGAAACCACATGTTCTCCCTCATCTGACCCTTCAAACATCTGTATGTTTAAACGAGAAAAAATCTATTCAAAGACTGCTTTTGTGTCCAGATCTGTTACCAACACAAAAGGGAAGTTTCAAGTGCCTGACTGTTACATTCTAATTCCAGAAAGGTGAGAAACATCCGCTGTCGACTCCACACCGCGACGTGACTCCACAACCGACGCCCTCCCGAGTTGTTCCACCTCCTCCTCCACCAAGTGTATTTATGAGTCCGACTTATGTCGCCACTCATTCGTTGCCCCAGGTAGTGGCTGGAGCACCCAACCGACCCCCTCCGCCACCAGTTGGTCTACCCATTCCTCCGCCTATCGCGCAAATGTCCCTGCCTCCTCACGTACTGCCTCCTTCCTTTCCTCCGGTTAGTTCCGTGATCGCTTCGTCTCTTTAGTTTCTCTACCACACCCAATCTTGTACTTTAAGGGACCTCATTCGTTTAATCCTCATCTGCCTCCTCCAAATTTCTCGCGAAATCAACCACCAGTCTATCCAAGAGTGGGTTTAATGCATTTGTTTGCATAGTTAGGTATGTAGGTTGATATGAGAGCATGGATAATTTGTTCTCAACTTCCAAACTTTTTAGCGAGAACCTCCTAAGGTGTGTCTCCGCTTCGTCGAGGATGCCCCGCTCCGTCCTTCTTTACCACGTCCGTCGACCTCGTCTGTGTCATCGCTACAGCAAGCTCTAGCTGATCGAGTCGCAAGCATTTTTGGTAGTGACTCACTGGTGGCTTCAAACAGGACTCAGCAGGAAGCTAGGCCGTCTCAGCAAGTTGGGTGAGTTACCATTGCACATATGTTTACAAGAGTTTTCCAACAACTTCGGCTGGCTTGTTGTTTGCAGGTTGGATGATGGACTTTCCGATATGGACGATATGGATGTGGACGTTGGTTCGTCCATATCTCCGCCTGCTGAGGCGTCAACGTCACAAAGTCCATTGGAATCACTGCGTTTCAAAGCAAAACGGGAAAAGAAACGTCGGAGAGGGGGCTCTAGAACAGCAGATAGAGAAAAGGTTAAATTACATAGTGTCCGTCTAATGTTTTTAATTAGCATTGTTATGGTGCAGAAACGGTTCATGAAAAACGTGGGCGTCGTACGAGAGGCCACTGAAAAAGTTATTGGTGACGAGATTGTGGACGTGATCACGAAGGACTTCTATAAGCGACTGGAGGTTATCAGCTTCGAAATTCTCGAGGAAGTTCTCTCTGAGATTCGTCATGAATTGGAGGAGCAGAAACGAAGCGAGGTAATTTGGCTCCTTTTTAAGTTTGAGCGTTGGCCCGTCCGAGCATTTGTCAAAAGCTCAGCATAATGGGTTGAAACCTTTTGTTCTGGGGCAGAATTGAATAAAGTAACTTCACGAATCGTATCGTTTCCAGGCTCAGCAAGCCCTGCGAGTCCAGGCTGAACTTGATGCGCAGGAAAAGCCGAGTGATGTATCTCAGCTGTGCAGCCCTCTCGCATCGGTGAGTTCATTTCTCTTCGTTTCTGGTTTTGTTAGCTCTGATACAAAGTCGCACATAGCATATTTCGATCATATAACCCCTTCTCCAAGATTGAGTTCTTGGAGTACCTAATTGTTGTTATAACTTTCGGCTCATCATACTTCTATTTATGTATCAGTGTGTCTGTGTGATTTTGGTAGTATCTAAAGTGTAATTTTTCCAGGGTCTTAGTGCTTCTCCAGAGAAACTTGGCTGTTTTCCGTTTACCATTAATATGCCGAAACTGCCAAGTTTCCGAAGGGTGAGATTTGAGATTTTTAAGTTCTTTGTCAGTTTGGAATGAAATCTAATGTAATATGTGCACTTTATTGATTGCTGTGGTTTACCGTTACCATTATTTACAGAAAGTCCGTCCACCATCTCCAGAATCTGAATCATCGCGGAGTCCCGTTGGCCGAAAGTCGGTTGGTGCCAGTTCCGAGTCCGATGATTCTGATGCTGCCCAAAAGAGGTGATAAGTGGCATTAGTTGAAGCCTAGCCTGCTCGGATGAGTCCGGGCGGAGCAAGCAGCGGAGCGGTCGGTCATGGCAAAATATAGCAGTGATAAGAAGGCTTTGACATGATAAGCCCGATAAGCCTCACTTCCACCGACTCAAAATGAGGGGGCTAGGCTATAGCATTGAAGAAATTTTCTTAGATATTTGAGGGAACTTTTTCAGCTTGTTTTCTTCAAAAAATACAATTTTTTTCTATGTTGGAACGTTCTCTGTTTGTCCCTCTATCTGGAGTAAGTTTCTGAAAAGTTTAGCGGAAACGCATTTTTCCCGCCAAACTTCTCAGACGTCGGAGATGTGTATTTGTTTATCATAGGTCTTGCCTTCATGATAAAACAGCATAATTAAAAACACATACGAAAAAAAAACTACCATGAATTTAATAGAACAAGAACCTATACAGTAGCGATAGTGCTTAGCACAGGCTCGGCCGTCCTCAGCCATCAGTTACTGGTCTAGCTACGGAACTACTATCAGCCAAACTGACCATTCCAAATGAGTTGTACATTCCTAGAGCCATTTTCAGATTAAGAATCTGAATATGCCCATCGGAGCTGCCTGCGATAGCTTTGAACAAAGTTATCGTTTCTTAAAGGATTAGTGTACCTATTGCATCTCCCAAACGTGCACTAATTTTTCAAAGATATCGAAAGACCTCATAATCATGTTTGACCCCCGAAACGATTGTTCTGGACCAGGTTTGGTCGAAATCACATTTTCCGAACGTCGAACGGAGTAGTAGCGTTCTCGACCTGCGCCGATTGTTGATTGAGCGGTTACCTAAATGCGAAGCCTTGTGATTAGTTAGCCGTTGTTGAGAGTGCAAGACGTCCCCGAATAGCGCTCGGCATACGCTAGAATTTTGCTCACTCCGAGGTTGAAATCCATTAAAAATTTGGAAACGTTCTGCATCCACACCGTAATTGCCTTGACTACAGAAATTTCCTATCAGCTCAAGCCCGCATGTTCCTTCATTTTTCGAAGCATTCTTGACTTTTGCTAGCTTACAACACGATTACGTTCGGGACGATACTTAACGCAAGCAAAGAACAAGTATCCAAGGTTTTTTCCTTCTACTTAGATTTGCCCTCATCCTCCGTAATCTATGTCGTAATGAGATTGTGGGGCGATCTGTGTCAGAATTTCATTTACTTTTTCTCTCAATAGAGAAATTGCTACTGTATAGCGAAGAGCAAGTCAAAACTGCACTTTCCGAGGCTGATCAGTCGGGTAGAGAGTGCAGTATTTATTTGATAAGAAAGTTAAGGTAAAAAAAACTTTCTCTTGAAAAATTTCACTGCAAAAACTGTCAAAAAATGTCAGAACCTGGCGAGGACGTAAAAGTTTTGGACGCAACAATTGTTGGCATACATTATTAGGTTGGTAACGGTTTCTGTTTTAGTTCTTCAAGTAGCCGTGAGTCTTCTGAGTCTTCTGATGAAGTTGTTATCAGAAAGAAAAGGAAGCAAACAGTCCGGTATCGCTCGTCGTCTGATTCGGGGTTTGTGGCATTAAAGCTAATTCAGAATGAGCCTCAATGATTCTGTATTAAGGTCCGAATCTTCGAGTGAGATGTCTTCTAGTGAAGAAGAGCCAAGTATTAGTCTGAGCAAGCCGTCACGTTCGGTCAGCCCTGGTAAGTAAAACACTGAGCTCTCCTATTCCCTTCATTCGCGAGGCTATTGCATGGTCTACTTCCTTTAGTCGAGAGAGCCATCACATCTGCTGAATCCACAGCAGCTTCTACAGCTTCGAGCGTAGCGTCGTCTCCTGAAAGTTCACATGCGAGTGATGATGAGGAAGACCGTGATGCATCGACCGCCACTGAGGAGCCGCCGTCTGTGCCTGTTCCTGAACAACCTCAAGCAAAGGAGGAGGTCATGGAAGTTCAGCCACCGCTGTGGGAAAGAATTGTGAGCGGATCTGTTTTCGGCCATCATTTCGCTTACAAGGGAAGTATACAAAGCGTAGGTCGGATCTGCCAAAACGACTTTTATCCTTAGTATCTCTTCTGGCTCAATAGTAAAAATGCGCAGTATCCCGCCCCGAGCTGCAGGTTCCTTGAAGTTACAAGCTTGAAAAGGTCGTTTTTTGTTCTTTTTATACCTTCGAAAAAACGCATTAGTCTTCGTAAAATCCGGAAATGGACCTCATAAATGTGTTCAGCGACCAAAACAACCCACCTGAGCAAAGTTTGGGTGAAGGCACATTTTCCATACTTTGTCCAGACTGACAGCGTTTTTGACTTCTACGGATTTTCGGGTGGGCGTTTATTTATACCGATTAGAGGACTTCGGAAGCGTTTTAGAAAATGGTTCCAGATTTGTTTTAAAATTCTAGCAGGGGGGTTTTCTGGGGTGCTGATCACGAATCTGTGGTCTATTAGTCGATTTCCGAAGTTTTCGGCTAATTTCGTTCGGAGCTTCCCAACCGGGGAAAATTTCGAGGGAAAAACGCCACTTTCGAGATTTCCGAATTTCTACGATAGATATGTCTGAAAATCATTCTCTGATGGTTATCTGAAGTGCTTAACACGAAGCTGGAGTCCATTTATCGATTTTATGCAGATTACGGTGGGTATACGGTAGTTTGGTCAAAATCCCAGATTTTAATCAAAGTTTGTATACGGGGGTTATTCGGGGTGGAGAATACGAATTAAACGTCCGTTTGTCGATTTTCAAATTACTAAGGTGGGAATTGGCCCCTTAATGACATGTTACCTACCGTAGCCCTCAGTAAACCTCAAAATTTCGACAATTGGACTCCAGATTTGTCTTCACCACCCTAGATTACCCCTACATACAAGTTTTGAGCGAAATCCGAAAAAGTTTCCTGAACCTCCCAAAAATCGCCTGGCCCTTGCCTTTTTGCGAAGCTTGAAAAATGCTCATAACTTTTTTTGAACCTGCAGCTCGGGGCGGGATACTGCGCATTTTTACTATTGAGCCAGAGGAGATACTAACGCTACTATTCGTTTTGGTAGATCCGACCTACGCTTTTTGTATTTCCCTTGTTAGTCACGGTCAAGCGGGGCTTTTTATAATTTTTCGAAATCGCAGCATCCCCCTCCCGCACCAGGGGTCGTATTCGCCAACAACCCGCCGAGGGTAGTCGAAGGGAAGCGGAAGGGATGATACCGCGCGAGGCAGAGGAGCAGATCAACCCATCTTACATCATGTAAGATGGAAATGCAAACTGTGTTACGTATCGATATCACTGCAAAAAGATAAAGATTCCATCGCGAAGCGGCCATTCTTCAGCTATGCTGTTCGAAAAATTCCGGCGGTCGCGAGGGAAGCCAAGGGAGGCGAGAGGTGGCCGCGGAGCGCGCGTTTTGTACTGAAATTTCACCTCATTTACCCTTCGACTACCCGGCGGGTACCCGGCGGGTTATTGGCGAATACGAACCCAGCATTTTTTTTCTAAAATTCACAATTTCTGCGATCCCCCTCCGAAGCGCGATTTCCGGACAGTTTATATTTTATTACTAAAACTGTCAGACGCCGAGAATTCATTCGATAATCGGGCTCAAGCGTCTAAAACCTGAGCAATGCTACGATGTTTCCCTTTGGTGAGCAAAAATGTCGAGAGTTTCTGGTATATCTTCACGAAATTCTCACTTTTAGACCGAAATTTTTGTGATCCCCCAACCCCGTTGCGAATTTTCGCAACCCCGTTTCACCCTGCGCTTAGTGTCGCTCTTCATATTCCGATGAAGTTCAGATCAAGAACTCTTCTCTGGAATGGACCGCGTCACTACCTCGATCTATGTATCATGCGAACCTCACTGAGCACTGCTACTTCAAGCTGTCGAGCGATGAGAAGCAAGAAAAGAGCGAGGTTGTTGAGGAAGCTCCAGTTAGTTTTTTTGGTATTATGACTGGGAACGAGCTTCATATGCTTTGTGCAAAAAAATCTTTTCAGGAAGCGATGACTGCAAAAGAGGTGCTGGCTGTTTCATACGCTGTAGACCTCTCCATTAGGTCAAGGTTTTTTTTCAATGCTCCAATTGTTTAGGTGGCTACAGCACCGGCTGCTGCTAAGAAGGGAAGGCTCAGCAAGCATGATAGAGAACTTCTTGGGCTGTTCACGGACGCAGAAGTGGTAAAAGTTCCACCGAAACCGAAAGTGTTAGTGTTATTTCTCAAATTATCAGTGTTTCCCTTGCACCTGGTTAACTAACTTTTTTCATTACAGAGTATATCCTCCGTGGACTATCCAAGATAGACTGAGGCATATTGCACAGTGGGATGTATGCTCGATTGCCGAGACCTTTTTTTCCTAAAGACTGCATAGTGAATAGAGAGAATTTATTTCAGTGCTGCTTTGATCCAGAAGATCAGGAGTATCTGAAGCAGGCGTGGATGGCACTGCAGCCATCTTGCGACAGTGCACCTCCGCCGCCATGGCAGAGACCAGTACGGTTCAATTTCACGTCATGGTCAGACAAACCGCGCTTGCTGGTTAGTTGTTGGTTATTCTTGCTGTTTTTTTTGTGTGGGTTGTATGCTTGCTCTGGCCTTCTGTTAGATTTTAATTAGTAATGTTTTGGAATCGCAAACAACTCCGTCAGCGAAACAGAGCCACTGTTCAGGATAAACCGATCAAGAAGGGACGCCTGGACCAGTACTTTGCTGATTCAGAACTGGATGGCATTCTGCCTATTGAAGGCGGATGTGCTAGGACCCGAGGCTACTTCAGAATGACTATCAAGGAGAAGAGGCGTCTTATTCGGAGGCCAGAGGATGAACAACGGGATAAGACGGTGATTAGTGAGCGGGTAAGTAGAGAAACGATTGATTGTCTTCAAAAAGTAGTTTCCACGTACGAAAAAAAAATGAAAAGGATATCGTTAAGCGTTAATCGCTAATTTCCAAAGAACGCGTTAACCCGTCAATACGTCAACACGTTAATTTTGAACATCGTTAAAAAATTTTAAAAACATTACCTGATCACAACGAAAAATCATAAATCACCAGAGGTCCCAGAAAAAAATAAAATAGAACTTCAAATAGCGGCAGCACGACCTCGTGGAAAGTGTATGGGGCTCCAGAAGCCGTAGGCACGGTCTCCAGATGACGCCTTCAGTGGGTGGGGGCCCCAGATGATGGAGTCAGGAGTTCGTGGAAAATGGGTAATCCTTCAGATAACGTCAGCAGGACGTCATGGAAAGTTGGTAGGGCTGCAGATGACGTCATCATGACGTCATGGAAAGTGGGTGGGTGTTCAGATGATGTAGGCAGGGCGTCGTGAAAAATGGTTAGCGCTTCATGAAGGCGTGCCCTCGTCGCGGAAAGTCAATAGCGCTCTATGTAGAGCGGGAGACGCGTGGTAGAAGCTGACAAGGGAACTACTATAAGTCATACTAACCATTCTAAATGAAATGTAATTTTTTTGGAATCATTTTTGGACGTAAAGTCCGAATATGCCCATCGCAGCTGTCTAGACTTGATCTAAAAGAAGGTGTGAGCGTTTCCAAAGCTTCGCGGCGAGGTAAGGGTACCTACCCCTCCCTCATGGAATTTTTGAGGGTGTTTAAAAAAATTTTCCGGATTCGGCTAAAAACATGTATGTAGGGGTAATCTGCGGTGCTGATTATGAATCTGGGGTTCTCTTGTCGAAATACAGTAGGTCACGGTTGGTAACATCCCATTTAGTAAGCAAAACCTACCTTAATAGTTCGACAATCGACAAATGAACATCGAATTCGTATTCAGCACCCCAAATATCCCCCACATAGAAACTTTTGGACAAATCTGAGACTTTGACCAAACTACAGTACACCCAACGTCATCTACCGCAAGCTGTCAAAAATCGATAATTGACATCAGATTTGTGTTGAGCGCTCCAAATAACCCCCAGAAATACGATTTGAGCCACATCTGTCGTCTCATTACGGAAATCGTGCGAAGTCGATTTATCCGTCAAACTTTGTTGCCGATGAGAAGCTTTGAACAAGTTTAGTCGACAGCTTTGGAAAAACGACAAATAAACCTCAGATTCGTGATCAGCACCAGGGATGTGCGTAATAGAAATTTTGTAATTCGTTAGTCGTTAGTCGTTCAACCGGCCAAAACCCTCGTTAGTCTTTAGTCGTTAAAAATCTAGGCTTTGAAAACAAGCACAGTTGAGGCAAAAAAAACCCTTATGAATAGAAAAAAGGAAGGCATGAAGAGATGTATGTTTTCAAAACACTCATGGCCATTAAAGACACAAATCATTCCTTGTTAGAGAACCTACTTCAATCGGCAAACCTACGTATACATAATTTAAAATATGGCCTATTACTTGAGTGTGTGTTTATCGATTTTTGTCATTTTTCGGTAAGGAAAGAAACAATATGGGAAACAAAGGAAATTTTGAACTCTTTGTTGCTGACAACACGGAGAATTGCACCGACTTTGCACTATTTGTTCTTTGATCAGCGTCGCGATCCGAGCGCTTGCGTGGTTTAGAGCTTGTTCCCATAATGGGGAACGGTCGGAAGAAGTTAGCACCCAAGTTAAAATTTCACCCCTGATAGGTCTCAGCACCACTTTATGGAAACCCCATATTTCGAATTTATGAATGAAAGTCGAAGGACGGCCCCCTTTATAGTCCAATCATCGGATACAGTTCCCGTCGTTGGGTAGTGGTAGCCTGCAGGCACCGCTCCATATTATCACCTCTGATAGTGTCCTCTGCAAAAATCTCCGCTGGAGCCGGTCAGTGCCGGAACCGGTTCAGTTAGCCTACCATAAAGTGGCGAGACCGACGGGAAGTCGCATAAACGCTGCGCTTAACCTTGCGTAACGTTCGGTTGAGGTTTTAATGTGGGGGTTCCAGAACTGCGAAGCAGTATCAGCAGAAATAATAAATACTGAAGGCTATGATTATTTGGTACCATTCACCAAGAACAACCAACTGCGCAATATGTTTCAATCCTGGGGCCGTATTCATCAATGATTTACCCGCTAGGTAAGTGTAAAGTCCTTCAACTTTGGCACTTACCCGGTATTCACACGCTTACTTACTCGCGATTTTCGAGTAAAAATCCAGGTAAAATTTACCCGACGTATGGAGCCGGGTAAATTTTACTCCCAGCCGGCTACAGCTGCACTCACCGCGGAAACAGCAATGGAGCGCATTATTTTTATCGATAATTAAAACTGCTCGTTCCATTTTAGGTTATTTTGCCTTTTTTATGATTAATTCAATGTTTGTTTCCACAAACAGAAAGTTATAAATGTTTTTTCATGCGTGTTCTCATTGGTTTTTGTTGTGTCGTGAAAAAGCGATAGGCTTTTCTTGCTTCTGTCCACTAGATTTCTTTACCAAATTTTGAATGCATCAGAAAATGCAACTAAAGATTTTCTTTTCGGCTTTATACTCCTCGTGCCATTGTTCACCGAACTCTTACTGAGTTAGGTTATATTGTGCTGAATCGAAAGTAATAGTTTGAGAAAACATTATCCTTGGCCCGATTGATTTTCTCAGGTCATATGTTAATAGTGTAGCTGCCGAGAACACTGACGTTCCTTTATCTAATACTTTTGACGCTCCTTCTAGAAAATGATAATCTGTGATCCTAACGCTCGAATTCAATTTATGGCTTAAGTACTCGACATTTTCGCATTTCGAACTTTTTTCTGTGCAATGAGTTTGGACCTCAGATGTCACAGTACATTTGTACAGGTAATATTCTCATCCACCATAGATAATTTGCGAATAGTCAACTTTCTGCCACCACTTTCTGCTGTTTCTTCGAATTTTGAAAAAAAAATACTTGACAATTCGCAATGAAGTGATTTTTAGAAGAAAACTTCCAGCAGTATACGACAGAGGGAGAGCCGCCTTTCTAATGCCAAAATTTATTGTGCCGAATAAATAATGGGTTTGAGTTTTTCTCTACAATTAAATAAGCACGACGCAATACAGAAGAATCCTTTGGCTTTTTTTCATCGATTTGTATTACACACGAAAGGGCATATTTATCGTTGGCCGATCGGTGAACATTTGCAAAAGAATTTACTAATTTTTTCCCTGAAACTCGTGACCCACCAAGAGTAGCTGAGAGCTCGCAAAAATCTTAGATAGGAACGAATTGGCGCTTTTGAACGGTGTATCAAATTTGGTTGAAAAATTGGACCGAAAAAAGACAAAAATGAGTAGTGGGTAGCTTTATCTACAACCTAATACTCCTAGAGGAAAAATTCCATCATAGAGTAATCCTCCACTAGAGTAGGACAGCATTTAGAAAAAAAAATTGACGAGTGCCTTTGGAAGATTCTCGCTAGAAGAAATTGAATAGTCAGTAATGTTAAATGATGCTATTTTCTATATTGGAGGGGCCTCCTATGATGTACTTCAAAGTTTTCATTAATCATCAAACCAATGCACTTCTCTTTAGCCCCTTTGAATAAAAAAAGTATGAATCGGCGAAAGAATTTCAAATTAACGACGCCTATTCAGTGTCTCGGTAAGTGCACAATAAACACATTTTGCGCGGGATCTTACCCGGGTAAGTAAGTGTGTGATGAATACCAATTGCAGTGAGTAAGTTATCGGCTCCGAGTAAGGTAAATGTAAAGTAAGGTTTACCCGGCATTTCAATGATGAATACGGCCCCTGGTGTAAGACTTGGGTTGGAGAGCGATTCGAATGACTATCGGCTTACTAACGAATTTTGGGATTGCTTACGAAATCATTTTTATTGTCACGAAATTATTTTTATTTTCGTTAGTCGTTAGTCGTAACACCCAAAAAGCCCGTTAGTCGTTAAATTCGTTAGTCGTTAGTCGTAATTACGCACATCCCTGATCAGCACCCCCAAATAACCCTCCAAGGCGATTTTTAAGACAAATCTGGAAAATTTTTCTTCAAAGCTTTCTGCACCCCGTAATTGATACAATTGAACGCTGAACCGAAAAAAATCACCAAATTCGTGTCTGAAGGTGTACTGTGCCTTTCAAGAACCCTTTAATTGGTATAAATAAACGCCCAACCGAAAATCCGTAAATGTACAAAACGCTGTCAGTCTGCACAACGTTTGGAAAATATGCTTTCACTCAAACTTTAGGGGTTTTTTTGGGCACTGAGCATGATTATGTGGTCCGTTTCCAGAGTTTAGAAAGTTCACTGCGCTTTTCGGAGGGTACAGTAGGTACGAAAATTAGAGAAAAAAATGACTATAACTTCTTTCAGAGTTCATCTAGGCAGCTGCGATTTGAATATTCACACTTCACGTCCAAAATTGGTTCTAGTAAAGTACATTTCATTTGGAATGGTTAGTATAAATTATAGTAGCTCCCTTGTAAGCAGGGTTGGGCACGCTTGCGACCGGTCGCAACGGGTGGTCGTAAAAATTTGCGAAATTTTTCGAAAAATAGACTTTTTTGGGGGGGGGGTTTCGGAAAAGTTAGGGTTTATCTCCAAACCACTCAGAAAGGTTTCGAAATATGACATTCTTAGACCAAAGTTTGATGTATAGCGCCGTGTACTGCATCGCAGCCATTTCTGCATCCCAGGGGGGGTCGTAAAAATTTTTGTCACCAAGGGGGTAGTAAAATTTTGGTCACCGGTCGCAACGGTCTGCTCAACCCTGCTTGTAAGTAGCGCTTCACTTAGAGCGTGCGCCGCGTGGTGCATTCCATACAGAGCGTGCGCCGGTTGGTAGAAAGTGAGTAGCGCTTCATGTAGAGCGTGCACCGCGTCGTGAAATGAGAGTAGCGTTTCATGTGCAGCGTGCACCGTGTAAAGAGTGATAAGAACCTTATGTGGAGCATGCGCTGCATCGTGGTTAAACAGGATGCTGTGTAAAGTGGATAGGACTTCAGAAAGAGTGTCTGGAACGCATTCGCAAGTAATTTGCTACACTATCTGACATACGTAGAGTGATATCCTTAAAACGAGCTCCAAAACTTTACAAACTACGGCATTCGCCACACTTCGCATCGGTTTTGTATGTGTGCACACTTGACTCAGATTTATTCCCCTTCACGGTAGTCTATAGTGCAGTCCACCAAATGTTGTACATTTACCCATCAATGAGAAGCAGTCGGCAGAAAATCAATTTGCATAATTTCCTAGGCAACACGCTCGCCAGCGGTCGAGGGGGGGGGCGGCTATGCTGCAATGAGTTCCATGCCTATTGATTTGCGATCAACCGCTTCTCATTGATAAGTAGATGTGCAAGTACATTAAGGTGAGAAAAATGTCTGCGTTTACCGTTCATATATATGCAAAGACGATTTGATATTTTTTCTCTCAAACCTCGCAGGACGGCTGCTTACTGTATAATCCTATGCCATTCGATACAGTGATGATATGATCAAGAATATCACCAACCCGGCCTTCTCCCTATCCTCATTTGATAGCTTACTCGAACGCAGAAAGGTAGATCAGACTTCCCGTTCCCTTTTTGGAGCACGAATTCGAATTTAGGCGATATTGAAAAGTAACAAAAATAGATTAACAATGAAATGGGAAACATTGAGGTCAACGATATATTTCACAACAAGCGAAAATTTACCGCGCCGCAAGCCGACGCGACGTGCACGGCTCCAGTTCTGAAATTTACCATTGAAACAGATCAATCAGTGCCATAATTTCACTGCAATTAGCGAACCCTAATTAACATAATTTTAGGACTTTTTCTTTAAGCTTTAATTTTTCAAAAAAATCGCGTCAATCCGTTAGTGTGTTAACACGTTAACGTTATAACGCACAGCCCTGGTATGCACAATTTGCAGGATGAAGCTGCTGTGCGGCACAATCTTGTGATTACCAAGGAATCTCGCTCGATGCATCGTCGATTGTTAACAACGATGGGAGACCCAAATACGGATTTTTTCAAAGTCAACCAGTTGAAGGTGAGGAATATTGAATTGCTATTCTAGTGCTGGTGCTTACCTGATCCTTTTTCGCAGTATCGCAAGAAAATGATAAAGTTCGCTCGATCACGAATTCATGGCTGGGGCTTATATGCGATGGAGGCGATCGCGCCGGACGACATGATTGTAGAATACGTAGGACAGAAGGTGCGTTGGAATTGTTAAAAGCTGTATTTTTGGGTGGATTAATGACCAGGTTTACGGGCTCTACGACCTGTCTTCTCAAAATTGTTCTTCTCAAAAGTTGTTGTTCTGTTTCCTAGTCTTGAATGTTTCTAGGTGCGAAATACAGTGGCGGACGTTCGTGAGAAGGCGTACGAGCGTCGTGGAATCGGAAGTAGTTATCTCTTCCGTATTGACGATACTACAGTGAGTATTATCTGCTGCTTTAATCAATGTCATTCTCAACCAGGGTACGGCACAAGGTTTGGCCAAGCCCAGTTTTACTCAGACCTCCCCTCCAGGAAGAAAAATTTTGGCGGTTTTCTCAGACCCCCCCCCAGAAGCGTTATTAGCTCAAGTTTTCACCGATTTTCCCTCCTCAGGAGCGCTATTTGGCCTGTTTTTTTTTCTTTGCAAATTTAAAGAAAAACAATTCATTCTAAATTATGTAAAGATTGAAGAAGAGGAACCTTTTTAGAAAACGTTTAGTGGTGCATTCCAAGAAGATTTCCACGAGACGAAATCGTATTTGATAGGGATACCAACCAATTATATTTAATGAGTTCGCCTGAAATGAACTTTCGGCTCTATCCTAGAACGGGGGGGGGCACCCAAGATTTCTTCATAGAAATGAACAAAAAAAACTGATGAAAAATGCTCGATATTGCTGTCAAGCATTGTTGCCATTAAAATTCTATAGAAATACTTCGATTGGTAGCGCTACTGATCGATGGATCACTTCATTGCTGACTTGAATCCTGAGTGCTCCCCCCTCCTCTAGGATAGTGCCGAACTTTCAGCCGACGTTATATCTTATCAGGCCTAATTTGCCATCCTTGGAAGCCTTCGTGGAACGCTTCCCAGAATGGTCCACTTGATCTCCCAGCGGGGCTCAGACTCCCCCCCCCCCACCCCTCCATCCCTACGCAGGCCCCTCTGGATATCCATACCCCCGCGCCGTACCCTGTTCTCAACGTCCCGGGGAAATGTTTGGAGAAAGCAAGTTTGGTACACTCCAAGTCAAATTGAAGTGTTACTTCACCAAAATGGATTATTCTCTACTCTTCCTTGAATCTCATAGATGAAGTTAGGTTTAGTTGCACAGTATTTGCTGTCACTAATCATTAAACTGGGTTTTTGCCTTCACTTCAGAAGGGATGCATTTTTGCTTTGTTGGTGTGCCCATCTCATTGCATTGGAGCCCGTGCAAGGCTACGGCACACGGTGTGACGTGTGATAAGGGTTAGCTAGGCTTTGCTGTTAGCAGTCTGCCCACCCGCTTGACTTAATCGGCTGCCTCCCGCCTGACGCGGTCATTTGCATCTTCACCGAGGTGCGCCGTCGTAGTAGTCAGCCGTGTCCATTTGTCACGGTCTTGGGCCAGAATTCGTGCTCAATCCATCCATATGTCATTATTCCATTTTCTGCGTTGTGGAATGTCGCGCATAAACTGTCTTTTGGTGCCGAGTAACTTTATATACTATTGTATCAAAAAAGGGTCTTCCAAGCGAAAAAGGTTTGGTTGGCGTCAGAAACGTTCCAACAAAAAGGGAACAATAGGCAAGTAGGATTAGGAGAGTATACAAAAATTGAACAATATTTTCTGAGACTGATTTTCTTGGCCGATACTTCTTAACAGCGAAAACAAACCGTTGCGGTGTTCCACACGGAAGTACTTTGTGGTTCCAAATAGACTCCGATTATGCGAGTAACGATAAAAATGAATATTTATGTACACCTATTAGTTATCATTAGAAGAGATGATGATGTCAACTTCACCTACACAGACGGCTAGCTCCAGCTGCTACGAGAAGCGAACCAAAAGTGCAGCATCAAATAAGAGTATTTTCTTATTATATCGTCAACGAAAAGAACTCCATTTTCGGAAACCATTGAACTGTTCCTCGTGAAATGCCACAACGGTTCGTTTTCGCTGTTAAGAAGTTTCGGCCAAGAAAATCAGTCTCAGAAAATATTGTTCAATTTTTGTAGACTCTCCTCATCCTACTTGCCTATTGTTCCCTTTTTGTTGCAACGTTTCTGACGCCAACCAAACCTCTTTCGCTTGGAAGACCCCTTTTTGATAGAAATGTTAACTTTTTTTTGATATTACGAAGTAATATCTCTGAAAATCTTCAATATTTTCCAAACAGGATGGATTGATATGACAATCACTAAGTAATTAACTTGTTGCGCACGCTACAAATAATGCGCGACTCACTTTCCTCGACATCCTGATGACGTCATAAGATGCACTTAGCACGACCTGGGCACGACTTCCTGATGACGTCAGCAGATGCCCTATGTACTTGGCACGACGTCCTGATGAAGTCATCAGATGCCCTATGTACTTGGCACGACGTTCTGATGACGTCATCACATGCCCCATGCACTTTGATGACGTCATCAGAGAGTAACAAATTTGTTAGTAACTTCTCCTGTCCCTTCTCTACGAAAAAGTACAGCCTACAACGTGTTTTAGCGATTTGATCTACCAACTGATAATATCACTTGATACGATAAGCTGTAAGAAGTAAAGTAGTTAATGTGAAACAGTAGGTAACAAACTTGTTAGTCACTTCCCCTGTCCCTTCCCATCGAAAAGTACCGCCTACGACGTGTTTTAACGATTTGATCTACCAACTGATAATATCACTTGATACGATAAGCAGTAAGAAGTAAAGTAGTTGATGTGAAACAGTAGGTAACAAACTTGTTAGTCACTTCCCCTGTCCCTTCCCATCGAAAAGTATAGTGGAGTCCACCAAGAGTGTCTCATTTACTTATCAATGAGAAGCGGTCGATTGGAGATCAATGAACATGAAACTCGTTGCAGCAAAACCGCTCTCGCTCAATCGTTATCGATTTGATCTACCATCTGATAATATCACTTGATACGGTATGGGATTCATGCACATTGATCCCCAGCCGACGGCTTCCCATTGATAAGTAAATGAGACACTCTTGGTGGATTCCACTATACAGCCTACGACGTGTTTTAGCGATTTGATCTACCAACTGATAATATCACTTGATACGATAAGCAGTAAGAAGTAAAGTAGTTGATGTGAAACAGTAGGTAACAAACTTGTTAGTCATTTCCCCTGTCCCTTCTCATCGAAAAGTTGAGCTACGACGTGTTTTAACGATTTGATCTACCAACTGATAATATCACTTGATACGTTGATGTGAAACAGTAGGTTCGAAAAGTACAGCCTACGACGTGTTTTAGCGATTTGATCTACCAACATAATTAGTAAAAGGTGAAGTAGTTGATGTTAAACAGTAAGTACTCATTGTCTACCTACTCACCAGCCCGCTTATCTGTCCACATACCAACTTACCTGCCTGCCCAACTGATCGCCTGCGATCATTGCCAGTGGCCACTACTAAGGGTGCGTAACGCTCGAGGAAGCGCGAAGCACGATGCGCGAAGCAGGAAGCAGCAACACGTTACACGCACAGCAAGAATTTTTGCTAAGGTATCGCCGATCTAACTCTATTAGTTTTGAACCGTTTTGGCTCAAATTTTGTCAGCACGTGTCTCCTGGACCCTCTCACCTATATCCCGATGGAAATCTCTGAGGGATTTGTTCAACAGGTTTTATTAACTACTTTACAGAATTCTAAGTGATCACAAGTCCCGGGCAAAACCAAAACTCTCCAGCCGCTTCGCGGCTTGAGCGATTTACCACATTCGTACAGAACGTTCACCTATTGTCCTTATCGAAAACCGCTGTTGCAGCACGTAGCATGTTGAAAATCGCGCCGAGACAAAGGGTAATTGTGCCAGGACCCGGCGGTCGTAGCACGATTATCATCGTGCAGCGTGCTGCAGCGGCTGTCTGCAATTGCGGGGCGGAATCTCGCTCCAATAAGGACAGTACTTCCGGTTGGCCTTGAGTCTCGAAACTGCACCTGAGTGCCCTCAGGGTACCGAAAAATAAAGTCCTGGAACAAGTAGTTGGCCTGTCGGTTGCAGAAATAGGAGATCAGGGGTGTGCGTGAGTGAAATTTTAAAATTCCTAAATCGTTAAACGTAATAACGGTAAAATCTCCGTGAATCTTAAAGGCATCGTACGCGCTGAAAATCACTCATCACTTGAATCATTGGCTGGGCCCGCCTGAGTACGTGGGTAGAGTTTCTTGGGTCACCGACGCATCATTGGGAAGATATGGGAGATCGAATGCCTCGAATTCCACAAAAAGAGGCCGGCCTTCCGACAGCCATGTGGCCTCAAATGAGAAAAGAATTTGGCTTATCAACAAATGATACATCAACTTCCACTCATTTACGCGATATATGTAGCTTGTTGTGAAGCTTCTTTCTTTTTCATTTTATGCCACATGGCTGTCAGAAGGCCGGCCTCTTTTGGTGGAATTCGTGGTATTCGATCACCCATATCTTCCCAATGATGCGTCGGTGACCCGAAAAACTCTACCCACGTTCTCATGCGGGCCCAACCAACGATTCAAACTCAAAAAACGGTGAGTGGTTTTGAGCGCGTACGATGCCTTTGATTCGTAAACAACAAATAAAAACAATAACCAGTAAAATTTTCATACTACGGTGAAATATTTTACTAGAATTTGAATGCATTCTTCCGATGAGTAATAAAATTGAGTTGTTGCAGGTGTTTGTTGCTTTTGGACTGCTGACTCAATGTATACGTATAGCCTATGTAATTCGAGTAGGAAAACGCGACGCTGCTTGGCGTGGAAACTTACAGAGAAACGGAGGATGATTATCAATGGAATAAACTCGTGACCTGTTGACCTTCTTTGCAGCCACGGAGAGGGGTCCCGTCCAGGGATGTGCGGAAATTTTTTTTGGAAACAGAAAATAGAAAATCCAGTTTGACAGAAAACAGAAAAAAATCTCCAAAAAATGGCCAGAAAACAGAAATTTTTTTAAAAATCATTAGGTAGTGTCCAGCGTACAGTACTTGAGATTTTTACAGCATTAAATTTGTTTAAAAATTTTCCGTGATAAAGGGTTCCTTTGCACTATATCCAAAACTAAAAGTTGACCAGACGAAGGAATGTAGACATCCGAGAGAGGCAGATGCTGAGTGCAAAATGTCCCTCTAAACTCCTTTTTCCTGAGACAGTACACTCGTTTACTTGATCAGAAGCTCAATATCTGCAAAGAGTATATTAAATTAGATGAAGCAGACTTGCCCTTCCCTAGTGTACATGTTTTGACGATAATTTCAGAATGATTGTTGTCTTAAGTATAGTGTACTACCTCTCAATGCCCTAGAGTCACGCGCGTTCTGCGCGGGTGTGCCGTGTGAGTATAAATGTCCTAGCGCGCCGCTCCCTTCACCACGGCGGGTTCGTTCGTAACTCCATAACAGTTTCAACAACTACATCGCCGCCCCATGATCAATTTGATTGCACTTCATCTTATTCGAATTTGGTACCATCCTGAGCAGGAATGAGTTAAAACACGAAGTTAGAGTTAGCGTGAATGACACAGTTGGGGCAAAACTTTATCCCAGTCCACGTCAGCGGTGACACTGGAGTTTTTTCAGTGTCTTGCCATGTTTAGAAAATATTCCTACTCGAACGCCGGACCAGTGAAGGTATCGTTAGCTGGCGCTAAGTAGTATTGAAGCTCAATATTGTTATTATACAATAAAATTAGAGTCTTCGCGTCAATTTAACATACATTCTGAGGGATTCGTCAATGTTAAACCTCTGCGTAAGGGGTTGTCACTATAGGATAAAGATGAAGACTCGCTTTCTCAACCCCGTTGGAATACGCAGCGCATTCGACGACTATGTCATAGAGACTTGGATGCTTTTCATGGCTATACAGTGGCATGCAGCCGACTTTTTAGTCAAATCCTTCATCTCCTTACATGCATCTAGTATCGATTCGAGGACTCCGTAGAGATTGTAGATCTGGCTGATCCTAGGCGTGAATTGATCCCTGCGGTGTCGAGTGAGCAGCGGCGCATTCTGCCACTACACCACCCCAGCTCATGTTGCAACCATAGCGATATAGACGAGTTAACCCTAAGGTACTGCAGAGAATGCGGGGGAGGTTTCCTTAACTGTCTACCGTTGTCGCACGTATGTGTTTACCTTCCATGAGTTCGGCCTCTTGTCTCTAGAGTAAATTTGGAACAAGTCGCCATTCGCGGTTGTTTTCTGTTTTCTGCTCAATTTTGCCTACTTTTACAGAAAGCAGAAAAAATGGGCAGAAAGCAGAAAATTCCGCACACCCCTGGTCCCGTCACAGGTTCAGAAACTCGGCCACTAGCGTTGGGTTCATCCACATTGTCGTCAGTGTAGTCGGTCTCATGTAGTTGAACAGGTGTGCAGTAGTATGCCCTTGACCACCGCAATCCGGGCACTCTTCAGGTTTGCTGTTATCGATCCTATGCAGATATGACATCAGCATGGGGGAGTGTCCACAGCGTAACGAGGCAAGGGTCACCTGGCACGCCTGCCCAGTTCCATCTCGGTCTTGCTAATCTTCGGAGGTACGACTCCCAGGATGGAGTTTATGGCAACTCTGCTCAAGTGTTCCTTCACGAATCGGGTATGCTCCGCGCGCAAGAGACGAAGACGTTCTTGTTGTGCTTCGGTCCATCTCTGAACATCTACTTTCGAGGGAGCATCGGCGAACGGCTTTCTGATACATCTCTCTCTCTCTCACCGAGTTTAGTACTCTTCGCGATGGATGATTCGGCTGCTTCACGATACTAATGTACATTTCATCGCGCCTGGAGTTGTCAGTGGTTTCTAACTGGCAACATGCAAGCTTCGGTGTGTAGGTGCTCAATTGGAGAGCTTTTATAACAGCCTGTTGCAATTCGCAGAGCACAATTTTGGGCGCGCTGTAGCTCGGGCCAAGAGGTGTCCGACACGATGTGCTGCCAGACTGGCGCAGCATACTTTTAAGGCGGGTTGCACAATAGCCTTATACGTGGTCAGGATCGTTTCTTTATTGCATCCCCAGGACGTTCCACCGACAGCACGCAGGACGTTGAGTCTTGTTTTCACTGTGGCTTGCTTCTGCTCAGTGTTCTTATGAAACTTCAACGAAGGATCTTAACGAGTTCAAGTAGCTTGTGGAATCGGGCGGCGGGCAATTGAGTTTCGTCCCATTTCACCATAGGATGGGCACTGTGCTCCGCATTATCAGTGGAAAGGACGGTGACGGATGATTTGGAGGCAGATACTGTGAGCATTTTGCGATCGAAGAAACATTTCAACTCGATCAAGTAGTCATTGATCTTACTGGCGGCTACATTCATGTCACGATCCCGCCACAGAATAGTAATATCATCCGCGTATGCAACGACCTTGATGTCTTGAGGGGGAATGGGCAGATCTTGAAGATATAAACTGAAAAGTGCAGGCGATAAAACTCCTGCTTGAGGGACACCAGCTGCGATGGGGGATGCTGTTGCAGACATGTCCCTGGAATAGCACATTTGCCCGACGTCCTTTAGTGAAGGCAGTTATCCACCGCTTCTGCCAGTGCTTAAAGGCACAGTACACCCTCAGACATGAATTTTGAGATTTTCATGTAATTTCGTAGAAGACCCCTCCTGTATAACACGTGCCAAATGCCAGATCTCATTTCCTCCAAATAAGAGAGATATAAGCGGCCACCACAGGCCCGACCCCCTTCGCTCACTACCACAGGCCCGACCCCCTAACAGATTTTCGGTCTCGATAGCGGCTCGATGGATGGATGAATTCCGACAAGTCGTCGTTCTTCAGTCCATTGCGGGGCTGTCTCCTTATCCTGGCTCGCTCTCGCGCAAAGATTGCGAATGAAGAGAAGTACAGGCCTGAGACAACTCGTCCACAAAATTTTCACCCTCAAAATCTAGGCATCTTTGAAGAGCCATAACTCTGTTCAAAGGGGGTCTTGGACGATTTCAGAGATACCACTGTGATCAGCGTGTGACTTTCTCCAAGATGGCTATGAAGTCTGAAAATTAATTTTTTGGGTGTCCGGTGCCTTTAATGGTAGACTTCAGCAGACTCTCTGATAGTAGGCCTAGATTGACAGTGTCAAATGCCTTTGTTAAAGGCAGTGTTCACGAAGAAAAAGTTGCACGTTTTTTTCGCTAAAACGTAAGCTTTGGGTCTCTCAAAGAAGATTAAAAACGGAAGTGCGACGAAAAACGGCCGGTAAGTGGGTGATCAATCTGGTGGGCCAGCCAACCCATTGGGCCACTCCGCCCACATCCCATAACAGTTTCCCTTTATTCGTTTTTAGATGAGCGATCGTTTGCGATCAAAAGCCCCGTTCCTCCCCTCAATCTCAACTTCTCTCTTTACTCAGATCAGCTCGCACACATTGGCTGCAAAAACGGGAGTTACAAGCCTCGGACAACTCGTCCACAATGCTTCCCTTGCTGGATTTCGAGGGGCCATAACTCCGTTTCCAGGGGGTCTTGTACGATTCCAGGGACATCATTGAAATCAGCATGGGACCGTTCTCAAGAAAGGCGGAAAAACAGAGAAACGACTTTTATCGTGAACACTGCCTTTAAGTCGAGGGCGACACCAACAGTACGCTGGGGTTTCTGGGCATTGAAGCCGTCCAGAACATAGCTCACAATTTCCAACAAGGCCGTAGTGGTGGAATGTAATTTACGGAAACCATTTTGATGCTGCTGAATCCTGTTAAGCTCGGCAAGCTCCTCCACAACCAGTTTTTCGGCAACTTTGGCGATGGGCGAGAGCAGATTGATCGGTCACCTTCTTTATCACCTTCTCGACCTGTGCAGGCGTGACTGCTTCATCTACATCCATGAGAGGCAATTCACAGAGTTCTCGCACAGTTATTCTATTCTGGTTCTAGTGCTTCCCAAGAGCATTTGCGGCCTCCTTCCCTGACTCGAAGACTCCACCTTCAAATTCAATCGTGGTGTTGGCAGGGTGATCTTTCCTGAGATCCTTCTCAAAGCCTTCCACGTTGCTGCTGCATCATTTCTGAAGTTCATCTTCTCAGTGAACTTTTCCCAAGTTTCCTTCTTGTGCCTGTCAAGATCCCTCCTGATCTCATTATCCAGCTCAGCGATGTCTGGGTCATGGTGATTCGCAGCACTCTCTGCGTCCCTTGTCCTTATCTTCTGCAGTGTTTCCCTGGCGACATTGGGAAAGAAGGTCTTGACGCGACCTTCAGGGATCGCAGCTTCGATAGCCTTCAGGATAGCATCAGATAGGTGGCGCTCCTTTTGGTGTACATCACCATTCCACGGATAATCAGCCGCTTGGCGGAGCGCAACCTCCCTGAACAGGCTTCAGTCTGCAAGGCCTAAATTAAGATAATAACGATGACGAACATCAGTATAGGGAGCAAGAGAGTTAGAGAGATCAGTGTCGACAAAGTCAGGGATGTGATCGCTGGAAAGAGTTGTGGATGTTGACCACAAGCAAGCGTTATAAAGGTTGGAAGAGACAAGGGAGATGTCTGGGCTAGAAGGTCGGCCCTTGGCAGTGAGACGAGTATGCTGATCATCGTTTAGAATGACCAGGTCGCACGCTTCCGCCCATTCTTAGGCGTCAAGCAGAACGTATGAGCATTGAAGTCACCCGCAAAGACAATTGAGGGAGAGAGCAGTCGTAAAGCTGCTTGATGAGTGGGATAGGGTTGTAGGAGGATGGACAGGAGGTATTTGGGGGGAACGTTTGTATGGAAAAGAGATAGAGGTGTTTTGAGAGGCAAATGGATGGGGACGCTCTCGAGAGTGCTATCCTTTGAAGTATTTGGAATTAGATGAGAGGGAAGCGAGGATAGAACAAAAGTAGACACTCCGCCTCCTTGAGATGATCTAGGAGTGTGATATGCAGTATAGCTCGGGATGTTTGGATGCCGAGAGGTAGCAGAGGAAGAGAGTTTGGTTTTCTGAATCATGATAACATCTGGGTGATGAGTACGGGCAAAGAGAGATAATTCAGAAAGCTTGCCGCGAGGGCCGTTTAGATTGATGTGTAAAATAGATAGGGGGCGGTTGGTAGATGAGGAATTTGAGTTACTGGAGGCGGAGCACACAATACAACGAAAGGAGGAATCGTGGGGCCTCACAGAATTGACACCCGAACAAGAGAAGTGCACCCTTCTCTGGCATCCAAAGCACTGGACGCGGGTCCCATTCCAAGTGACATCCCTGTCGCATGTGGCACATGGGTACTTCTTCTTCTTCGTGGGTCCTGGATTCCTTTCGACGCCGGCCCTTTGTAGTAGAATCTTCAGGAGAGCTGCGGCCAGCCAGCACCTCTCCCATGACAAAAACCCTCTCCGCGTAGGGATTGACGTCGGTTTGCCCGGAGGTGGTCTTCTTTCATCCACAATGCCACGGCACGAACGTACGATATCTCGGCAGTACGACACCTGTTAATCACCGTTTCCCGTACTACATATTGAGTTGCATTCAATTTTACATGGCTAAGCACATTCAGAGGGGCCCTCTGTTTCCCGCATAACTCACTCCATAACTCCTTTTTCAGGTATTCAGATATCCGCTTGTGCGCTTTAGTTGTCCGCGTAATTACTGGGCAACAGGGACACGATTATATTCATGGTGCCTCCTCCAGAGCTCTAAGGCCGTTGCAAGCGTTAAAAACGAGCCCAGATTACCGTATTTGAGTGATTTTGAATAGGCGAATCCGAGAACTACGCGCACTGCTTTGAAAACATGGCTAGCGAAACTTCAATACCGATTTTATTTGATCTACAGCACAGCATAGGCTGCCCTGCGCAAGTAATTTGTCTTTTGATCCACTAAATCATTTGCAGAATCAAAGCTTTATGGTGACTGTACTGTGAATTACAAAAGGCAGCTAGCGCACCAAAAAGTGCTTCATGTTTTGTGTACCTTTGAAAGTTTGGTCCCCATAGTTTAGGAATATGGTGAAAGGCCTTCCAAATTGCTCACTTCTGTGAGAAAAACTGTTACGAAAGATGGGGAGTACGCGTTTGTATTTGCGTTTACGCCCTCTCTGTGTGTCAGTCTGATGCGGACGAAAACCATTTGAAACGTCGGAAACGGTCCCGCTCTCTAAACCTTCGAATTCAGCAGCGATTTTCCGCAAATATATAAAAACGTCGTTTCTGTGGCGTGTTCATGCCAATAGCGGCAAAGAAACACCGAAAACTGGTGATTCCAGGATTTTCAATTCTACCACTGGCGAGAATAGGAGTACGAGTTCACCTTTGAAGGTTGCGCGTTGGGACAAATTAGCCAAATGGGTACTCTGCTTGGCGATTGCATCATAGCTGACTTCCTAAGCTATTTCCGGCGGCTTTTCTCCCTTCAGTAATGCGATGGTTTCCTCACTTTATCTGGGCTATCCTAAATTTTAATCTTAGTCCTGCTTTTGTATGCTCCCCTTGTTGATTTTTGTGACCTCCGAGTAAACGAAACCTTTTCAAACGGTGGACCAGGAACACTCTTCAAAGCACTTTTTGGCCTAGTTAGAGCGCTTTTCACGTTTTTTTTTCGACGCTTATCTAGTCCGAGTATTCTGGAGTGCTCTAAAATCTCAAGAACGGATTCCATTGTGAAGGATGTCCTAAAGTTGCAGTGCGTCGTAGACGGCAGCTAGTGAGGCGCGCGGCGCGCAACCTGGATCTGGTATGGTATCCAACGTCTCCAATTCCGATTGTGGATTCCGCGTTATTATTATGGGATCATGTCGAAGGTTGACGTTTGGCTCGTGCTATTGTCACACGCAGGAGTTGGCCCCTTCTAAAATTATTAGCATACGCAAAGTGGGAATAGAACTGGTCATTTGGAAATACCTCGTATTTTACTTCCATTCTATATGTTTCTAATTACGAAACATTACGATTTACGGTCAAAAAGGTCGGAAATCGTGAACCGTTATTACGAGGCAAAAAATACCGTAAATTAAAATCACATCGCGTGCCGTACGTGGCCTGGCCTGTGCTGCAGTTTTGTTTATAGACAGATACAGTTGCTTGAATAGCTCGTATTTCAGGTGATCGATGCTACTCGTATGGGAAATTTTGCACGATTTATAAACCATTCGTGTCAGCCGAACTGTTATGCTAAGGTCTGTCCTTCTTGCATGTGTCCTTTGTAAAGGTTCTATGTCGAATTGTGAGGTTCTGCTAGTTAGCCTTCAGACAAGCTCCATCCGGAGGACTCGTAGACTGGAGAAATCCCGAAAATCCCTGCATAAAGATCCCGCTCTCGGTCCCACTCCTCAAAAACAGAAGCGGATAACCTTTTGGTATTTCTAATTTTTTCAACGATTCGGCTGAACTCTCTGTGACTTCATTCAAAAACTCAGTCGAGAAATTGATTATGGAGATACTACATAGTGGGAATTCGTGGTCATAGGTCGGTTCCACACTTCAATTGAAGCGTGGTAGTATGCAGCTCTATCGTGCAACTCACTAGCGACCTAGCATGAACTGACCTAGCATGAACTGAAGTTTTGAAAAATGGCCTGTTGAACACTGTGGGGAAATGAAAAGAACCAATTTGAAGTTCGTTAAATGTCCTTTATGCATCTGGTTAGGTCAAAAACAATAACTAATGTTTTCTTGGATTCTAGGAATTTGAACATTTTCTGTCCAAACTTTGTGCTGGGGAGTTATTCAAGGCGGTGAACGCTAGTTTAAGGTCCATTTACAGTTCTTCATAAGCTTACGGTAGGTATTGCTGTAAACGGACCTTTTATTCGTGTTTCGCTCCCCAAACTACCCCTTAGACAAATTTTGGGCTGGAAATGTTTCAATTTCTGAAATCTGAATAGTACATTATCTGCCGTTTTTGGTCTACCCATTAAGTAAATTAGCAAACTTCGAATTGTTTCTTCTTACCTTCCCCAAAACACTCAGCAGACCTTTTTTCAAAACTTCGGTTTATGCTGGGTTTAGTCCCTAGTCAGAGTTGGGCGAGATAGCCTGCGTTGTAATTCAATTCATTCCAATTCATAACACGAGCGAACCCGTTTGTGCAGGCAATAGAAAAACAAAGAAACCTCATTACAAAAATTACAAAAATCAATCACATCTCACCATCCATACTCATTCCCGGACCGTAGATAAATCTCCAGCGCTGTCTTGAAGACCCACTAATGAGGCCGTCCTAAGCAGGCATTTGATCTCGGTATAACCTCCCTCCGTTTACGAAGAAATGTAATCGCATACTTGCCCAACCTCGAGCAAGGTCAGCTTCACAGGACAACTTGTCGTAGACGCTCTAAGACTGAAGATACGATTTGCACGAATACCGGCACCACAGTGGTCTTATACGACATTATCAAATCGGATTTTCTTCTTCTCTGGGCTAAAGTCATGAACCCTAAGTTTGGCATTCCTGCCTAAATGACCCAAACTTCTATCGCCATTAAAGCCGTTGGTCCTTAAAAGTACCCTACGACTAAGGAGAGTGGTTACGTGGCTGCGGCGAAACAGCGTAGCAGCTCCGCATCCATCACTGTTGCTACGCGAGTCGGCTCGCTCACTCCGAGTGCCCTAATGGCGATCATCAGCAAGGTTAAGCTCATGCTGTCAGGATCACAGAAGGGTGCCGCAGCTTTGGGCGCTGGGAAGGGAGGAGGGCCGCATCCACCGCCCAGCCCCATGCGAAAATAATTAGTATTCAGCGGTACAATTTAAAAAAGAAGTGTAGTGTATTTGTATTTGTAAAATCGATCTCACTCACCGTCCATAGGGGAGACTACACTAATTTCCGAGCCGGTGGGGTCACCCAGATTTCCAAGCTGGGGCGGGTGCTCATAAATCTACAAGCTTGTGGGAGGGGCCTCACCTTTCACGAACCGATCGCAACGCCACGCCTCACCTTGATGATCAGTTGGTTCTCTATAATCAATAGTATAGAGTTGCATTACATCGCGGTGGAAGTATGGATTTGACCTCATGTCGGTTTATGGTTGCCCCTATTCTTTCAACGCTTCTAGTCAGATCAAAATATGGTGTTCAGATTATCGAGTTAGTGCGACTAAGGCCACGGCGGCATATGGTATTGCTGATCTTGAGCAGTTGTTCTTATCGCGTCAATTCTAGTCCGCAAATGCATGATGTGCACCAGGGCTGTGCGTTATAACGTTGAAGTGTTAACGCATTAACGGGTTAACGCGGTTTTTTCTCGAAAATTAACGATTAACGCTTAACGAAACAGTCTTGAAATCACGTTAATTTATAATTCGTTAATTGCCGTAGAGTTATGGCAACAGGGTACTGCACGAGGTGTGGGTCGGCCAGTTTTGCTCAGACCCCCACTCCAATGCCAATTTCGCTCAGAACCCAACCAAATGAGCGTGAGTAGGTCAAGTTTTGACAGCGTTCTACCCCCCCCCCCCCTTCTCCCCACCTAGAGCTGATGTGTTCAAACAGTGTTTATCTAGCAGGCTTGCCTCTAGCGTTCTATTGCAGTTAAATTACTCTTGTCGTGTTAAAATGGTGAAGCTAGTGCTACGCGAAAAAAATGCGGATGTTTGCGAGGACGAATAGCGCCTAAGCTTTTACGTAGAGAGGGGCTGAAAGTGCAAATTGTATGTATAGTGCAGCCCAGCAAATTTTGTACATGTACTTATCAATGAGAAGAGGTCGGCAGAAGATCAATATGCATGAATGTCTACGCAAAACGCTCGCCACCGATTGATCGAGAGCGGTTGTGCTGCCATGAGTTTCAAACACATCAATCTTCGACTAACCGCTTCTCATGGGTTATAAGATGTGCAACTTTTGGTGGACTACGCTATAACTGGTTACAGCCTGTGCTGAATAATGAAATTCCGATGTTTGAGGTGGGGGAGTTCGAAGTTAATAGTCATGCAAGTACGGATCACGCGAAATTTCACCGTCTGAGACCGACGCTGAAGGGCGCTACACGTTACTCGTAAACATCAAAGAAAAAAACGTGCGTCTTTGAAAAAAGTAGGTTTTAAAAGATTATAAGTTAAGTGATAAATGAGTTATCTGGAAAAATTCTGGCTTTGAGAAACTAGACTTCATACTCTACCGTCTGCAACCTTCTGCAAATCTGAACATTGCCTTTTAAGAACATTTCCCTAATGTGGGTTCTTCTCTGAAATGCACTGTGTGTCCACATCTAACAAAGTGAGTACTGAGAAAACGCGAATATTGACGCAGAACCCACACCAGAAAACAATTTCGCGAAGGGCACACTCCAGATGTGCCCTAGGCTTCTAACGGTAGGGTACAGAAAATAGTTTCCTGAAGCTACGCTTTTTTCCAGGTACCTCATTTGAAACTTGAGTTATTGCAGTTTTAAAACCCTACTAGATTCGCGAACTTGGATGTTTTTGTCTTCTTCCTCTATCAGTGTAGCGGTTTTCGGCGTTCATTTTAGACGCTGAAACTCAGCATAGACGTGGTTGCCCTTATATTCTAGCGGTGCTCGGCCTCAATCTTGTAGGCACTGTTCGCGATAAACTTCATCCTCGAATTTTTCATGACAAACGCTTCTCGTGGCTCTCAGAAGCAGAACAGCGTCAAAAAAACGAGACGAAAAGCTACTCAGGAGCAGCAAAACGGCTTAGAAAAGTGGGCGAACCCCGCCGCTGTGGGGAAGTCCGGCCCCTTTCCGCCCATCGACGTGAACAAAGAAACACTCGAAATCGTGAGTTGAGCGATGGTTTCCGATCAAAAACCCCGTTCTTCCCTTCATTCTCAACTTCTCTCTTTACTCAGGTCAGCTCGCATACATTGGCTGCAAAAAACGGAAGTTACAAGCCTTGATAACTCGTCCACCATGCTTGCCTAGCTCAATTTTTGAGGGACCATAACTTCATTCCCAGAAGGTCTTGTACGATTCCAGAAGCATCGTTGGAATCAGAATGGGACCGGTTTCAAGATAGGGAAATAACAGAAAAGCGATTCTTATCGCGAACAGTGCCTTTAAACGAGGAATTTTTTTTGTACAGGGTAAATCGACCACGCGCAACTCAAATATCAACTCTACTGACTCACAGAAGTCTTTCGCAGAAATCATTCAGCATTTAGTAGGCAAATTGCTTTAGGCACTTCACATTGAGGATTCATATGTATTGTATATCATTTTGAGAACACCCTTACGATCACTTCACCCTAAGCTTCCTAATTGAACACCTACACTTACAACTCAGTTCAAACAGCATTTCAATAAAATCGTTGAAGTTGAATTCCATGTGAAAAACTGCTCCGGGCGGTTTTCACTCACATACACAATTGTCCATTGGGTCTCCGAAGGTCAGACATCTCCGGAGCACTTCATCCCCTCCGGAGCTCAAAACCCCCTGTGGGGCCCTATCCCGCGCCGAACTCTGTATGGCACTGATTGATATGGGGGGTCTGATAATTTATTGATTTTTGACGTGGTAATGTTTTACTTTTTAATGGTTTAACGAAATGCAAAATTAACGTGTTAACGCATTAACGGGTTAACGCGGTTTTTTTTTCGAAAATTAACGATTAACGCTTAACGAAAAAAAATAATTTCCATTAACGCACACCCCTGATGTGCACCTATAGAAAATAGGTTTCGCTAACCGTGGCAGCGTATCGTAGGCTCCGTCCAACCGAGACGACGTTCAGGGTTGTCGCGACGCTTGCCAACGTACGCGATTTCGCATAATTAAGCAGCAGCAATTCTTTTGGTAGTATTCGTAGAAGTTTTTTTTTCGTTAGGCTAAAGTGCAAGTGGTCCTACTATGTTTATTCTATCGCTTTCATTGTTAGATTTGGTTGTGGTAGTGAAAAAATCACTGAAGGGGACCAGCAACGAGCTTGCCTTCGCGCGACGTTAACCGCGTCATATCGAATGTATCGCGTCACTTCGCTGTGAACACCTAGCGACTACGCGATGCGACGTCGCTCGATGGATGCGTAGGCTGATTATAACGTCGCGTCGTGCCGCGAATGAACTGTGAACGCCGTCAAGAACGGCTTGTCGCTGAAAGGCTGCCTCATTCAGCCTGTCCTAGGACAGCAAGAGTTGAATATTTCGATGGTACTAGTGGCAGCCACTGCAGCTACGACAAACATCAGCGGCATTCCGCTGATGCCAGCTGCAGTAGTAGCTCTAGGATGCAATCAATAGCAATTGATTGTGAACTCCCAGCGTGACCTAATGCTCACCGCTATGGGTGCTGCCTCATTGTGTGACATTTGGGGCAGATATTTTCGAAGATTTTAACTCTTGACTAGGTGAAATTTCAGCGTCGGTCCATGATTTTTCGTGGACTAGGAGTGAGTGCAAACACTACATTACTGGTGGCCAAGGTTTGATACGATATAAAAAAAAACTCAGGCTGAAACTTCAAAATGCTGTGCTTCACTTCAAATCTTCAACTACTAGTCGGTTTTCTACAATACCTTTTCCACTAGTTCTTTCATTGGTGCCAAACCTGGCGCACACCCAATTTCTGACTACATTTTTTGGGGGAAAATTCCTTAATAATGTGCGAAATTTTTTTTATTGCTTAATATTTTATTATTTTGAATGCTTAAAATACCAGATGTTTCTTTTAAGGTCGTGACAGTGGATGGAGACAAACGCATTGTAATATATAGTAAGACGCTCATAAATAAAGGTGATGAAATCACGTATGATTACAAGTTTCCAATCGAGGAAGACAAGGTCGACTGTCTGTGCGGTGCTCCGAACTGCCGTGGAACACTTAATTAGTCACTCACATACCTCCGCTTTAAGTTTCGTTTCAGTATTTAATGCATTGCTATTGTGTTGTCATCTCGGTGTTTGTTTCAAATTATTATCTATTATTATAATACATTTAATGTTAGCATTATATAATCCATTGAACTCCTCGCACCCTTCTGTATTATACGATTCCTCTGTCCCTTCGCAGTCATATTCCTTACGAGTTCTATGGTCCCGCGCTAGTTTAGTATATATTATTTAATGATCTTGTTTTTTTTTCTGTGTTTTCTAAAGAAGTATATTCCATCAAGAATAACCTCTCTATCCTTGCTCACATCTACTTACACGAAATGTTGTACTTTATGGATTTACATTAGGTTTATTTCCATGTAATCTTTCCTATTCAGAAGTCCCCTTGAACGCACCCCCTTCTCTGGTCGAAGAATTTGCTGTCAGAGACTGATACTCCTTTTACGCTAACCTCGTGCAAGTCTTTTCGCACCCCCAATTAACCACTTCACTTGTACAATTCTTTCTGATTGTTCCGGGTGACTCTAAGAGCTGTGTAGTTCGATCAGAAACTTATAGACTGTTCAAATGAATGTTAATAGAAGGATCAGTAGTCTTTTTTTAAAGGTCATTGACCTAGCAATAAATTGTGCTACAGATGTTGCGAAGTCCGTTGCCTGCCTGGCTTTTTGTTCCCGTACTTTTTCGGATCGAGTGTTTTCCAACCTGCAGTTTCACTTTATCGCTTACAACAATACAGTGTTATAGACTGTGGTGCACGCTTGGCGTTCACTTCCCCCCAAGTGATTGGCTATGGGTCGAAAGTCATTGATAGGCTTCATTTTTCATTCTATCTCACTCTTTTTATACCACTCATCCTTTTGTTGACAGGCGCTGTAGGTGCCATGTACAAGGCTGCCTATTTACGCAGCTGTGTGCCCAGGTTTGCGAGTTGACAATGGAGTTGAGGTGTCAGATGAGTTTGCCGGGGGAGGTGCCACTTACTTTCGGCCTCTAATTACTGTCCCAGAGGTCTGAAGCTGCGATATGAAGTTGTATACGTTCAGTTTAGCTGCGGTTAACAGTTCCAGTGTGCTTCGATTAATGATGCTTTTCACATACTTATATGGCTTTTGGCCTTAGTTAATGTGTTAAAGGCAGTGTTCACGATAACCTGCTGCCGAGATGTCGTACGTTCGTGCCGTGGCAGTGTGGAGGAAAGAAGACCTTCTCCGTGCAAACCGGCGTCAACCCCTCCGCGAAGAGGGTTTTTGTCATGGGAGAGGTGCTGGCTGGTCGCAGCTCTCCTAAAGATTCTACTACAAATGGCCGGCGTCGAGAGGAATCCAGGACCCGCTCAGAAGTACCCATGCGCCACGTGCGGCAAGGATGTCACATGGAGGAAAACAAGCGTCCAGTGCTTCGGATGCCAAAGGTGGGTGCATCTCTTCTGTTCGGGTCTCAGTTCTGCGAGGCATCACAACTCTTCCTTCCGTTGTGTTCTGTGCTCTGCCCCCAGCAACTCTGATTCCTCATTCACCAACCGCCCCCTCTCTATTGTACATATCAACCTCAACGGCCTTCGAGCCAAGCTGTCTGAACTCTCTCTTTTCGCACGTGCTCATCATCCTGATATCATTAGGGTTCAGGAAACCAAGCTGTCTCCTTCCGCTAACGCTCGTTTACCTAACATTCCTGGCTACACTGCTTATCATGCTCCAAGGTCAGCTCACGGCGGAGGAGTTTCCACTTTTGTATTATCTAATATACCCTCTCATATCATACCAAACACCCCATCGGACGGTACTCTTGAGTACTTACCTATCCATCTCCCTCTTAAAACACCTATATCTCTTTTTAATATCTATATCCCTCCTACCACGTCCTGTCCCCAATCTTATGACCCTATTCCCTCACTCAAGCAGTTGTACGACTGCTCCCTTTCACCCTCTGTTGTCTTCGCAGGCGATTTCAATGCTCATACATTCTGCTCGTCGCTTGACACTGACGCTAGAGGAGAAGACGTCGAAGAATATGCGGAGGAGTGCGATCTGGTCATCCTCAACGATGATCGGCCCACTCGTCTCCCGACCAACGGCCGATCCTCTAGTCCAGACATCTCTCTTGTATCCTCTAATCTCTCCAGCGCCTGCCCTTGGTCTACCGCTACATCTCTGTCCAGTTATCATATCTCCGTTTTTGTCCATGTCGATCTCTCTAATTCTCTTGCTCCTTATTCAGGTATCCGTCAAAGGTCTTATCTAAATCTTTGCCTTGCAGACTGGCGCTTGTTCAGAGAGGTGGCACTTCGCCATGTGGATGACTACCCATGGAATAGAAACGTGCACCAGAAGGAACGTCACTTGACCGACGTCATTCGCAAGGCCATGAAAGCAGCCATTCCGGAGGGCCGAGTTAAGACCTTCTTTCCCAATGTCACCAGGGAAATCTTGGAGAAGATAAGGACAAGGGATGCAAAGAGAGTGGCAGATCACCTGGATCCGACCATTGCTGAGCTGGATAGCGAGATTAAGCGAGATCTGGACAAGCACAAGAAGGAGTGTTGGGAGGAATTCACGAAGAAGATGAATTTCAAGAGTGATGGAGCGTCAACTTGGAAAGTACTAAAGAAGATCTCGGGCAAGAGCACCTCCACCAACTATTCCACGATCGAGTTCGAGAATGGAGTTTTCAAATCGGGAAAGGAGGCTGCAACTGCTCTCGGAAAGAATTTTTTCATAATTCAAGCTAAGAGAGGGAAACAGAATCGAGTGACTGTAAGAGAGCTCTGTAAGTTGCCGCTCATGAGTGAAGCAGAAGCTGTGACGCCCGCGCAGATTGAAAATGTGATTAAAGAGATGCGCAACTCGAAGGCTGTAGGGCCGAATGGGATTAGTCCAGCGGTCTTGAAGAAACTGCCGACTGAGATTATGCCAATCCTGGCTGACGTCATCAACACATCCTTTCGCACGTGCATCGTGCCCCAAGACTGGAAAATGGCAAGCGTCATTTCGTTGCCGAAGCCTGGTAGATCGCCATCCACAGCGAAGGGATACAGGCCAATAAGTCTTTGATCACCAATTGTCAAGGTCGCTGAGAAACTGGTCGTCAAGGAGCTGGCCGAGCATAATAACAAACAGCAGCACCAACATTGATTCCGCAAATTACATTCTACCACCACGGCGCTGCTGGAGATTGTGAGCTATGTCTTGGATGGCTTCAACGCCTATAAACCTCAACGCACTGTTGGTGTAGCCCTGGACCTCACGAAAGCTTTTGATTCTGTCAACTTGGGCATACTGTCGGAGAAGCTTTTGAGGTCCTCCATCCCGCCTTGGCAGAAACGATGGATAACCGCACTCATCAAAGGGCGCCGAGCAAAAGTGCTGTTCCAGGGACATGTCTCTAATAGCGTCCCGATCGCTGCCGGTGTCCCTCAAGGAGGAGTCATATCGCCTGCTCTGTTCAGTCTTTACCTTGAAGAATTGCCCGTCCCCCTAAGTGACATTAAAGTCGTTGCGTACGCGGATGACATCACCATCTTGTGCCGGGACAGAGACATTAATGTAGCTGCACGCAAGATCAATAGCTACCTCGTCGTCTTGAAGAGCTTTCTCGATGATATGATGCTCACTGTCTCTGCCGCTAAATCATCTGTGTCTGTTTCCTCCACTGACCCTAAGGAACACTGTGCTCACCCCGTTTTGAACTGGGAAGACGCTCGTCTGCCTGCCGCACGTTTCCCGAAGCTGCTTGGTCTAGTATTGGATCCTTCGCTGAGGTTCCATAAAAACACTGAGCAGAAACAGGCTACAGTGAGAGCTAAGCTCAACGTTTTACGAGCTCTGGGAGGTACGTCGTGGGGAAGCAGTAAGGAGACGATCCTGACCACGTACAAGGCAATCTTGCAGCCGGCGTTGGAGTATGCAGCACCGGTATGGCAACACATAGTATCGGATTCATCGTGGACAAAGATGCAGCGAGTTCAAAATGCTGCTCTTCGGATTGCCACTGGGTGTGCAAAGAGCACTCCAGTGGAGCATCTTCATGCTGAAGCCCATATTCTGCCTGTTAAGGAGCACTGTCAACTCCAAGCGCAGCAACTGGTTATTGATATCGTTAAGCAGCCTGATCACCCATTAAGAAGGATTATGAATCCTGTGAGAGAGAGAAATATCAGAAGGCCTTTTGCGGATGCTCCCGAGAAAGTCAATATACAAAGATGGACGGACTCCCAATTAGATCGTCTTCGTCTTTTACGTGCGGAGCACACCCGTTTCGTCAGGGATCACTTGAGTAGGGTGGCTGTCAACCCCATATTGGGGATCGCACCACCTGAAGTCAGCAACTCCGAGATGGAACTCGGTAGGCGGGCTAGATGTTCCCTCGCCTCGTTGCGCTGCGGGCATTCACCTATGCTGATGTCATACTCGCATAGGATCGACAGCAGTAAGCTTGACGAGTGTCCGGATTGTGGTAACCCTGGCCACACTACAGCTCATCTGTTCGATTGTCCGAAGAGGCCCATTTCACTGACGACAATAGATTTGTGGTTGAATCCAACTTCGGTCGCCCGTTTCTTGAACCTATGACAAAAACCCTTCTGCGGCTGCAAAGAAGAAGAAGAAGACGATAACCTTCAAATTTGAGATTATTTGCTATATCGATTAGGTAGCTCCCGGGTACAACTAAAATGATGTAGAAATTGAGAAAAACGCACCAGAAGTACCCGAAATCCTTTACTCTCACGGGAACTGTTTGCTGTGACAATGAAATCTCTTGTGGATATTCTTCTGTTTTCGATTGACCCAATTTTCCGCCGGTGACAACCAACGAGAGCATGTTCATACAACCGGACAACTAGTCCATGTCATAGAATTGTGGTGCGTCCGAAGCGTGTATTAGATTTGGTTTTGAATCGGCCACGCGCGCAACCCCTTTTTCGAAATCTCAGTTCAGAGTGGACGTAGAAATTAGCTCTGAACTGATTAAAAAGAGTGCGAAAAGTTGGTATAGCCGCCCAAAAATTATTTGGAATGGTTTACTGGTTTTCAAGAAAAAAGTGAAAAATCGCTCGTTTTTGTTGTTAACCTCCTTTTCCTTTTTTTCAGACTGCGTACACTATCTTGTTGGTACACTTAATATTGAGATAGGGAGCTCATTTCTGACAGGAGGCTGGAACTTGATGCTGCTCGCTCCTATTCCAATTTGAACTAGATAACTTAGCTTTGAAGGCGTCTTCGGTCACTTCACCACCCCACGACGGCACGGCAGCCTCCGTCTCGCGCGATGGATGCTGCGTCAGAGAAAGAGAGTCAGCGCGCAGAGACGGAGTGCGGCCAGCAGCTCGACTGCCGAACGAGCCCGCCGCCAGCAGCTGGTCGACGTTAGGGGTCGTTTATACTTCCGCCGCCGAGCGGCGCGGCGAAGGGCAATCCTGCAATATCGATCGTGCCGCGCCGCGTGATCAATATTACAGAAATGCACTGTGCCGCGCCGCTCGGCGGCAGGAGTATAAACGACCCCTTATGGGCGCAAACGATTCATCAGAGAGTTTGGTGGATGATTTCGTAAATGGTGTGACTTTCACGTGAGGGGCTGACAGCAGTTGCTCTCATCGATTGGTCAATGTAGTGACCGGCAACTCACATCATTTCTCATAAAAATCTCGAACAATTTTGAGGCTGAGCTCCACAAAGTTCTGCGAAAGGGTGTCGCTTTTTGAACACCATTTGTTATTGCAAGAGAGCGAAAATAAAACTCCAAAAGTTCCAAGTTCCAGTGCAACCTTGACGACTTGGGACGACGACTTTGCTACAACTTTATGTAGATAGGTTGAATAGCTCTTGCTCATCTGCATTTCGTAGTTTTGATCCCAAGGGATGCTCGTGATACTCTTTGCTAGTTACGACTTTACCGCGTCTCCTGGCAAGTATTTTAGATAAGTTTTCTACTTATAGTACGACTTGAGAAAAAAATTCTTCTTTTTTCGTAACTCGAAGATTAAAATATTCGACTTGATTCATTCATTTAATCAGTGATACGGTCATTTTGATTGAGTAAGGTGACCATATTTTATTTAAGCACTCATTCATTCCATGAACCTAAAACTTATATCGTTAGTGGAAGCTAGACCTCCGCAGTAGAAAATTAAGCACTCCGATTGTATGTAAATTAGTACTCAGGTTTATAGTAAAAATTGTATAATATTAGATACGAATTGTTAGCCTATTATCTCAAACAACTAGCAACTCTGTGGTTCTTTACTCTAAGATATTTAGTTAGATATTTAATTGTTTGAATCATCTTTGAATATACACTTTTTATGCTTATTTATTTAATGAAATATATAATTATAGGGAAAATTAAGAAAAGGGAAAATAAAATAAAAATAATGGGAACAAAAAGAAAAAGAACGAGCAGGAAAGAGAAGAAGAAGAGAGAAAAGAAGAAGAGGATGAAGAAGAAAGTTGAAGGAAGAGAAGAAAAAGCGAAAAAGATGAATATGGAGAACAACAAACCAAATCAGAAAGGAAAAGAAGGAAATTTTGAATAGGTTGAAGAAAAGGAGAAGTAGCGGAAAAGAAGATGTTCTTGAAGGAAATGAATAAGAACAAAAGAGCTAAGGGGAAATATAGAGAAAAGAAGGAAGAGAAAAGGAAAGATGAAGGAGAAGTGATTGAAGAAATTGATGACGGTGTTACAACAAAAAGTTGAGTCAAAAAAAGTCTAGTATTTATGTGTAAATACAAACCAGTAAACATAGTAAATGGTGATCGCGTTCTACTTCACTGGATTGACACAAGACAAGAACCCGAAAAACATTCGAGTTCAACCAAAGTTTCACGACACGTAACTGTCTACTTAAAGGCACATAACACCCAAGAAATTAATTTTCAGATTTTATGCTCACCCTGGAGAGAGTCACACGCTGATCACAGTGGTATCTCTGGAATCGTCCAAGACCCCCTTTGAACAGAGTTATGGCTCTTCAAAGATGCCTAGATTTTGAAGTGAAAAAATGGTGGACGAGTTGTCTCAGGCCTGTATTTCTCTTCATTCGCAGTCGTTGGGCTAGTGCGAGACAGGATAATGAGACAGTTCGGTAATGGATTGAAGAACGACGACTTGTTGGAATTCATCCATCCATCGAGCCGCTATGGAGTTCGAAAATCTGGTAGGGGGTCGGGACTGTGGTGGTGAGCGAAGGGGGTCGGGCTTGTGGTGGTCGCTTATATCTCTCTTATTTGGAGGAAATGAGATCTGGCATTTGGCACGTGTTATACAGGAGGGGTCTTCTACGAAATTACGTGAAAATCTCAAAATTCATGTCTGAGGGTGTACTGTGCCTTTAAATCCCTCTTCTTGTCCTTAAATCTTATACAGCACTCTGCTTCCTTTCATTTCTTGTTTTTCCTTTTTCCTGTAATCACTTTCTTCTTATTATTCTTTCTCTTCATCTTCCTTACTTCTGTTTTTCCTTTCTTTAACCTTCCTTTCTTACTTACTTACTTGCTTTCTATCATTCTTCTTTTTCTTTCTTCCTTTCTATCTTTCTTTTTTTCTTTCTTTATTTCTTTCTTCCTTCCTTCCTTCCTTCCATCCATCCATCCATCCATCCATCCTTCCTTCCTTCCTTCCTTCCTTCCTTCCATCCTTCTTTCCATCCTTCTTTCCATCCTTCCATCCATCCATCCTTCCTTCCTTCCATCATTCATTCCTAGTGTTCTTTTCTCCACTTTCATCTTCTTCTTTTCTCTTTCTGCTCTGCTATGTTCGTCAAAATCTTTTTCTCCTTCGTCTTCCTCTTCTTTGCATCTTTTTCTCTCCATATTGTTTTCCTCCATCACTTTTTTTCTTTGTCTTCACCTCTTTTTGCTTTCTTCGTCATTTCTTTTCAGTTTTTCGTTTTTACTCTTTTCCTGCGCATATTCTTTCTCTAATGCTTCTTTTTTGCCTTCAACCTCTTCATCATGTCTAATCCTTTTGCCTCTCTCTCTTTGGTTTTCCGTCTCAAATGTTCTCTTTTTTTTGTTTTTCGACTTTTTCCTACAACTTCTTCATTTTTCCCTTTATTCCTCCGCTGTTGACTCCGGACGTTACAGTCGTTCTCGGAGCCAAATTCCGGTCCGCTTTTGCGGACAACGTCTCTTCCATTACACAGCAGAATGATGATAGTGCTGGGACCACTTGGTCCCGACACGATTCACCTTTCCTCCCAGCATGATTATCACGCGTCGCGTGGCGCAAAATCCGTAGTCCTCAATCGCAGACCGGAAGTTGGGTCCGAGAACGACAGTATAATATATCTGCATCATGAAACTAAAAAATTTGTCCTTTATATTGTCACCTATGCGAAATGACCAAGTTATAGAGAGAAAAACAAGAAAAAAAGGATAGAAGTAACAGGTTAAAGGAAAGAAGAAAAGGAGAATCAGGAAGGAAAAGAACAACAGAAAAAAAGAAAGAAGATGAAAGGGGTTTACAAAAATAAAAAAGTAGTAGAGAAAGAAGAGCAGCAATAAGGAGAACGAAGTAGAGGACTAGAAAAAAGGAGAGAAAAAGAGAAGGAGATGAGGAGATTGAAGGAAAACAAGTGGATAAAAGATGTGTAGGAAAGAGAGAAGGAGCAGAAAAGAGAATTGAGAGATGAGTGAAGCAACGATGGGGTAAATATAGAAGAAAAAAGGAGGGATGGAAGAAAAGATGATGAAATAAGATTAAGAGGAAGGAGGACAAGAGAAGAAGAGAATAGTGAAACTAGAAGAAGTAGAAGTTGAAGAAGATGCGTAATTCAAAAAAGAACGATGACAAGATAAAAGGAAGAAAGAGGAAGTGACAAGGAAAACAAAAAGCAAAGCAAACAGAAGTTACCAAGTCATGTTGAAGAGAAATGAAGTGAATGACAAGGTGCCATGGAAGTTTTATTGAACTCAAATGTTCATTAGGTTCGTATCTTGTTTCAATAGTCGAATTCAATACTGTCCACTATTCTTTGTGCGTGTTCAATAAAAAAATGAGCTTATTAAATTTGCTCAAGCTTGTCAAAGATTGCTGATGATGCAGTTTTTTAACAAAGCTTCCAGATGGTTTGAAAATATTTTCGAATGCACATTTTAGCATTGTGACGGATAGACAGACGTCTTTCTTCTTCAATTTATTATTATCATTTTTGTTTCCAAGCATTTTTCAAAGTAGAGGCATTCTGTTTGTTATACTATTACCTTCAACATCCCGTCGTGTTCCATAATTTCCGTAAATAGCATTATGATAAGTACAAATCAACTTCTTGTGCGGTTTTGTCCTCCGTTAAAGAAGGAAATGGAACGGCAATGCCTACTTAATCTGCAGTGCAACGATGAAATTTTGAAAATTTGCATTCCTGACTCGAATAAATATTTTGTGGAATAAAAAGCACACAACTGGATGCCTTAATCTTCTGTTTTAATTGGAGGAAAATAGCTGGGTGGCTGTCGGCCTCCTCTGTAGATGGCCACGGTACAAGCCTTCCGGCAGTATCCTCGAAACCGTACCTTAAACAGCCGGATTTCAATTAAGGAAAAGCATTTTTAAACCATAGTGTCTGGATGACCATGGCAGAAGAGCATTTATTTTTGAACCAGTTGAAGTTTGATGGGAAATCTGAAATAATTTCTTTAATTTCACCTCGGAAAATCCCGGATAAAGTGAGATTTTCAAATGCTCAACAATTTTATTACAAAATGGGTATCGCACAATTGCTACCACGGGTCTCAATTAAAAGCCCGAAAAACTAGTGTTGAAAAGAGGAATATCTTTTCGGAGGGTTTTGATAGTTACTGTATTTGGGAGACCTGTCTCTTGAACAGCTTTTTTAAAGAAATGATTCTTCTTTTTCCCAATAAAACTTTTTCAGTTTCCTCTGTTTATCGCGACAAAACATTTTTCTCACAACCAAGTAGAGAAAACAAGACATTGACTACGATGAAATTCAAAAACAACAAAGAGCGTTTAAAGGCAGTGTTCACGAAGAAAAAGTTTTCCCTTTTTTCGGTTAAAACGTAAGCTTTGGGTCCCTATAAGAAGATTAAGAACGAAAGTGCGACGAAAAACGGCCGGTAAGTGGGTGAAAATCTCGTGGGCCAGCCGACCGATTGGGCCACTCCGCCCACGTCCTATAACAGTTCCCCTGAATTTGTGGTTAAATGAGCGATGGTTTCCGATCAAAAGCCCCGTTCTTCACTTCATTCTCAACGTCTCTCTTCACCCAGGTCAGCTCGCACACCTCGGCTGCAAAAAAACGGGAGTTACAAGCCTCGGAAAACTCGTCCACAATTTTCCTTTGCTAAATTTCGAGGGGTCATAACTCCGTTTCCAGGGGGTCTTGTACTATTCAAGGGACATCATTGGAATCAGCATGAGACCGTTTTCAAGATAGGCGGAAAAACAGAGAAACGACTTTTATCGTGAATACTGCCTTTAAGTTCGAAGTTCTTTTTTATACTTACTGTTTTATTTACTATCTGTTTTGTGATTCCCTTCTAATATGTGTTTCCCTTCTAAATCCTTCCGTAACTCATCACGTGTCATTTGACCACTTCACAATTCCAGCTATCGTGAGAGCCTCCCCCTGTACGGTATGACGAAATAGAGCCGCCGTCGCCCGCAGCTGGCAGCCTTCCATTCTGTCTGCGAAGAGACACGAGACGACGAGGGTGCCAGCCGCGCTCGATACCGTTTCGCAGCAGCCGCCGCTCGGTCGGGTTGTGAAGGGTACCTCAAAATCGTGGGTTTATGTACTAAATTAGCCGTGAAGCACGAAAACTGCTTGGGCATGCTACGGTTGTAGAGACCTGGGTGTCTGGGTAGATCTGCAGCCAATTAACGTAGGTCGTAGGAGGTAAGTACTGAACTTAGGAGAATTCGTGCTCATGAACGAAACATTCACGCGTTAAGGTTGACGCTCGGCGACCGCTCGCCGGTCGGTTCAACTTCGCAGACTCCTTAAGGATCATGCTTAAGGTCGCGCACAGTCATTGTGGTAAGCCGGATGTCGAGACTTCGAACAGTCCCAATTGGTCCCAGTTGCTTTGAATCGCGGCAGGGATGAGATGTTTAAGAACCCCCCCCCCCAAATAGGGATTCGCACGTTGCCGAATTTCGCGGCAATCAGCACTTAACATGTTGCTACTCTGTTCCTCGACAGCAGATACAGATGAAGTCTGTGAAGACCGGTAAGTGCAGTAGCCTTCTCCTAACTAGTGACCAGCCAACACTGTCGACTGTCCCGGCCTATCTACCTTTTCGTTGATAATGTAAAAATTTGAAAGGCGATAGAATTGGAAGCCGGCTACAGTAGTATTATTGAGAAAACAATCGATGCCTTTGTTATATTGCCAGAGAACTGGCAACTACCTATTGTAAAGGAAAAGTCGCAAAGTGTCAAGCGGGACGTTGTGTAGGACCTTAACGGAGCTACGATCCCCTCTCTTTGATGGCCAGAATTTTGTGAAATTTTGAAGATCCCCTGTGTCAATTTTCGCTCCTAAAAAAAAGCGATCCTCACCTGAAATTCCGATTTCTGAAGTGAATTTTTTACGCTCCTCCCCTCGAGCTTCACCCTGTATCACCGAATCATGGGATTTTGAAGAGCATATAACCACCACAACCAATTGCGCGCATGCCAAACTATACAACCTTTTTGAAGCCCTTAAAACGAGGAACACTTCTGTCATAGCGAGAGCTCATGAGACATACATATATTCCACCCACTTACGAACGGTACCGCGATATTCTCTCCTACTCGTGAGAGCAGCGCATGACGAATTGAAAAAGTTCGAAACAGCTTCACTGAAGAAGTAGTGGGAACGATTATCGTTCAATTGCTGGTTGTTTGTGTAGGAATCGCATCTTCAGACCACATTTTTTTAACTGAGAAGGAAGTCAGATGGTTGACTTCCTCATTCCGTTCAGTATCATACAGGGTTTGCTACATCTGTATAATCGCGAGCATTTCAGGCACGGGGAGTGGGACTCGTGGCGGTCATAACAACCTTTATACACCTAGGCATAAAATCCTATCTAAAATTTCTTCTTCTTCTGCAGCCTCAAAGTGGGTTTTGTCACAGGTTGAGAAACTGGGCGGCCTTCACAGGATTCGTCTAAAGGTCCATTGTTGTTAAGGAGGTAGGTTTCTTCGGGCACATGAACAAGTGCGCCGTGTCGTGTCCGGGAGCACCACAGTCCGGGCATGCGTCTGGTCGGCTGCTGTCGATCTTGTTGACGTAAAACATGAGCAGAATAGAGTGACCACAGCGCAGCGAGGCAAGAGCACATCTGGCTCGTCTGCTGGTTGTGAGTTGAGACTCGGACTCGCTAACCCGAGGCGGCACTGCTCCTAAGATAGGGTTCACAGCCGCCTTCTCCAGATATCCTCGAACAAACTGGGTGTGCTCCTCACGCAGAAGACGAAGCCTTTCCATGTTGGAGTCGGCCCATCTCTGTACATCAACTTTACGAGGAGCATCTGCCAACGGCGTCCTTCTTCTTCTGCGACCTCAAAGTGGTTTTTGTCATAGGTTGAGGAACTGTGCGGCCTTCACAGGATTCGTCCAAAAGTCCATTGTTGTTAAGGAGGTAGGTCTCTTCGGGCACATGAACAAGTGCGCCGTGTCGTGTCCGGGAGCACCACAGTCCGGGCATGCGTCTGGTCTCCTGCTGTCGATCTTGTTGACGTAAGACGAGCAGAGTAGAGTGACCACAGCGCAGCGAGGCAAGAGCACATCTGCCTCGCCTGCCGAGTTGAGACTCGGACTCGCAAACCGGAGGCGGCACTGCTCCTAAGATAGGGTTCACAGCCGCCTTCTCCAGATATCCTCGAACAAACTGGGTGTGCTCCTCACGCAGAAGACGAAGCCTTTCCATGTTGGAGTCGGCCCATCTCTGCACATCAACTTTACGAGGAGCATCGGCGAACGGCGTCCTAATCGACCTCTCTCTTATGGGCGTCACGATTCTCTTTGCCGGATGATTCGGCTGTCTCAGAATATTAATATACATCTGCTGTGCCTGGAGTTCACAATGCTCCTCGACTGGCAATATGCAGGCCTCCGCGTGAAGATGTTCTATTGGGGAGCTCCTTGCATAACCGGTAGTAATTCTAAGCGCAGCATTCTGTACATGCTGCAGCTTATTCCAGGAGCTGTCTGACACCAGGTGCTGCCACACTTGTGCCGCATATTCCAGAGCCGGCTGAAGTATTGCTCTGTAGGTTCTCAATATAGTCTCTCGGCTGCTTCCCCGCTTTTTGATGTTCCTCCGAGAGCTCTCAGAATATTAAGCTTTGCCTTGACGACTGTCTGTTTCTGTTCCGCGTTTTTGTGGAACTTCAGTGACTGATCGAGAATAAGACCAAGCCGCTTAGGGTATCTTACTGCTGGCAAACGATTACCATACCATCTGACATCTGGGTGGGCACTGCGTTCCTTGGTGCTTGTTGTGAACACTGATACAGAAGACATTGCAGCAGAGACTGTGAGCATCATATTATCGAGGAAAAGCTTCAACTCGACGAGATAGGCGCTGATCTTGTTAGCGGCTACTTGCAGGTCACGGTCCTGGCACATGATGGTGGTGTCGTCGGCGTACAAAACAATCTTTATATCCTGTGGTGGCTCGGGTAGATCCTCAAGATATACGCTGAGTAGGGCAGGAGACAACACTCCGCCCTGCGGAACACCGGCTGCTATTGGAATGCTATCGGATACGTGATTCTGGAACAGAACCTTAGCCCGGCGGCCTTTAGTAAACGCTGCAATCCATCGCTTCTGCCAGGATGGCAGCGAGGACTTCAACAGTTTGTCGGATAGCAGTCCCAAGTTATCAGAGTCAAACGCTCTGGTCAGGTCGAGGGCGACGGCCACCGTTCTTAGGGGCTTTCTCATGTTGAATCCGTCGACCGCAAAGCTCACGTTCTCCAAGAGAGCAGTAGTAGTAGAGTGAAGTTTCCTGAACCCATGCTGCTGTCGCTCATTTTGATCAGAAAGGTCCCTCACGATCAACTTTTCAGCTAATTTGGCGACGGGAGAAAAAAGGCTAATAGGTCGAAAGCCTTTTGCCGTACTTTGGGACTTGCCTGGCTTTGGCAACGGTATCACATTAGCTGTCTTCCAAGCTTGGGGTAGAATGCAGGTCCGGAAAGAAGTGTTAATGATATCTGCAAGCATCGGTAGAAGTTCCATGGTAGGCTTCTTCAGGATGGCTGGGGAGATACCGTCAGGTCCGATAGCCTTCAAATTCCGCATTTCTTTGATAGCCCTCTACTTGGGTGAGAGTAAAGGCCTCAGAAGCGTTCATGAGCGGCAACCGGCTCAGCTCTCTAACCGTGGTTTTGAACGCCTCGCTTGGCGTGTGATGAAGAAATTCTAGCCGAGCGCATAAGCAGCCGCTTTCCCTGATTTGAAGACGTTCTCCTCGAATTCAATAGCCGAGCTCATCGAGGGAGCGGACTTGTCGGAAATTTTCCTCAACACTTTCCACGTCGTAGTTCCGTCTTGAAATTCAGCTTTCAGTGAACTTCTCCCAGCGCTCCTTCTTGTTCTTGTCCAGGTCCTCCTTGATCTCATTATCCAGCTTAGCTATGTCGGGGTCTAGATGGTCTGCGGCTCTCTTCTCATCTCTGGTTCTTATCTTCTGCAGTATTTCCCTGCTGACATTTGGAAAAAAGGGTCTTGACACGACCCTCGGGAATTGCTGCTTTCATGGCCTTGCGGATGGCACTTTTTAAATGACGTTCTTTCTGATGGACATCACCATTCCACGGGTAGCCGACCGCATGGCGGAGCTCAACATCTCTGAACAGGGTCCAGTCTGCTAGGCCTAAATTAAGATAAGTACGATGACGAAAACCAGAGTATGGGGCAAGAGAGTCAGAGAGATCAATATAGACAAAGACGGGAATGTGATCACTGGAGAGAGTTGTGGATGTGGACCACGTGCAAGCATTAGAAAAATTGGATGACACAAGAGAGATATCTGGGCTAGAAGGTCGACCGTTGGCAGGGAGACGAGTGGGCTGGTCATCATTGAGGATAACCAGATCCCACTCCTCAGCCCATTCCTCGACGTCATCCCCTCTGGTGTTAGAGTCAAGAGCAGAACGGAACGTGTGAGCATTGAAGTCACCCGCAAAGACAGCTGAATCAGAGAGTGAGCAGTCATGCAACTGCTGAAGGAGAGGTATAGGATTGTAAGAGGGGGGGGCACGATGTTACAGGGGAAATATAGATGTAAATAGAGATAGAGGGGCTCTGAGGAGGAGGTGGACAGGAACGTACTCAAGTTTCTGTCCTTCGAAGTACTAGGAATAATATGAGAAGGTGCCAACGGCCGATCTTCTAGCCCAGACATAACTCATGTCTCTTCCAATCTTTCCAACGCTTGCTCATGGTCTACCTCAACAACATTGTCTAGTGATCATGTTCCCGTCTTTGTGCACATCGATCAATCAAACTCTCTTGCTCCTTATTCTGGTGTTCGTCAACGTTCTTATCTAAATTTAGGCCAAGCAGACTGGTGCCTGTTCAGTGAGGTTGCGCTACGCCTAGCGGCTGATTACCCGTGGAATGGCAGTGTGCACCAGAAGGAGCATCACTTATCTGATGCAATTCGCGGGGCCATAAAGGCGGCTATTCCTGTTAGCCGAGTTAAGACGTTCTATCCAAACGTCACCAGAGAAATTCTTCAGAAAATCAGAACGAGAGATGCCAGAAGAGCAGTTGACCATCTACACCCTGTCGTCACTCAGCTGGATGGTGAGATCAGAAAAGATCTCGACCAGCACAAGAAAGAACAGTGGGGAAAATTCACAGAACAGTTGAATTTCAAGACGGACAGTTGAGCTACTTGGAAGGTGCTTCGGAAACTATCGGGAAAGAGCTTGCCAGCCACCATCTCCACTATTGAGTTCGGTAATAACGTTTTCAAGTCAGGAAAGGAAGCCGCCTACTCTCTCGGTAAAAGTTTCTTCGTCACGAGTACAAGGCGAGGTCCGCAAAATAGAGTAACAGTAAGGGAGCTGTACCGCCTCCCGCTCATGAGCACGGCCGAAGCGTACACTGTGGCGCAAGTAGAGAAGATTATAAAGGACATGCGGAACTCCAAAGCTGTCGGTCCGGACGGCATTTAACCTGCTGTACTGAAGAAACTCCCGACTGAGATCCTGCCGCTCATCGTTGATATGATTAACACTTCGTTCAGCTCTTGCACTATTCCGCAAAACTGGAAGACAGCCAACGTCATCCCGTTGCCCAAGCCTGGCAAACCTCAGTCATCAGTAAAGGGATATCGTCCTATTAGCTTGATGTCACCTTTCGCCAAGGTGGCCGAAAAGCTCATTGTCAAGGATCTAGCGGAGCACAACGAGAAGCAGTTGTTTCAACATGGGTTCAGAAGGCTTTATTCCACAACTACGGCGTTGCTAGAAATTGCCAGCTATGCTATCGACGGGTTCAACTTTAACAAGCCATTGAGAACTGTAGCTGTTGCGTTGGATCTCACCAAGGCATTTGATACGGTTAACCTTGGAGTCCTGTCAAGCAACATACAGGAGTCGTCAATACCATCTTGGCAGAAGCGCTGGATATCGGCCTTTATTAAAGGTCGGCGGGCAAGAGTCATGTTTCAAAACCATGTCTCCAACAGTATTCCTATGGCAGCTGGAGTCCCTCAGGGCTGGGTGCTATCGCCAGCCCTCTTCAGTCTGTATCTCGAAGATATGCCTGAGCCTCCACAGGACATCAAGGTCGTCGCGTATGCTGATGACATAACAATCATGTGTCGAGATCTGGTCTCACAGGTGGCCGCCAATAAGATCAACGAGTACCTGATCACACTGAAGAGCTTTTTCGACCGCAAGATGCTAAGGATCTCTGCAGCCAAGTCGTCAGTGTCCGTTCTCACGACGGACCCATCCGAGCACAGCGCTCATCCGGATGTCGTGTGGGATAGAGACCGATTGCCTGCTGCTCGCTTTCCAAAGCTGCTCGGTCTTGTGCTCGATCCGTCACTCAAGTTTCATAAGAATACCGAGCAGAAGCAGGCAGTCGTTAAGGCTAAGCTCAACGTTCTCAGGGCCCTGGGCGGCACTTTGTGGGGTAGCAGCAAGAAGACTATACTCACAACGTATAAGGCAATTCTTCAGCCCGCCCTGGAGTACGCCGCGCCGGTTTGGCAGCATCTCGTCTCAGAATCCTCCTGGGCAAAGATGCAGCGAGTACAAAATGCTGCTCTCCGTATCGCCACCGGATGTGCAAGGAGTTCCCCAATCGAGCACCTGCATGCTGAGACCCGTCTATTACCAGTGAAGGAGCACTGTCAGCTCCAGGCCCAGCAACTCCGCATTAACATTATAAAGCAACCAAATCACCCGTCGTGGAGAGTGCTAAACCCAGTGAGAGAGAGAAGTATAAGGAAGCCATTCGCCGATGCTCCAAACAAAGTCAATTTGCAAAGATGGCATGACTCACAGCAAGAACGACTCCGTCTTTTGCGCGAGGAGCACACCAAGTTCGTACGGTGTCATCTTATCAAGGCGGCCATAAATCCTATACTAGGAGATATACCACCCCCCATCTGCACCTCAGAGTCTCAACTCGGAAGAAGGGCGAGATGCACGCTCGCATCATTACGCTGTGGTCACTCTACAATGCTAATGTCTTATGTCAGCAAGATTGAAAGCAGCAAATCTGATGTGTGTCCGGACTGTGGTACCGTCGGCCATGATACGGCACATTTATTGAACTGTCCGGAGAGACCTACCACGCTGACACCAATGGACCTATGGACGAATCCACTACTGGTCGCCCAGTTCCTCCGCCTATGACAAAACCCTCTATGTGGCTGCAAAGAAGAAGAAGAAGAAGGTGAAGCAGATTGCACGAAAATAGACACTCTGCCCCCAAGAGCTGACCTCGGAATGTGATAGGCGGTGTAGCCCGGAATGTTAGGTTGGGGATAAGTGGTAGATGGAGAGAGCTTGGTTTCTTGAACAATGATAACATCCGGGTGACGAGAACGTGCGAATAGAGAGAGTTCAGATAATTCGGTGCGAAGGCCGTTGAGATTAATGTGAACAATGGAGAGGGGGCGGTTGGTAGCTGAGGAATCAGAGTTGCTGGGGGCAGAGCATAGAACACAACGAAATGATGAGTCATGATGTCTCACAGAACTGAGGCCCGAATAGGAGAAATGCACCCACCTTTGGCATCCGAAGCACTGGACGCTTGTTTTATGCCAGGTGACATCCTTGCTGCAGGTGGCGCATGGATACTTCTGCGCTGGACCTGGGTTCTTCTCGACTCCGGCCTTTTTTAGTAAAATCCTCAGGAGAGCTGCGGCCGACCAGCACCTCTCCCATGACAAAAACCCTCTTCTCGGAGGGGTTGACGTCGGTTTGCACGGAGGCGATCTTCTTTCCCCCATACTTCCACGGCACGAACGTACGACATCTTGGCAGCTCTAAAATTTACTTTTTGTGTTGCTGTTCTTCTTTCGCGTGCCTGTCCCTAAACATGTACTTAGCTACACGATCGCCAGCAGGCCCCACTCAGAATGAATCTGCGCAGCTCCAGTGTCATCAGAAGATTAGGCCAATCGCATTAAAGGCAGTGTTCACCAGGGGTGTGCGTAAATGAGATTTCAAATTTCGTAGATCGTAAAACGTAATTACGACAAAACCACCTTAAATCGTAAACAGCAAAAAAATATCAATAATCACCAAAAATATTATTACTATGGTTGTGGTAGTTATATGCTCTTCAAAATCCCATGATTCGGTGATACAGGGTGAAGCGGAGCTTGAGGGGAGGAGCGTAAAAAATTCACTTCAGAAATCGGAATTTCAGGTGAGGATCGCTTGAGTTGCAACCCAGAAGCGAAAATTGACACAGGGGATCTTCAAAATTTCATAAAATTCTGGCCATCTAAGAGAAGGGATCGTAGCTGCGTTAAGGTCCTACACAACGTCCCGCTAGACACTGTGCGACTTTTCCTCTACTATAGGTAGTTGCCAGTTCTCTGGCAATATAACAAAGGTATCGACTGTTTTCTCAATAATACTACTGTAACCGGCTCAATTATATCGCCTTTCAAATTTTTACATTATCGACGAAAAGGTAGATAGGCCGGGACAGTCGACAGTGTTGGCTGGTCACTAGTTAGGAGAAGCCTACTGCACTTACCGGTCTTCGCAGACTTCATCTGTATCTGCTGTCGAGGAACAGAGTAGAAACATGTTAAGCGCTGATTGCCGCAAAATTCGGCAACGTGCGAATCCCTATTTGATGGGGGGGGGGTTCTTAAACGTCTCATCCCTGCCGCGATTCAAAGCAACTGGGACCAATTGGGACTGTATGAGTTCTCGACATCTGGCTTACCACATTGACTGTGCGCGACCTTAAGCATGATCCTTAAGGAGTCTGCGAAGTTGAACCGACCGGCGAGCGGTCGCCGAGCGTCAGCCTTAACTCGGCGACAAAAATGCATTCGAACATTTTCATCGCCGCGTCGGTTGCCGCCCTCTTGCAGTGGCACAGGGCTGTTGCGGAGTGCAAACACTCTTCGGTGCCTCATTGCCCTTCACGCCACGTTGGTCTTCCTCGTCGCCGAACGTAATCGATACTGCATCACCCAGCGCTGTTTACCGCTGCGAACAACGCCGCGACTTGAACTCATCCCTTTAGCAGTTCGCGCGAGTAGCGAGCATCCGCCAGCCATTGGGTGACCGGGCAGCGTGCCCGAAGAGTTATACTTGTATTGTGAGCTGTGAAATGAACGCTAAGAATAAGCCTCACCTTCTGTCCTCTATTTTGGAATGAAATTTGTTTCGTCGATCGCGAGCGTGCGTATGCTGCGTCTCCTTCCCACGCTTCCTCTCTGTCTACCCCCTCGCTGCGCACACGCACGCGAGGCAACAGAGGAAATTTGGCTGCGAAACAGATGATACGTAGTGTCAGTTTCCTGCTGTATAGAGAGATACATTTGAGTCAGATTAGTTTGGTGATAACCCTCCAAGCAGGCCTTCATCTCTATTTTTGACTCGTGTAGTGATAAGCGTGTTGCTTTTCGTGATATGGCGTTCGCGCTACGCAGTGTTTGCGTCCTTCATCCAGCGTGTGTGCTGCCGTTAGTTCGTCTAATCAGCTCCTCTTCTGCACTTATGGATCGAGGATTCAAACAAGGTCAGTGACGTTCATTGGTGTTTCGAGTATTTGAATCGATTGCGTTTCATGTGTAGGTCGTGGCACTGGTGATTCTGGAAAGTCGAGTCTGTTCAATAACGAACGTCGTTGGAAAGATGATGACGCATTCATGGCATTGGGAAACACGGACGAGTTGTCTTCATTACTTGGGTTTGTCACAGTTATCGACCTATTGATGCCCGTTTTTAGACTAAATGTAGAGTGAAAGCCAAATCCTCAAATAACCCTTTGTTGATCAGAAAAGTTTGTATTGTTCTCTCATCTTTTAATCGCAGCGAGCCGCTTTATTCCGCTACTTTTGATAGAGGAGTGGTACATTCGAGAAATGTGAAAGTAGAACATTTCACTCGCAGAACGCAAGCGAGTACCGTGTTACTGCGTATTCCACTGACAAAAAAGAAAATCCACAACCGGGGAAGATTAGAACCACAGTTGCTGCCGAGATGTCGTACGTTCGTGCCGTGGCAGTGTGGAGGAAAGAAGATCGCCTCCGTGCAAACCGACGTCAACCCCTCCGAGAAGAGGGTTTTTGTCATGGGAGAGGTGCTGGTCGGCCGCAGCTCTCCTGAGGATTTTGTTACAAAGGGCCGGCGTCGAGAGGAATCCAGGTCCAGCACGGAAGTATCCATGTGCCACCTGCGGCGAGGATGTTACCTGGCATAAAACAAGTGTCCAGTGCTTCGGATGCCAAAGGTGGGTGCACTTCTCCTGTTCGGGCCTCAGTTCTGTGAGGCATCATGACTCATCCTTTCGTTGTGTTCTATGCTCTGCCCCAACAACTCTGATTCCTCAATTACCAACCGCCCTCTCCATTGTTCACATTAATCTCAACGGCCTTCGCAACAAGTTATCTGAACTCTCTCTATTCGCACGTTCTCATCACCCGGATGTTATCATGGTTCAAGAAACCAAGCTCTTCCATCTACCACTTATCCCCAACCTAACATTCCGGGCTACACCGCCTATCACATGCCAAGGACAGCTCTTGGGGGCGGAGTCTACTTTCGTTCAATCTGCCTTACCTTCTCATATTATCCCTAATACTCCTAAGGACGGTACTCTCGAGTACATTCCTGTCCACCTCCCCCTCAAAACCCCTTTATCTCTATTTAACATATATATTCCTCCTATATCATCTTGTCCCCCCTCTTATAATCCTATTCCCCTCCTTAAGCAGTTGTACGACTGCTCACTCTCCCCCTTCAGCTGTCTTTGCGGGTGACTTCAATGCTCACACGTTCTGTTCCGCTCTTGATTCTGACGCCAGAGGGGAAGATGTCGAAGAATGGGCTGAGGAGTGTGACCTGGTTATCCTCAATGATGACCAGCCCACTCGTCTCCCTGCCAACGGCCGACCTTCTAGCCCAGACATCTCTCTTGTGTCATCCAATCTCTCTAATGCTTGCACGTGGTCCACATCCACAACTCTCTCCAGTGATCACATTCCCGTCTTTGTCTATATTGATCTCTCTGACTCTCTTGCCCCTTACTCTGGTTTTCGTCATCGTACTTATCTTAATTTAGGCCTAGCAGACTGGACCCTGTTCAGAGATGTTGCACTTCGCCATGCGGTCGACTACCCATGGAATGGTGATGTTCATCAGAAAGAGCGCCATCTAACAAGTGCCATCCGCAAGGCCATGAAAGCTGCAATTCCTGAGGGTCGTGTCAAGACCTTTTTTCCAAATGTCAGCAGGGAAATACTGCAGAAGATAAGAACCAGAGATGAGAAGAGAGCCGCAGACCATCTAGACCCGGACATAGCTGTGCTGGATAACGAGATCAAGCAGGATCTGGATAAGAACAAGAAGGAATGCTGGGAGAAGTTCACTGAAAAGCTGAATTTCAAGGCTGACGGAACTACGACGTGGAAAGTGTTGAGGAAAATTTCCGGCAAGTCCGCTCCCTCGATGAGCTCCGCTATTGAGTTCGAGGAGAACGTCTTCAAATCAGGGAAAGCGGCTGCTTATGCGCTCGGCAAGAACTTCTTCATCACACGTGCCAAGCGAGGCGTGCAGAACAGAGTCACGGTTAGAGAACTGAGCCGGTTGCCGCTCATGAACGCTTCTGAGGCCTTTACTCTCACGCAAGTAGAGAAGGCTATCAAAGAAATGCGGAATTCGAAGGCTATCGGACCTGACGGTATCTCCCAGCCATCCTGAAGAAGCTTCCCACGGAACTTCTACCGATGCTTGCAGATATCATTAACACTTCTTTCCGGACCTGCACTCTACCCCAAGCTTGGAAGACAGCCAATGTGATACCGTTGCCAAAGCCAGGCAAGTCCCAAAGCACGGCAAAGGGCTTTCGACCAATAAGCCTGTTATCGCCCGTCGCTAAATTAGCTGAAAAGTTGATCGTGACGGACCTGGCTGATCAAAATGAGCGACAGCAGCATCAGCATGGGTTCAGGAAACTTCACTCCACTACTACAGCTCTATTAGAGATCGTGAGCTTTGCGGTCGATGGGTTCAACATGAGAAAGCCCTGAGAACGGTGGCCGTCGCCCTCGACCTGAGCAAAGCGTTTGACTCTGTTAACTTGGGACTGCTGTCCGGAGAAACTGCTCAAGTCGTCGCTACCATCATGGCAGAAGCGATGGATTGCAGCGTTCACTAAAGGCCGCCGTGCTAAGGTTCTGTTCCAGAATCATGTATCCGATAGCATTCCATTAGCAGCCGGTGTTCCGCAAGGCGGAGTGTTGTCCCCTGCCCTATTCAGCCTGTATCTTGAGGACATTCCCGAGCCTCCCAATGATGTAAGGATTGCTATGTATGCCGACGACATCACCATCATGTGCCAGGATCGTGACCTGCAGATAGCCGCTAACAAGATCAGCGCCTATCTCGTCGAGTTGAAGCTCTTCCTCGATAAAATGATGCTCACAGTCTCTGCCGCAAAATCCTCTGTTTCAGTGTTCACAACGAACACCAAGGAACACAGTGCCCATCCAGATGTCAAATGGGATGGTGACCTGTTGCCAGCAGCAAAATTCCCCAAGCTGCTTGGCCTTATTCTTGATCCATCACTGAAGTTCCACAAAAACGCGGAACAGAAACAAACAGTCGTCAAGGCTAGACTTGATATCTTGAGAGCTCTCGGAGGAACATCATGGGGAAGCAGCCGAGAGACTATATTGAGAACTCTACAGAGCAATACTTCAGCCGGCTCTGGAATATGCGGCACCAGTGTGGCAGCACCTGGTGTCTGACAGCTCCTGGAATAAGCTGCAGCGTGTACAGAATGCTGCGCTTAGAATTGCTACCGGTTGTGCAAGGAGCTCCCGGTGGAGCATCTTCACGCGGAGGCCTGCATATTGCCGGTCAAGGAGCATTGTGAACTCCAGGCACAGCAGATGTATATTAATGTTCTGAGGCAGCCGAATCATCCGTCAAAGAGAATCATGAAGCCCATAAGAGAGAGGTCGATTAGGACGCCGTTCGCCGATGCTCCTCGTAAAGTTGATGTACAGAGATGGGCCGACTCCAACATGGAAAGGTTTTCGTCTTCTGCGTGAGGAGCACACGCAATTTGTTCGAGGATATCTAGCAAAGGCGGCTTTGAACCCTATCTTGGGAACGGTGCCGCCTCGGGTTTGCGAGTCCGAGTCTCAACTCGGCAGACGAGCCAGATGTGCTCTTGCATCGCTGCGCTGTGGTCACTCTATTCTGCTCATGTCTTACGTCAACAAGATCGACAGCAGCCGACCAGACGCATGCCCGGACTGTGGTGCTCCCGGACACGACACGGCGCACTTGTTCATGTGCCCGAAGAGACCTACCTCCTTAACAACAATGGACCTTTGGACGAATCCTGTGAAGGCCGCCCAGTTCCTCAACCTATGACAAAAACCACTTTGAGGCTGCAGAAGAAGAAGTAGAACCACAGTAACCCTCTGGATAGAATACATCAGTGTGTGAGAGCGGTCGTCCTCATCACGGCAGAGGTAGATATGAAGCAGCAACCGCTTCAAAACCCGGCTGAATGAAGTGATAAGGTTGGGTTACGGTGGTTTTTATCTTTCCCGGTTGTGGATTTTCTTTTCTCTATTAATTCTATGAGAAAAGCTGGAAGTTGTTTGGTAGGGAAGGGGTGGCTCTTGCACCCTGTGCCCGTATTCATGAAGGTACGGGAGCCTGCCGGGAAGGTTTTAAAACCAGCCGATGTACCCTCTATAAAACGCCGAAATTCACATCACTAGAGGCGCGAGCGGCGCGCGCGACGCCTCGGCCTCCTCCTGCCCTACGCTTTCTCACTGTCTCTAACCTCCGCTCCACACCAGCACGCGTAGGAACCAAGTGAATTTCGCCGTTTTATAGCCTGTATTCGGCGAGGGAACGGCTTTGGACCCTCCTGGGAGGTTCCCGCAGTTTCACGAATCACTGGTCCGACAATAGGGTAAGCTCGAATTAGGTGACGGCTGTTCCTCGTTGAGAGTGGTGTATTTCCCGAATCTTATCTGAGTGTAAAGCCCCCGTCATAGTCGGCCAATCGACTGTAGTAAGGCCAGTCGATGCACATATAATACGTTGCTCACTGAGGTAGGAAATCCCCCCGTTGTGGCCAGACTGCGCCGTACGCAGTGCGCTCGAGTGTGCCTGCCTAATCGATTGACATATAGCCGACCACTAGGAACGGTAGAGGACGACTCAGTCCGGCCTTCAGCCGTCTTAGTGTAATTTATATGACGGGAGCCTATTAAAACCTTAAGAGCTTCACTGGTACACCTTTCTTGTTGAAATTCTTTTTGAAAACCGTTCTCTTTTTTGCAGAGTGTGTCGAGAGCTTGCAGTAAAAGATGGCATTACTGATTTAGTGGAAACATTAGTTCGTCTTCAATGCTGCCTTCAAGACATCGGCGCCCATCTTGCCACTCCACCGCAGACATCAGAAAAGAAGAAGGGTGAGGTGTTGCCAAACAGCTCCTAGACCTTGATAGGCATGTAATTTCCTCTTTTCAGCTCAGACATTCATTGATCCGCACATGGTGGACTGGATTCATGCCGAAATTGACCGATATGGCGATCAGCTACCACCGATTTGCCAGTTTATTTTGTCGGTGAGCTTCAGTATGCTTGAATTCAACAAAAAGGTGGCATATTCTTAGTGGTAATGTAGACCAATTCAAGGGTGGAGGAGACACAGCGGCCCACTTACAATATGCTCGCTCGGTTGCTCGTCGTTGTGAGCGCAGTGTTGTTCCCCTTGTGAGGGCCGAGGAAGCCGATCCACAAGCGATGAAGTTTCTAAACAGGTAGGTACTAGTGCTTTCTATAGCTATAGATTCGCTCCGACGAAGAAATATATTTCCTGCTTTTGATTTACATCGTCTCGTGTCAATCTAATGGTTAGAGCATACATATTTTATGCATCCGCAATCTGCCACCGCTGGGCAGCCATCTGGCGTGCAGGCTATAAAACGGCGAAATTCACTTGGTTCCTTCACGTGCAGGTGCGGAGCGGAGGTTAGAGACTGAGAGCGGAGGGCAGACGGAGGCCCAGGCGTCGCGCGCGCCGTTCGCGCCTCGAATGATGTGAATTATGACGTTCATAGAGGGTAGTTCCGGGTAATAACCACAGTTTTTCATGCTTAGGCAGCGTCTATAGCTAGCCCCAAGCGTTAAGTGACGCTGGGGATGTGCACTGTTAACGTATGTAATGGATTTCGCTCCCTATTGACCACTGCCGCCGGCCTGTCGCTGACGTTGACGGTATATAGCTGTTGTCAATAGTATTGTCAATACCGTCGTTAACCCCGTGCCGTCCTCGGACACCTTGCATGCTCCAGACATAGAGCGTTATGGGCCAGCATTTGAGCGCTGGTGCACAACGCTTCAGCGGCTTTACCTTGCTGCTGGTTGTTAGCTATGGGCTGAGCCTTATGCTTCAGCAGCTGGTCTGACTTGGAAGCAGACTTGAGCAGGCCATTGCGACCTGTGATCAAAATTTTACGACCCACCTTAGTGACCAAAATTTTTACGAACCCCCCCCCTTCCTGTGTAACAATTTAAAATCAATGATGAATGCGACAGGAGTGATCGAAAATATGTGAAGCAAAGAAGCAAAAAAGCAACGCGTTGTAAACCATTGCAATGTGTTCCACGTTCATCACAAATATTCAAATACATATAATAGGGAAAACAAAATATAAATATGAATAATGTAAAAATAATACGACCCGCGAATCCACAATGAAGCACGCGAAAAGGGAGTAAATACTTAAAAATGCAGTAGAATAGTGTCGTTGTGGATATAAATGGGTTAGTCAATGAACATTTTATGAGTTACTCATCGAAAAACAAATTAAGTATTCACTCTCATTGCACGTCAAATAACGCTACATTACTTGTAGGCAGAGTTAAACAGGCATATACCCCCTCTTCTCGCACTTTATGTGCTGAAAGAAAACCGGTCGCAACGTGGAAAAACTGAAAAATTAAAAATTTTCGAAATCCAAAAAAGATCTGGAATCTTCATTGAATTCTCTTTAATTTGATATTTTGAAGTCCGCGTATTTCGCTACCTTCGCGAAGTTATTCCTTATCAAAGCCAATTCTCGTTGCGACCGGCTTTCAGCCCTAGTTGTGACCCTGGCCTCACGGTCGCAATTGATATTTTTCTTTGCAAGGCTTTCATAAGAATTCTTTTTGGGACCATTCTGATTGTATAACAGTCTTGTGTAGTAAAAACAACTAACATCCAATGGCGTCGTCGCTTTACCTCATTTTGAATCCGCTATATTTAGTACTAACAAGGGAAGGATCTTTACATGCCGAGGGCATTCCAAACGAAATATGCGTTTCTAGGATCAATTTTCGACGTACCAGGCCGTCCAATAATTCCTCTCCGAAAATTTTCAAAATTCTATAATTTTCCTTAGAAGTTGTTGCGTCTGCGACTAGCACAGAGTAAGCAAAATGTTTTATTGGCGAGAATACGAAACAGTTAAAAAGTGCAGTAGAATATAGTGTTAAAACGGCAGTAGAATATGATGGCGGTAGTGGGTGATGACGGGTGCAGTTGACGTCGGCTCGTTGGGCGTGGCAGCAACTGGAGGCGGCGGCAACAGGAGGAGAGTGACGGTGGCTGGAACAGGTGCAGGAGACGGTTAGAATCTAGAACAGTGCAGCGGAGGGGGTTTATATGGCGCATTGGGTGGTCTGTGATTGGCGGGTTTCCGCGCCTAGATCAGCAAACTCCGCCTACTTAGTGATTGACTGACACGGCGACCACTCTGTGATCTTTCATCACAACACCTCCCCTTTTTAAGCGGCGTGCTGCGGTGGTGCGGTAAGAACAACATAAATGCTTCCAACTACAGCTCGTAGCGCTTCGGCCTGCGACGCTGTCGCGTGGACTTGCGGATAGGTTGAGGCGCAATAGATGCCTGACTCCGACGCTGAACTCTAGCTCGGTTCTCGGTTGATCAGCTTGAACTTCCTTGTTGTTCTAAACTATTTCCGACACCATTTTCGGAGGAATCGTGAACTGAAGTAATCACATTTCCAGGAAGGCTTTCTGGGTTAACGTTACCATAGTCTCTCGGTGTGATTTCAGTCGTTGTTGGCTCTGTTTCGAACAGGTCAAGCAACAAGCTCCGTGTACTCGTGTCAACGTTTTCGGACTGCGCAACCCCTTTCTTCAACTGATTAGCGTGTCTCACGAACATCTTTCCTCCTATGTCTACCTCATAGGTGACGCTTCCGATTTTTCTCACAATTTCGCCTCTAGTCCATTCAAAGTTTGAGGCACCACGGTGTGACTTCACTATTACGGCGTCACCCTTGAGGTATTCACGACTTTTCGCACCGTGCCTCCGATTGAATTGGGCCTCCTCCTTCTTTCTATGGTCAGCATCGAAATCTGTACATGGCTGCTGTTTCGACGGCACTAGCATACTGAGCCTGGTCCGTAGTTTTCTACCCAAAAACACCGGCAGGGCATTTTCCTCGAAGAGTAGCATTAGGCGTAGTTCGATACGCCAACAGGACAGTGTTCAGGCAGTCGTAACCAGGGCGAGCGGACGCACTTCCCTCCCCTTTTAGCTTCTTGATACCTCTCTTGAGGATATCCACAAATCTTTCTGCCTGACCGTTGGACTGAGGATGGTACGGCGGCGTTCGAACATGCGCAACACCCCGTTCTTCGCACATCTGCTTGAAAAGCTCTGATGTGAACTGAGTTCCGTTATCGCTTACTAGTGTCTTAGGATTTCCATATCGCGCGAACAGCTCTTTCAACATCTTAACCGTTGTGCCAGCTGTGATATTGTTCATTTCGAACATCTCAGGCTATTTACTCAAAGCGTCAACAACGACCATGTAGTACACTCCATCCATTGGGCCAGCAAAATCAACATGAATTCGCTTCCATTCATTTTGTGGCGTATTCCACGTCCTTAGAGGTACTTTAGTCGGAGATTTTGAGTGTAGTTGGCAGTCAGCGCAACTTTTCACGACCTGCTCACAGTTTTCATCGATATTTGGCCAGTAGACATAGCTTCGCGCTAGTCCTTTCATCCTGACGATCCCAGGATGACCGCAGTGCAGTTCTTTGAGAACTTCTTTTCTCAGCGTCTCAGGCACGACAACTCTATCGCTTACCATCACGCATCCTTGCACCATCGATAACGATTCACGTTTATTGTAAAACTGCTTCAAGTCAGCTTTCACAACTTTCGGCCATTTTCCGGTATCAATGAAGTTCTTTAGCTTTCGCAACAGAACATCCTTTTCAGTGTGCTCGCGAATCATATTAGCTGTCACTGTCAATCTGTGCACAGCATCTGCAAGCACTAGGTTCACGTCTCTTTCGACTGATGCAACAACACAATCCTCCTCTACAAGGGGATACTTTTGAATCAATCTCGACAATCCATCAGCCTGTCCAAATGAATCCGTTTTGATGTACTCAATTTCAAAATCATAGCCTATCAGCATTGTTGCCCAACGCATCAAACGGTTGGCTGAATGGACTGGTACACCCTTTTTGCTACCAAATATGGCCAGCCGCGGCTTGTGGTCAGTGCGGAGCGTAAAATGCCTCCCGTACACATACTTGTGGAACTTTTTGATTGCCTCCACAAGCCCTAACGCTTCCTTTTCAATTTGGGCGTAGTTCTTCTCTGCAGAAGTCAGTGATCTCGAACCGTGGGCAGTCGGTTTTTCTGTACCATCAGGCATTCTGTGTGAGATCACATACCCGATCCTATAATCGCATGCGTCAGCAGCTACGATTATCTTCTTTTTAGGATCATAGTGTGTCACGTTCAGATCTGACACCAGCATTTTCTTCAATTTCTCAAACGCTGTTTCATGTGTGTGTTTCCATATCCATTTAATATCCTTTTTCAGCAAAGCATCCAACGGCCCACGTAACTCCTTCATGTTGGGGATGAAAGCCGAATAGTACGTGACCATGCCTAAGAATGCGCGCAGTTGTGCCACATTCTGTGGTGCTGGCATTTTGGCAATAGCAGCAACTTTTTCAGGGTTTGGACGACGACCCTCTTTATCAATAATGAATCCGAGGAAATGAATCTCTGGTTTTGCAAAGGAGCACTTTTCCAGTCTCACACGAAACCCGTACTCGGCTATGCGTTCAAACAAAGCGAGGAGATTCTTTCTATGTAGTTCTGGTGTCTTTCCAACCACTACAATATCATCCAAATAAGCGGCTACTCCATCCAGACCCGCTATCATTTTGTTCATGATGCTTTGGAAAATGCCTGGCGCTGTTTTGATACCAAACGGCAAGCGCTTGTATCTGAATAGACCCTTGTGCGTGTTTATGACGACCATTTGCTTGGCCTCATCTGTCAATTCAACCTGGAGGTACGCATCAGAAAAATCAATCTGCGAGAAAACTGTTCCACCCTTTATCGAAGCGAAAATATCCTCCGGAATTGGAATGGGGTACTGGTAATCCTCCAAGGACTTGTTTAGACCAGTCGAACAGTCTGCGCAAACTCGTATCTTGCCATTCGCTTTGCGTACGCAAACAATTGGAGCTGCCCATTCGCTGTGAAATATCGGTTCAATAACTTCCATCTTCACAAGACGCTCAATTTCTTTTTCGACAGTCTCTAGCGACGCATGTGCAACAGGTCTTTTCATCTTGAAAACAGGCTTAGCACCCTGCAGCAGCTTCAGCTCTGCCTTTTCTTTGGTGCACGTGCCCAAGCCTTCATGAAACACAGCTTCAAATTTCTGTTTCAGTTCCGGAACCAGCTTAGCATCATCATTAGTACTCACATGAGCTACCATTTTCTCTAAATGATATGCACTTTCAGCGTTCTGACGTATCCAATCGAGACCTACCAAACTTTTGTGAGGGGTAACCACACAACATCCCTCACCAACGGCACCTTTCAGCTTGAACTGGCACTTCAGTTCACCTAAAACCTTCATCCGGTTTCCACTAGCGTCCTTCACGACCAGACTAGTGTGAGTGAGTTTCGGCCTGTCCATTTTGTTCCACATATCTACATTCAACAATGTAATATCAGAGCCAGTGTCCAATTGAAACTCTTTTTTGTGCCCATTGACCTCTATGTTGACGTACTGCCGAACCGCATTCACGTCAGCTTCAGCACTACCTGCGAGAACTACTCGCCCGCAGCGTTTCCTGTGCGGTTTCGTTTGGGTCTTCGATTTGGTTGCTTTCATGTACTGCGATGCCTTCTCACAATACTTCTCTTTGTGTCCCCTACCCTTGCATGAGTTGCAAGTCCATGGCTTGCTTCTACAGTCTCTACTTGTGTGACCAGTTTTAGCGCAGTTCCAGCACTCGGTAATGCGACGTACCGTTTTCGGGTCAGTTTCAACTCTTCTGACATCGGATGAGTCATTTTCGATCATCTTTGACGTTTTCAACAGCGTCACTATCCGGTCACATTCTTTGAATAAATCATGCAAGCTTGGCTTCCTGTTCTCTTTCTCTTCCTTGTCTGGGAATGCAAGCAATCGCGGTCGAATTTCTCGATCTCTATGAGATTTTAGCCCATAAATCCATGATAAAGCTTTCAAACGCTCTGTATCCAGCTTATCGAAGCAAGCATGTTCACACATTTCGTTTACTCGACCAGTGTATTGCATGTAATCTTCCGAATCTTGCTTTTCAACTTTCATACACTGATAAAGCAATGTGAATAAAGATTTCTTCACGTCGAACATCTCTCTTAAGGTTGATATCATCTCACAGTATGACACATCTGATGGTGTTTTGGGAAGAATCTGGCGTTTGTATCTTTCAAAAACGTCATTTTCCAGCTTCCCAAGTAACAATCTCGACCTCGCATCGTCTGTGAGGGATGCACCATCTTTCATTATGATGTCTTCATGCCTGTCGTACCACCTAGATAAGCACCGTTCAATCTCGGGATCAAAGACAAACATGGCCAATCGACCGTTCAACTCCGACATCAACGTCGAAGGAGCATATGCCACCTCTTTCTTTGTATTGATTCCATTTCCCATTGTCATCACTTTTACCAGTTCTTGCATCAGCGCCATTTGCTGCGCATTCTGATCAAGAATCTTCTGAATCGTTTCAGAGTTCATTTCTAGCGCCATCTTTTGCGGCGATTTTTCAATCAAGTACGCCTTTTTTTTCTACTGCAAAAATCTGCTCAAGCGTTTCAGCCGCGAGCTATCGTATTCTCACACGGATACGAGCACCACTGGAGTGCGATCCTCTTTTCAACACCGGTATAAACCTTCGGTGGACTTTTCTCAACACCGGAATTGAAAACACGGTGGAGTAATCAAAACTTTCAAGACCGGAATCAAGCCACTGAGGCGTAGGTCGGTCGATTTTATACAGGCACTGAGCCCGAATCTGATCGCCAATTTGTTACGTCTGCGACTAGCACAGAGTAAGCAAAATGTTTTATTGGCGAGAATACGAAACAGTTAAAAAGTGCAGTAGAATATAGTGTTAAAACGGCAGTAGAATATGATGGCGGTAGTGGGTGATGACGGGTGCAGTTGACGTCGGCTCGTTGGGCGTGGCAGCAACTGGAGGCGGCGGCAACGGGAGGAGAGTGACGGTGGCTGGAACACTCTGCCAACACGTAGCTAGATGTCTCACATGGAAACCGGAGATGCCCAGGGTTTCGGAGGCAGCTAGTCTAATTTTGACAAGAGAATTTACGTAAATTACGGAAAGTTTAGCCTCAGTTGGTGACGTTTTAGCTACTGCGCCCGCATATTCTACGTAAATTCTCGCTACGGCACCCGCATATTCTAGGCTAATTCTCGTTACAGCACTCAGTCGATCGACCCACCCAGTCCTGATCCGCACTAGAAAAGCGATCACACCTGCGGTCGACCACATTGCCGTTCCTTCCCCACGGGCTGCAGCATCCCAGTGCTCAAAATTACTCTTAACAAGGTCTTCCAGAGAGCGACACGGGGTCACTCCTCCACGACCAGCCACAGAGTGTCAAGTAAGCCCTCCATGGGTTGACTGGGCCAACGCTGCTCAAACGGCATCCCTGCGTTCCGCGTAGCCAGCGCGGGTTTGAGATTGCATTTCAACACAGGCTGTTGTTGAATCCGTAGATTTTTGCTACAAAACTATAGCGAGAATATACGGGTTTAGCGGCAGAGAGATCAATGTATCAAACTTAGCCTTCGTTTTTACGTAGAATATGCGTAGAATTCGCACCCTTATACCGTCGACACAAGAATATGCGGGTTTTAGCTATCGTAGCTAAAACCCGTAAATTCTCGCTACATGGAATGGGGCGGCGTTTCAGGCCGCGCCCTCGGAGGCATCTAGCTACGCGTTGGCAGAGCAGGTGCAGGAGACGGTTAGAATCTAGAACAGTGCAGCGGAGGGGGTTCATATGGCGCATTGGGTGGTCTGTGATTGGCGGGTTTCCGCGCCTAGATCAGCAAACTCCGCCTACGTAGTGATTGACTGACACGGCGACGACTCAGTGATCTTTCATCACAACAGAAGTGTTATAATATCAGGCAAGTGTAAGAACCTTCTAGAAGGTTCTCCAAGGTTTTACGCTAGGGGTATATAAGGCGCAGTCGTCGCGTCTAGCTACCAGTACAAGCTAAAATGGACCAAGGTCGAATTCGTACGTTCGTGTACTACGAGTGGCTGCTGGGCAACGACACGGGCACCGCGGTCGCCAACATCTGCAGAGCGTGCAAGGAGGATGCAGTGTCCCAACGCACAGTTAGCCGCTGGTTCAATCGTTTCGAGAGCGGCGACACGAGCCTCGAGGACAGGGAGCACAGCCGGAGGCCTCCTACGGTGGATGATGACGAAGTCCGCCGCCGTATCAGGAGAAGCCGGAAGCCACCACCCGTGAACTGGCGACGACGCTCGGCTGCAGCAAGTCCACCATCCACAATCGACTCAACTTACTCGGCTACCACAAAGTTCTGGCCCGTTGGATCCCCAACCGTCTGACGGACGCCAACAAGCAGAGCCGCGTGACCGTCTGCCAGTCCCTCCTCCTTCGTCCGCATCGCAAGGAGTTTCTCAAGGACCTGGTAACTCGGGATGAGAGCTGGGTCCTCTACGACAATGTCGCCCGCCGAGCCGTCTGGATCCCGCGCGGAGAAGAGCCGCCGACGACGCCGAAAGCCGACCTGCACCCGCTGAAGATCATGCTCTGCTGCTGGTGGGACACCAAGGGCATGCTGTACTTCGAGCTGCTCCCGCAAGGCAGGGCGGTCACCGCCTGCATCTACACCAATCAGCTCGAGAAACTAGCCGCCGCCTTCCGAGAAAAGCGTCCCCGACGGGCCTCGGTCCACCTGCTGGACGACAACGCGCGCCCCCACGTGGCGAAGGAGACCCAGCAGAAGTTGGCGACGCTCGGCTGGGAGACGGTTGCCCATCCGCCGTACTCCCCGGACCTCGCCCCCTCCGACTACCACTTGTTCCGCCCGCTGTAGCACCATTTGGCCGGAAGAAAATTCACCAACTACGACAACCTCAAATCCGACATCGCGGACTTCTTCGAGTCGCAGCCCCCGGAGTTCTGGGCGAAGGGCATCGGCGACCTGCTCAATCGATGGGCCACTGCAGTGGATAACTGTGGTGATTATATTGTTGATTAGACTTGTTTTTCAATAAAGTTGAAAAAAATTAAAAATGGTGAAAATTTCGGACAAGAATTATTGGACAACCTGGTAGAATTCAAATTTCTACACTGCAGCTGCGAGACGTTTCTCTGAACGGTGTGATCTGCGTTTTTTGCGCTAAACTCGTGGACACCATGAGTCTTCGTCGCCTCCTGAGATACACCGATGTGATTTCTACACGAGAAATCGTCCATCCGATAGTCATCTGGTGTGTAATCGTCGTCTCTGGTGTAGAAATCACATCGGTGTATATCAGAAGGCGACGACGACTCATGGATTACACGTTATGATGCGTCTACGAGTGGAGCAATAAAAACGCATATAACTCCGTTCAGAGGAACGTTTCGCAGCTGCGATGTAAAAATTCGGATTCTAAGTCGAAAACTGATTCTAGAAACGCATATTTCATCTGGAATGGCCACGGCATGAAATGATCCTTCCCTTGTAAGCCCCCTAAGGGGTCGTTTATACTCCCGCCGCCGAGCGGCGCGGCACAGTGTATTTCTGTAATATTGATCACGCGGCGCGGCACGATCGATATTGCAGGATTGCCCTTCGCCGCGCCGCTCGCGTCTCTTTTTGGGGGGAAACAAGTATATTTTTTGGAGGTTTTTCTGGGTTCTCAGCTTTTTTCAGGGTTCTTAGTGTGAAGTTTCATTTCTGAATCTTTTTAAACTTTGCATTGCCAAATATTTAGACCCGCTTCATCGTTTATAACTTTCTGTATGAGTTTTTTTTTCGAATTTTTGCTCTGATCACCATTTTTTTCCCATTTTTGTATCTGCGCTTGCCATATTTCGAACACCTTGTCTACCGCATTGTGTGCTTTCTTCGTCGTGATTTGCCTCGCTTCGCCAAAGTCATATACTCAGGTAAAACTAGTTGTTGAGAATCGGACGAAAAGCTCTTGAGAATCGGTCGAGAATCGAGTAGTTGTTCAAAAAGTGGACAGAAGTTGTCGAGAATTTCGGGATTCGCAGTATTTGTCAAGAATTCAGGCCGATTTGTTCAAAATTCGGGAGGAAATTGCCGAGGATTTTGGGGAACGAGAGCTTGACGATAATTCAGACGGATTTCTGGACAACTCCACTCGAAATTGAGAATATGTATGTTTCAAATATGTCGAGAATTTCCCAAGCATTCCGGACGATTACCCCAGAATCCTCTTTACACCACATTTTCCAAACCTGGCGACTGCTGTTTTGGTTTTTCTTTTTGTGTGGGTCCTGTGCGTTTTTTCCTTTTTATTTCAATCTTCTAACTGGTTATCGATTATAATTTATTTCACCGAATTGTTGAATATCAAACTCATTTTTAGCGAATTTTCTTCTTCTGAAAGTAGGGACATACCAAAACTTGGGATTTTCAAATTAGTGAATTTTGAAAGTTTTCGAGCTTTCAAGTACTGATCTTTTTTTCGATGATCAGTAGTTGCAGCAGTCGGATTTAAGATATATTATTCAAGAAGTTACCCAAGAAGTATCAGAACAACGTTTGAAATTAAGATTGTTCTTCTTCTTCTTTGCAGCCGCAGGAAGGTTTTTGTCAAAGGTTCAAGAAACGGGCGACTGAAACCGGATTCGTCCACAAATCCATTGTTGTAAGAGTGGTAGGCCTCTTTGGGCATTCGAATAGGTGTTCAGTTGTGTGGCCACGGCTACCACAGTCCGGGCACTCGTCCGGCTTACTGCGATCGATCTTATGCAAGAATGACATCAGCATAGGGGAATGACCGCAGCGTAACGAGGCAAGGGTACTTCTAGCCCGCCTACCGAGTTCCATCTCGGTGTCGCTGACTATGGGTGGTGCGACCCCCAATATGGGATTGACGGTCATCCTACTCAAGTGATCCCTGACGAACTTGGTGTGCTCCGCACGTAAAAGACGCAGACGATCCAGTTGGGAGTCCGTCCATCTTTGTATATTAACTTTCTCGGGAGCATCCGCAAAAGGCCATCGGATATGTCTCTCTCTCACGGGATTCATTTTTGTATTTGTTTATTACAGGTCATGCCTGCATAATTAAGTTACATAGGAAAACAAATGAAAAGCACCGAATATTAAAAAACAGGAAACGGATACAGTAGCAATATGGATTGAAACAGGCTCAATCATCCTCAGTCATCAAGTACTGATCCAAGATACGTTTGAACGCGGAAAGAGTTGTAGGGAGGTTGCCCCTTCTGAGTAACTTTTCAAACTCACTTCCTGCTCTATTAACAAAGAAGTGGTGCCTCAAACTTTTCCTGGCTCTGTTGCGGACAAGTTTGACGCTGCTGCCTCTAGTGGTAGACGCCCTGAGCTGGAGGAAATCGTTTGGCTTGAGTCCCACAAGGCCATACAAGATCTTATAAACCATCAGAAGATCAAACCTTTTTCCTTCTGCAGGCCAGCGATTCAAGTTGTAGCTCCTTATTCCTAGCAAAGCTGCACGGCATTTCACTATAGCTGAGACCCTGACCTGGATCATCACCTTGCGTGTGAACCTGTTTCTGGAGTTTTTCCAACGCACCCGTGGTCGAGACCTTGTGGGGGTTGAAAATTACAGTTCCATACTCAAGGTGTGGTCTAACATACGTTTTGTAAGCATTAAGAAGCACCCTTTCACTGTTGCTGGACAGGGCTCTGAACATGCTACACATAACTTTACTAGCTCTGGACACAGCCTTAGCACAATGAGCATCAAAGGTGAGATCGCTGCGTACCAGGAAACCCAAATCCATTATCTCGTCGACAGCCTGGAGTTGCTGACCATCAACGGTATAAACAGCACCTGAACTGTTGCTTCCAATGTGCAGGACTTTAGTTTTTTCTTTTGAAAGCAACATGCTCCAGTCTTTAGACCAACTTACAACCTTATCCAACGCGATTTGCAAGTACTCCTTGTCACTTGCCGTATGGATCGGAGAGAAAATTTTGAAATCATCAGCAAAAGCAGAGCACTTAACCGTACCAAATGTAACTAGTCGTGGGAGTTCGTAAGTAAATATATTAAATAGTATTGAGACAAAACTCCTCCCTGAGGTACGCCACTGCAAACGGGTTTGGGATCAGAAAAGAGTGGAATTAACTCGAACAACAAACGACCTATTGCTTAAAAAGGCTCTTATCCATGCTATAATTCTAGGATGAATACCAACTTGGGCGAGCTTAAGCATGAGTTTGGAATGAGAGACCCTGTCGAAAGCCTGAAAAGTCAACATAGATGACATCCACCTCTTTTCCCTCATCCACATGTGAGGTCCATTCATTAAGTGATTGCAACATGGCTGTCACTGTCGACTTTTTCTTTTGGAAACCATGTTGGGATTCCGAAATTATTGAGTGGTCCTTCAAATGCTTACATATTCTCGCCTTAAGGATCTTCTCGAACAACCTACTGAAAATAGAGGTAATGCTTACTGGCCTAAAGTTTTCGGGATTAGTATGAGGGGGCTTTTTCGGAATAGGAGTTACAAAGGCTACACGCCACCTATCAGGAACCTCTGCTCGCATGAACGAGAGATTAAAAATATATGTGAGCGGTCCAACTATAATGTGGGCTACCTGTTTAATAAACTTCAGAGGCAAATGGTCCGGTGTATCGGAAAATGAAATAGGCCAGCTAGAAAGGAACTTGTGGACATCTTCTGGATAAAAACCAAACAGAATCGTCCATTGTATTGAATTCCTGGGCAAGATTCATAGGGTCACTTAGGTCCATCGTCCTCGCAAAAAGCCTTTTTCAAAAACAGATGAAAATATTTCTGACCTTTCTTTGTCGTCTGTTATTATGGACCCCTCAAATTCAATAGGCCCTAATCGGGGTTTGTTTCTCAATCTAGCATTCAAAAGTCTATAGAACAAATTTTTTTTACCTGATTCAATGATTCTTTTTCGACATTTCTGTTGAATTTTTTCAATTGCTTGTCAAATCTCCAACATATAACTCTATACTCCTCCCAATCATTTGGTGCATTGGTTAATCTAGCCCGATTCCATGCCTGTGATTTTAAATGCCAGGCGCTGCAAATGTTCCGGGAGATGGTCCGTGCCCTTGGAAACTTCTATGAGTGGTACAAAAGATGAATGCAATGCTGCAGAATAGAAATAAACATTTCATATTTAGCATTAACCGAGTCAGCAGTGTTAAACGCCCAATACCAGTCCACACCGTTCAAATACTCAAAGATCTCGCGAAAATTAGCATTTTTGAAGTCCCTTCTGAGTAATTTACAATCCCTCTGCAGGGGTGGGAAAATTGAGTTCAAAATGAATTGTAGCATGATCACTTGTCTTACGGGGTCACAAACTTCGATGTTGTCCACAAGATCAATATCATTAGTTAGCAGCAAATCCAGGATATTATTACCATGGGTTTCCGACGTTACAAGTTGGGAAAAAATTGTAGTCACGAAACAACCCAAGTATGTCAAAAAGATTATCTCCAATGACATAACGCTCGTTAGGTTGGTCCCAGTTGACGTTGGGAAGGTTAAAATCACCTGTAATAATACAGGGATGGCTACAAGATACAAGATCACTAAGTGTTTCGATCAATAGACTAAACTGGGCTGAGGTGCATGAGGGAGTCCTATAAACCAAAATGATACGAATAACCATCTCACCAGAGGAGATATCAGCACAAATAATCTCATAACCATCAGGAACCGAGTGCATGACAATGAGCCTGGGAAAAAGAGCCTTTTTAACCAAAAATGCGACACCGCCACCTCTTTTATGCTTTCGATCACATCTGAGCAGGTCATAAATGTCAGACCACCACCTAGCAGAGAGGCGTCCGTTATCATATGGCTCGGGCACGTTTCGGTGAGGGCAATAACACTGAACTGACGTTGTTTTATGAGAAAACCAAGAAATCCCATATTTTTGGGGAGTGAGCGTATATTGGTTGAAATGCAAAATGTACCAGTTCCCAGTGAACATGCAGAATTAACTTGTTCGATGTCAGAATAAGAATGAGAGCCAGTTTCAAGTACATCAATGGATTCCGAGTTTTGATCAGTCAACCGAGGAATTTCTACTCGTTTAAAGATGGACTGGAATCCCGGACAAAACATGAATCGACACATCCGAGTCAACCGATGGCGATTGATCGCTAGCAACAACTGGTTGAGATTTTCCAAACTAAAGCGGCTAAGTTGGGGTACATGAGAATTCTGGGAGTACAATTGTCGAGAATATGATTTGACACTGATTGAGTACCAGCATCAAGGATAGGATTTGGGAGGAGAGGAGCACAATTACCAGTAGCAGTATTGGGGAGAGAGTGATGGTCCGCTGAGAATGTGGGTTGATTGATGGAGGAAGTGGTGTTACGAGCAATACTGGGAGTGGCTGAGACTGAAATGGAGACATTTGTGGTTTCAGCATTAGCATAATTACGAGAAGACGTATTAGGATTGCCCGTCCCCTTCTCAATTCAGGATGGCGGCCGGCCCTCTCATTTTTTGGAAGAGAAGGGCGTATAAAGTGCTCCTGTAGGGCGAAGCCCTGAGTTGAGGGGCACATTTAATGGCCTGATTCCTAAACTGGGTTGAGGGCAAGACGACCTTGAATAGACGAGGATTACGGTAACGCGTAGAACCTAATCGATAAACGTTCACCGGTGTACAACTGATATCAAGAAAATCAAATACTTTTTTAACACAATCATAGTCATATGCTAATCGTAGAAGCTACTGGATGGAAGGACTCTGGAATTCCAGCAATTACAATTGAGCGCGACATTATACTTTTGGTCGCAGTGTGAGACATCAAGAGTATCAGATGCAGGAGTTTGGGTACTAGTACAACAAGCGACTGAACTGGCGTGAAATATGATTAGAGACAGTAGAATTATCAGGTTTTTTCAGAGAGATTATCAAACTACGCAAACTTTCATTTTCTTCTTTCAGTCGTCGATTTTCCTCAACAAGGCTCAGGTTGTCAGCAGGAACAGTTACGGACTTGTCCTTGGATAAGATCAGAAATTCCATAATGGTTTTCATATACACTGGCATCGCATCGTCGGCCTCCATTTGTTCGATAGCCTGGGCGAGTGCATCCTGCCCATCAGAGGGTGAGCCTGATCCACAAGTCCCCGTTTACGGCCTCTGAATTTGGTGACGGCAGACAGAAACGACGACATGTGAACACCAAAAATTACGACCTTTAATGGTAGCAATTTAAAAATTCAACTCATCAATCGAATAGCCTCGCCACTAGGGTACTGCGCCTTAGTCGAACTGCTCGAACGGAAGAGATGATGTAGACAGTTGACAGATGACAGAAGGATGAGGCGAGGAATACGTAGGAACGATGAAAAGGTGATGAATAGCTACGATGAATATGGGTAGATGGACAGATTATTGAAGAATCCACGGAGAAGGGTGGGGTGGGGGGAAGATGTAGCCTCGAAGTGCAGCCGGGTATATCGATTATTGATTACGGCTGTGGTGATGGCGGCCGGGGTAAGAGACGAAACCAGGCGCCGCCGCTCGCTTGACCAATGCAGTGAGCGAATGAATGATCCTTCTTAATGGGTGGTCAGGCTGCTTGACAATGTTAATAACCAGTTGCTGCGCTTGGAGTTGGCAGTGCTCCTTAACTGGCAGAATTCGAGCTTCAGCATGAAGATGTTCCACTGGGGTGCTTTAGCACACCCTGTGGCAATCCGAAGAGCAGCATTTGACTCGCTGCATCTTCATCCACGATGAATCCGATATCATGTGCTGCCATACCGGTGCAGTACTCCAACGCCGGCTGCAATATTGCCTTTGTAGGTGGTCAAAATTGTCTCCTGTTACTTCCCCACGACGTTCCTCCCAGAGCTCGTAGGACGTTGAGCTTTGCTTTCACTGTAGCCTGTTTCTGCTCAGTATTCTTGTGGAACCTCAACGAAGGATCCAATACTAGGCCGAGCAGCTTAGGAAAACTTGCAGCAGGCAGACGAGCGTCTTCCCAATTCACAACGGGGTGAGCGCAGTGTTCCTTAGGGTCAGTGGAGAAAACTGAGACAGATGATTTAGCGGCAGAGACAGTGAGCATCATATCATCGAGACAGTTCTTCAGAACGATGAGGTAGCTATTGATCTTGCGTGCAGCTACATTAATGTCTCTGTCCAGGCACAAGATGGTGATGTCATCCGCATACGCAACGACTTTGATGTCACTTGGGGGACGGGCAAATCTTCCAGGTAAAGACTGAACAGAGCAGGCGATATGACTCCTCCTTGAGGGACACCGGCAGCGATCGGGATGCTATTAGAGACATGTCCCTGGAACAGCCCTTTGCTCGGCGCCCTTTGGTGAGTGCTGTAATCCATCGCTTCTGCCAAGGCGGGATGGTGGACCTCAATAGCTTCTCAGACAGTATGCCCAAGTTAACAGTTTCAAACGCCTTCGTGAGGTCCAGGGCTACTCCAACAGTACGTTGAGGCTCTTTCCGGCGTTGAAGCCATCCAAAACATAGCTCACAATCTCCAGCAGCGCCGTGGTGGTAGAGTGTAATTTGCGGAGTCCATGCTGGTGCTACTGATTGTTATTATGCTCGGCCAGCTCCTTGACGACCAGTTTCAGCGACCTTGCGATTGGTGATAACAGACTTATTGGCCTGTATCCCTTAGCCGTCGATGGTGATTTACCTGCCTTAGGCAACGGAACGACGCTTGCCATTTTCCAGTCTTGGGGCACGATGCACGTGCGAAAGGATGTGTTGATGACGTCAGCCAGGATTGGCATAATCTCAGTCGGCAGTTTCTTCAAGATCGCTGGTCTAATGCCATCCGGCCCTACAGCCTTCGGGAGTTGCGCATCTCTCTTTTACCACCTTTCCAATCTGCGCGGGCGTCACTGCTTCTGCTTCATTCATGAGTGGCAACTTACAGAGCTCTCTTACAGTTACCTCGATTTTGTTTCCCTCTCTCTAGCCTGGGAGTTATGAAAAAACTTTCTCTTTCCGAGAGAAGTTGCGTAGCCTCCTTTCCCGATTTGAAAACTCCATTTTCGAACCTCGATCGTGAATAGTTGGTGGAGGTGCTCTTGCCCGAGATCTTCCTCTTTAGAACTTTCCAAGTTGACGTCGCCCATCACTCTTGAAATTCATCTTCCGTGAATTTCTCCCAACACTCCTTCTTGTGCTTCTTGGTCCAGATCTCGCTTAATCTCGCCATCCAGCTCAGCAAATGGTCGGATCCAGGTGATCTGCCACTACTTCTTTGCATCCCTTTGTCCTTATCTTTCCAAGATTTCTGGTGACATTGGGAAAGAAGGTCTTAACTCGGCTCCTCCCGGAATGGCGGCTTTCATTGCCTTGCGAATCGCGTCCGTCGTAAGTGACGCTCTTTCTGGTGCACGTTTCCATTCCATGGGTAGTCATCCACATGGCGAAGTGCCACCCTCCCTGAACAAGCGCCAGCCTGCAAGGCAAAGATTAAGAGATAAGACCTCTGACGGATACCTGAATAAGGAGCAAGAGAATTAGAGAGATCGAGCATGGACAAAAAACGGAGATATGATCACTGGACAGAGTTGTAGCGGTAGACCAAGAGCAGGCGCTGGAGAGATTAGATGATACAAGAGAGATGTCTGGACTAGAGGATCGGGCCGTTGGCCGGGAGGACGAGTGCGGGCTGATCATCGCTGAGAATGACCAGATCGTACTCCTCCGCCCATTCTTCTCGACGTCTTCTCGTCTAGCGTCAGTGTCAAGCTACGAGCAGAATGTATGAGCATTGAAATCGCCTGCGAAGACAACAAAGGGTGAGAGGGAGCAGTCGTACAACTGCTTGAGTGAGGGAATAGGGGTCAAGTAAGATTGGGACAGGACGTGGGTAGGAGGGATATAGATATTAAGAGATATAGGTGTTTTAAGAGGGAGATGGATAGGTAGGTACTGAGAGTACCGTCCTTTGGTGTGTTTGGTATGATAAGTGAGAGGGTAGATTTGATAATACGAAAGTGGAAACTCTCCTCTGCCGTGAGCTGACCTTGGAGCATGATAAGCAGTGTAGCCAGGAATGTTAGGGTGACGTGCGGTAGTAGAAGGAGAAAGTTTGGTTTCCTGAACTATTATGATACATCAGGATGATGTGAGCATGAGCAAAAGAGAGAGTACAGACAACTTGGCACGAAGGCCATTGAGGTTAATATGCACAATAGAGAGGGGGCTGGTTGGTAAATGAGGAATCAAGGAGTTACTGGAGGGCAGAGCACAGAACACAATGGAAGGAAGGATTGTGATGCCTCACAGAACTGAGACCCGAACAGAAGAGATGCACCCACCTTTGGCATCCGGAAGCACTGGACGCTGGTATGTCTCCTGGTAACATCCTTGCCGCACGTGGCGCATGAGTACTTCTGAGCGGGTCCTGGATTCCTCCTTCGACGCCGGCCATTTGTAGTAGAATCCTTAGGAGAGCTGCAGCCAGCCAGCATCTCTCCCCAGATGACAAAAACCCTCCACGCGGAGGGGTTGGACGTCGGTTTGCACGTGAGGTGGTCTTTTCCTCCACGCTGCCACACGGCACGAACGTACGACATCTCGGCAGCAAATTAAGATTGTTCATTCTGATAAATCTGGAGTGATTCAGCTTTAGTCCTGAAATATGCAACTCTTAACCTTGGTAAATGGTTATTTAGCATTACATTGATGTACAATAAGTATCTAAACCAAGGCGATTTCTCCGTCATTGCCTGGATAGATGTGACACGAACAGGGTCTATGCGGTTGTGGGCCCCTGACGAAGGGGGGGTCTGGAGCTCCAGAGGGGTGGGAAGGAGGGTCTGGCCCTTGGAGGAAGACCGGGATTGGATCATCCTGTGTGTGAGTACAAAAACCGTCAGGAGCAGTTTTTCAAATGGGAATTTAAATGTACATTGCGGTTTGGCTGCTGGGCTGCAGATGTGGACCCCCTTGCCCAGAGTCCACATTTTGCATAGTATCGTTGTCACGAGGTAGAATATCGTGGCCGACTGGGGTCGATTTACTCAAAATACAAACTTTGACTCCCTAAAGCCTAAGTTTGACTGCATCGCTGCTGTTGATCATCGCAGCGATTTTGGTACCCGCTGCTGCAGCGACAGCAGCGGTAGCGATTCTGTTCATAGTGCATAGGCCCACGGATGATAGAAGAAATTCAATCAATCAGTGGAAATTAATGACTGGTATTCATCAATAACGCGTTTCGACTCGAAAACACTGATCTTGTCATGTGAAAGGGTCAAAGGATCACTAGACGAAACGTGTCCTTCGTTGGCTTAACCGCTCCATCGCTGCCATTTTGGCCGCGATGGAGCGATGGTCAGCGACCATTGAGATCTGGCTTTTCGCCAGCAGCGATGCGGTAAAACATAGGCGGATTTCGTCGGTCAAAGCGACTTAGCGATGTAGGATGTTTGCCACGAAGCGATCACAATGGGAGCGGCTTTCCATTACGCGCGATGAAAAGGAACAGCTGCCCCTCGAATGGTGGCAGCGACCACTTGCAGTCAAAACTAGGCTTAAGATGGAGGCTGAACACCGGTACAGTATAATGGCTCGCCACTTTGCTCCAGGTATATTCCGCCGGAAGTAAACTGACAGATTTGGCAACCTAGGAGATACGAGAGCTAGATATTTGAGCATAGCGTGGTCGATTTACTCTCTACAACAAACATTCGCTGAACTTAGAGTATCTCCGAAGACTGCAATGGTGTTGGGCAAGGCCAATAGCGGTCCATATGTTGAACGATTTCCAGACCCACAGCATATACGATGCACACTTTTTGCCTCTGCCGGACGGCAAAGTATCAGGCTGGAATTCGGCAAACAACAGGTGTGAAACGATCTTCGCGGGCTGCACCAACCGTTGTAATCAACGGTTAGGCGGGAGAACCCCACCTTTTGGTAAGTACGTACAGTTGTACATCAGCGGTGCGTTCCAAGCACATTCCCATGACAAAAACGCGTTAATGGAAACGTAGCCACGGTCACGTGGCAGTAATTTTCAGTTTTAACTCGCATCCATGGAAAGCAAACTCGTTGTTCATGGAAGCTTGTGTTTCCTCCCACGGCGTCGTGGCAACGTTCTTGGAACGCACCCCTGTATAACTGTGTGTTAAGTGTCGAGAATCCGGGCAAGAAGTTGTTTAAACGAGGATTTGATCGAAGAAGTTGTCGGATTTGTCGAGAAGTGGGCAAGAAATGTTGTATAGAATTTTCTTGAGTTTACGAAAGTCGTCCTGCATTCGTACGCCTGCAGTACAACTTTTCGTCCGATTCTCGACAACTAGTTCTACCTGGGTAAGTTTTTTTTTGCAAAATTTTCTGTGTCGTTGCATTTTTGTCAATTCTAGTTCAGTCATTTCTGCCAGCATTTCTCAGTTTTTTCCATCATTTCAAGTTTTTATAGACCAAATCATTTTTCTTAAATATTTCTAGACACTTTTTGAATTTTTCAACTAATTTCTCGGAAAATGATATTACCTAATCGTTAATTTCGCCAGTAAGTTGAACTTTCAGAAATATATAATTGAAATTAATTATTATAAAATGGAACGAACATTAAAGATTACTTTGTAACTGTTTTGCTTTTCTTCTCAAGCAAGTGATTAAGCACATTAAAGAACAGATTTAAATAGGAAAAAGTGGATATAGCTCCGCGCTGGCGTCAGAAAGTAGTATGAATAGCGCCTAACCTCACAAAGTAGAAGATTTTCTCTTAAATGGCCCTGGAAAATACGAAGGGATATTCATTCGAAATAAGAAAAAAATTCCCCAGTTTTTCCAAAAATTTCACGACCCCCCTCAAATTTTCTTTTTTTTGAGTACTTTCTCAAATTTTACCTGACCCTGTCGTTGCGACCCCAGTCAATGCAAGCCTGCCCCATCCCTGCTCGGAAGCGATCGTGAAACAGTGACGTAGTGTTCGATTTGGAACCGAGCTTGCATCTTGAGCATTCATTTATGCTCATCGGAAGCAGCGAGCTAAAAAGATGAGATTTTCGAGCCGTCTCTGCTTCAAGCCGATGAAATAAATAATTAGGAAATTTCCTGCTCGGTATCACACTTCGTGATTTCATGATTTCTCAAATGTTCCGTGCGTGTCATCGCGGACGAAAGCCATTGTCGGGCGCTAAGTTCAGCATGTTAAGAGCGTTGAGATGGACGTTTTGGAGTAGCAGCAAGGAAACCACTCTGATCACCTGTAAGACTAATTCTGCAACCCGTCTTTGTGTATCCAGCGACTGGTGCGCCCGAAGAGGCTTTCTGCTATGCGAGGGGCCTGAGAGCGCATGGCGCGCTCACCTTCTCGCGGATGAGTCACACTTCAGCGTGCCTCTCTCTCATCGTGTTTTTCTTGGATATCCCTGGAATTATTAGCCGCCCTCAAGCGATTTCGTCTCTACAGCCGCCCAGACGATTGCTATTTCTACTATTCGTTTCTCTTATCCTCTAGAAGGTGTGCGCGCTATGCGCTCTAAGGACCCGCCCACATCTGAGTGCCTCTTTTCCCTCCCCTCCCCCATAGTGCCAGGTACTTACTGGACCAAAACGTATCGAATACAAAACGCTGTACTCGGTATCGCCACT